>OY726528.1:25692886-25703386 GCA_963383655.1 Bathymodiolus septemdierum | reverse complement strand
TAAGTAAGTGTTTGGGTGTTATTGCTGCTCTATATGATTGCCTTGTGTTGTATTGATAATGTTGTTTTGACATATTTACATAATTTTAAATTTAACTATTATGAAATAATTTATTTTGATGAAGACTTAGTTAACCATTCTCATTGTATTTAATGTGAGGAGTAAGATAATGTGCAGAGATAGTTCTAGACGTTTCAAGAAAAGGGGGGCCAGCTACATTATTTTTGGCAGCATATGATTTGTACACTCTATAGCCCTTCAAGCATTTCATTAATAATATTACCAGGCATTATGTGTTTACTTTTGTTGCCATGGAGACAAAATGGAATTATGGATGCTAAATTTTATTTGATTATTTCATTATGTGTCACACACAATACTGTATAGTGGGTTATTTTAATCAGAACTTTATTTTTATTAACTTCACAAGCCATTAGAATTCACATTTATGTACTCTTTGCAAAATATCAATTCTCAAAACATTTTACTTATTATATTATATCAATTCTTTATTTAGCTTATTACATGTGTAAACTATGGGCTGGATAAATTTTTTTTCTTGAAGGAGAAATAATTTCATTCTAAGGGAGAATTTCTAACAAGTAAATTCAAAGCAATTTTTCTAACAAAAACATGAGAAAATATATGATTTTTTCTAATATTTTTTTTTGAGGACATATTTGACTACCACTTGTAGAACAGAGAGCAAGTGACAAGCTTATTTTTTATGCAGATTTTTATAACAAAAAATTAAATTATATTTTTCTAAATCATGCAAAAAATCTTTAAATAAGCTCCGTCCCCCTTACCTTCAGAAATCAGATGGTTGTTGCCATGTGCATAGATTGGTAATGACGCTATATGATTCTATATTAATTACTTCGAAGGAGATAATATGTTATGTATCAAGAAGTCCAAATAAAGCTGTTTTAATGATCATGTTTTTGCTTTTGTTTCCATACCCAATCTCTGGATGTATTTGGTCAGTGTGTTCCCTTCGAGTGTGGTAGATCTGGGTTCCAGCACCGGTTGCATCAAACCAAAAACTAAAATTGGTATTTGTTGCTTCAGTTGTAAATATGTAGCACTATGGAGTAAGAAAGAGATGGACTGTTGTTGAGCTAGCTCTATAAAAATCCAACTAAGACCAACTAAGGGGAAATCATGATCATCTCATTGATCCCTATGATCTAGTTGAAAATTGTTCATTTGGCATTAAATAACACTCACACTCTCACTTTGTTTTATTTCCTGCATGTAGCTTTAGATGGGTGTGGGTTAGTCGTGTAGAATACGTATTGAATGGTCAGTTTAATCCTGCCACTCTTTATGCCCGTCACTATCCAGAAAATGGTTTAGTGTTATTATTTCTATGTTTTAAGATCTGCTGGCTATCACTATGTATCTCTTACACTCGCTCTTCTGACTCATATGCTATGTGAGCTATTGTCATCTGAGCCAAAAGTCATGTGAGCTATTGTCATCTGAGCCAAAGGTCATGTGAGTTATTGTCATCTGAGTCAAAGGTCATGTGAGCTATTGTCATCTTAGCCAAAGGTCATGCAGGTTATTGTCATCTGAGCCAAAGGTCATGTGAGCTATTGTCATCTGAGCCAAAGGTCATGTGAGCTATTGTCATCAACCAAAGGTTATGTGAGCTATTGTCATCTGAACCAAAGGTCATGTGAGCTATTGTCATCTGAGCCAAAGGTCATGTGAGTTATTGTCATCTGAGTCAAAGGTCATGTGAGCTATTGTCATCTTAGCCAAAGGTCATGCAGGTTATTGTCATCTGAGCCAAAGGTCATGTGAGCTATTGTCATCTGAGCCAAAGGTCATGTGAGCTATTGTCATCAACCAAAGGTCATGTGAGCTATTGTCATCTGAACCAAAGGTCATGTGAGCTATTGTCATCTGAGCCAAAGGTCATATGAGCAATTGTCATCTGAGCCAAAGGTCATGTGAGCTATTGTCATCTGAACCAAAGGTCATGTGAGCTATTGTCATCTGAGCCAAAGGTCATATGAGTAATTGTCATCTGAGCCAAAGGTCATGTGAGATATTGTCATCTGAGCCAAAGGTCATGTGAGCAATTGTCATCTGAGCCAAAGGTCATGTGAGATATTGTCATCACTTTGCATCTGCTAACTTTCCACATTCAATTGTATTCTCTGAAACCATATAGCATGTAGTGACATAGATGCTCCCTTTGTGGACGTCTTTTGGTGCAAATAAAAAATCCAAGATGTCCACCACCGCATGATATACTAGTAGTTTAACATTAGACCCTATAAGTTATCATCTTAAAAAACACATAACCAAACAGGGCATGAGTCTTATTTGGTTGTGTCTGTACCATGTTGTTTTGGATTTAAAATCCAAAACGACAACCTCTGTAGGATAGAGTTTAAAATAGAACCCTATCGGAAAATGTTTTACATTCTTCTTGGAAACACAGGAAATTTATCATAACTAAACATGCCTTGAATATTATTTGAATAGGTATGTATAGAATTGGTGTTTCTTGTGCTAATCAGTTTCCAAGATGACTGCCATCACAAGACACATTGTGAACATAACACACTAAGGTAAGAAGAGTGAGCTGTCGTAGAAAATACTACTCTGATTAAACCCAATTCCTCAGTTCATAATTACTGATGATTGAATGGTCTTACGAATATATTTGTAGCACCAGTCTGAGATATAAGTAAAATGTCTTCTTCGTGGAAATTACGTACACGACTGTATATGAATGCTCATTTTGATTAGCATACATGCATCCAGTTTGTGTTTTAGAAATCAAAGATATGTATAACTGCAGATATAAGATAACAATGGAAAATAAGTTTAAAAAAATATTCTATGAACAAAGCAAAACCATATACTAACAAGTTCAAAATTCAGACTGCATACAATGATGTAACAAGTTTGATGATCCCAGATATGTTGAAGTTATGGTTATTGAATGGCATGCCTTATTGAATACCAAGAAAAATGCTCCTAAAGACTTCAATTATTTGACTTTCCAATTTTTCGATTATGAGCGTGCCTGGTGAAGGTTATTCTAGAAACACTTCGTGTACACTAAATTAGATATCTACGTTTTAATTAGATACAAGATACTTTATTTTCCAAATCAGGGCCCATGGAGGGCATGATGTAACATTTATAATTAGCAGATACACAATCAATAAAGTAAAATATAATAATTATTTTATTACCATCAACCATGTCTGTCACAGATTAGAACAAAGGGAAGTAATTCAAGCAAGATTGTCTTAGAATTTTATATTCAGTTTGAGTATATAGTTATATATATATATATATACGTCTGAAAATTAAACCAAACAATGTTAGAATTAGATTTTAGAGCTGTCAAATTTTTGTTCTTCCCTCGACGAGATTTGAACCCACACCATTGATACACTGCAGCACCATTCGCTTAGCCTTACGTCCAGCGCCCTAGACCACTCGACCACATCCACTCCCTATAATAATTGTAAATAATAAGTGTAAACAAGTGTTTTATAATTCAGTTTGAGTATATAGTATATATACTCATTAAAATAATAATAAATAATAAATGTATACAAGTGTCACATCTGCAGAAAGCACCAAGGGATGGTACCAAATGGAGATTTATTCCAACTTGTGCTTGGTGCAGAATAGACACTCAGCTTATTTGGAAGATTAGATATATTATGGCGGCCAGTTATATTCGTGGAGGAAATTGGAGTAACTGGTAAAACAAAACCCCACCGACCTGCCGCAAGTCACTCGTACTAAGTACAGAGTACGAAAATACACCGACCTGCCGCAAGTCACTCGTACTAAGTACAGAGTACGAAAATACACCGACCTGCCGCAAGTCACTCGTACTAAGTACAGAGTACGAAAATATAACCATCCTTTGGAAGTCCTTGAGCGACGTATACTTTTTCATCTGTTGGTCATGGTGGGGTCTAGTCATGTCTGCTATGACATTAGGTTCATGTAATTGTCTCACTCTTAGAACCTTGCAAGGGCGGCCATGAGAACATTTTGATTATCATTGACCAGTTTACTATGTGGGCCATGCCCATTTCAACATAGAATCAATAGCACTGATGGAGGAATGGTTGGCGTGCTCGATTTGACTGCGGTAGATCGTGGGTTCGTCTCAAGCCTCAGTTTATAACGACAAACTGAAACCTACAACAACAAAATAAACTCTCTGCCGAGAAAGAACTGAAAACGATCCATGCCGACATATGACTGAGTATAAAATGCATGAGAAATCAGAATGGGAATATTAGTATGTCATCAGGAAGAATAAAGGGAACCGTGATTCAACCATCATTGAGGACTCGCCACTGTTTCATAATACTGACGAGGCAGATGTAACGCTCATTCACCTAAGTATTGATGGCGACCTGTACCTCCAGGAAGCTCTCCATACATTGAGACGGTTGATGATAGACATATTTAAATTGATTAGATATACATTGAGACGGTTGATGATAGACATATTTAAATTGATTAGATATACCTTTATTGCTGATATTTCTTATTTATCGATAATTTATTATGTTTGCCATTGATCTCACTGACTTATTGTCAGTATATAGACGAACTGACTTTGATACTGAAAATTATCGGTCAGTGCGACATTATGACAATGTCGATAAAAACAAAAACGACAGTTAAGTTGAAGTCATCACTTCGACAGTTCTACTGTTGCCACCATTACTTGATTGACCGTTATGGGATATCTGTGTCACAGATGACCACGGATATGTTCCTCTTGTCGTAAAAACTTCCCGATCCTTTCCCCATTCATGATTTATCACCGGGTTTGTAACTAGATTAACACGACGGGTACCACTAGTGGAGCAGGAACTGCTTATCCTTGCTGAGTTCATCCCCGGTTTTTAGTGGGGTTCGTGTTACTCGATCTTTAGTTTTATGTGTATGTTTTGTGGATCGTTGTTTGTCCTTCTGTCCATTTTCCGTAAAAAAATGTACTTAAAATTGTTTTAATTATTGTAAATATCAACAAAGATGAAAATAAATCACTCATTTCAAATCAATTCTCTCTTAAAAATGATTTGTGATCGTTTTTAATTTTTGCCTCCGCAAAATAGTTAGAAGTTTTATTTTCATCTTTATTGATATTTACAATAATTAAAACAATTTTAAGTACATTTCTTTTACTGTTTCTAAATTTTACAAAAATCTTGTAAAATGAGCGTTGACAGAGATAGAGTGGAGCGTAGCGGGAACGACAACTCTGGATAGAGAATGGGTACTCATGTGCATACTATTTTAGATTCTGATTTGAACACAAAACTGGATCCAATATATGTATGATGTATCCTTAGAAGGAGAAATCCGGGAACCAGTCGAAAAGGATGTTAGTTTCAAGTTTGTATTAATAAGAAAAATCATTCAAACATTGATGTCCTCCCCACATTAACATGATATTAAATCAGTAAACATAGATAATTATGAATACACTACATTTTTAAAATGACAAAATATCATATTAAAGACAAATAAACTTATCTGATACTCATTCAATCTTTGATATAGTGACATATATTCATAGTGTCATCAATACTATTTGGATTTAACAATCTAGTTATTGTTTTCATATTTTCACTTGGACACAGATCTTGCAGGTTAATGTTCAATTTTTTTAATAAAAGTTTTCTAACATTAGCAAATTTAGTGCAATGAATAAGAAAGTGTTGTTCATCTTCTATTTGATTGCATTGAGAGCATAATCTTAATCTTAATTTGGTTAGTTCTCTAGTAATATTTACTGGAAGTTTTAATGAAAGATAATCTTGTAAAATAAAAAAATTTGACGGATAGATATTTGCAAAGAAAAATAGTTTATTATCATGTTCTTGAGTAGATAAATGTTGTAGTTTATTTAAAATGACCTTAGAATGTTGGTCAGTTAACATCTGATTTATTTTATTAGTGTCAACATCTAAACTAGTTAAATTCAAATTTTGTAGAGAGTTGTGAATAAATTTTTGCCAAGATCTGTGTCCATCAATAAATAGAGATTTATCTACCTCATAGACCTCTCCAAGCAACCTATCAGAGGGAAGTTGAACTATTTAAGTGCAAAAATAGTTATAAAATTTAGAACTGGTGACCTCCCTAATTCACATTTAGCTGCAAAATTTTAGCTTTTTTTGTGGACTCCCAGAATATTTTTACAAAATTTATTATGAATAGGCTTTTCAAATGGCAATTTATCAATGCAAGAGTCTTTTAAAGTGAAATCACTAATCCAAATCTCAGACCCATATGTTTTTGTGGCACCATCCCCTGATGCTTATTGCAAATCTTCCAAATAAACTGAGTGTCTATTCTGCACCAAACACAAGTTGGAATACATCTCCATTTGGTACCATCCCTTGGTGCTTTCTGCAGATGTGACACTTGTATACTTTTATTATTTATTATTATTTTAATGAGTATATATACTATATACTCAAACTGAATTATAAAACACTTGTTTACACTTATTATTTATAATCATTATATATATATGTATGTATATATAACTATATATATCAGTGGCGTAGCTTCCATTGAGGCAATGAGGCAACTGCCTCACTAGACTTTTTGGCAGAAAACAAATTAATGTGATTAATATTATAAAAGTTGATTGAAATACGAGAAATAAAAACCTTTGTCAAAGTTTGTAATAAAAATATATTCTACATCATTAATTGAAATCGTTTCCACTTCATTTACCGTTTACGGAAACTTTTGGCTCCGTCATGTTACATAATTTAGTATAGTTTGTTGCCGTGTGCCAAAGTTTGAAAGTGGAAATGGAAAAGTTCCTAATTAAATAAAGGAAGACTACAGAGTCCACGGACACTAGGACAGCACCAGGTAAGATTAAACTAGTCTGCAGTGGGTTACCTCATAATGACATTCGAGTCAGACGACAGTCGAAAATCATGACTCTCTGCCATGAATAAAAAACACATTATAATTAATCAGTCAACAAATTAGGAAGCTGATACCAGGGGCGGCCCTAGAATTTTTCAAAAAGGAGGGCGCGCTACAATTTTTTTCTTCAAATATTTGCCTTAAGATTGAGAAAACTATTATCTAACGGGGGAGGGGGGAGGAGCACGCCCGGTGCGCCGGGCTTAAATCCGCTCTTAGATACAAGCTTATTTTATCTTCTCGTTTTTTTTTTCGATTGCAGATATATCTGAAACTCGGGAAGAAGCTTCATGCAGCCACTCCCAAGATTCTGAAATAAATTCACAAACAGAATTACAAACACAGTCATTTGACCCAGTTAGTTATATTGGAAAACCTTTAAACGATACACAGAAAAAAACAATTCTTGGTTCTAAATGGACACCAAAAAAAGGACAATATTCATTTCCCCTTACAAACGGTAGAAGATATAATATAAACTGGGAAGACAAATTCAATTGGCTAAGGTATTCCTGCTCTACATATTCCGCTTTCTGTGCCCCTTGTATAGCCTTCGGTCAAAATATATCTGGCAAACATTCAGACAGACTTTGCTCATCAGGAATAAAAGACTGGAAAAATGCTGTCGGGGCTAAATGAGGGACTTTTTTGATGCACCAGAAATCTAAATGTCACAAAGATGCTCTCCTTAAATCATCAAACTTCATGCAAATCATGATTGCCGGGGAGGAAAAAACATCAAGTGTAGCATTTCAAAGTCCTACGAGGATAATATTAAGAAAAATCAAGAAATTATTCTCAATATTATCGACGTAATCATAGTAATGGGTCAACGTAATATACCATTTCGAGGTCATAATTGGGATAAGATCACTAAACGTGAAGATAGAAATTTTGACTTTCTCGTTCATTGGAAAGCCGAAGACAAACCCGTCCTCAAGCAACATTTAGCTTCAGCAGCCTACATTGCGAAGTCCCGACATCCAAAACGAAATGATTGATATCGCTGGAGAAGAGGTATTGGAAGTCATTCTGTCTAAAGCTAGATCTGCCAAGTGGTTTTCTATCATGGCAGATGAATGTACCGATGTGGCCAATCTAGAACAAATGGCAGTCTGCATTAGAGTTTTTAATGCGAATAATATTGTTAATGAAGAGTTCATTGGGTTTATCCCCCTAGATAAGGTAGATGCGGCATCTATTACTACAGCCCTACTCAATAAAATGGAGGTTTGTAAATTAGATTTGCGAAATTAAAGGGGTCAGGGATATGACGGAGCCAGTGTCATGTCAGGATTGAAATCTGGTGTTAGTGCCCGAATTAAAGAATTGCAGCCCCGTGCAGAATACCACCACTGTAGGGCCCATGCTTTAAATTTGGTTATTTCGTCATCATGTAGAAGTGTTGATATCATACGAACAGTATTTGACGATATTAACCAACTTACATGGTTTCTTGGTGGCAGTCCAAAGAGAACTGCAATTTTGAAACGACACTTGCCCGATGCAAAGCAAGTTGACTATTTAGTTGGTGATACCGATGACGAGAAAGTGGAAAGTAACATTAATATTTCCAACGCCTTTTCTAAGAATTTGTTACCTAAGTTGTGCGAAACGAGATGGTCTGCCAGAGTTGACACATTGTCCGTGATTTTGGCAGCACTTGAGGACGTTAAAACGGAGAGTACGACAACTGAAGCACGCACGAAGGCTAATGCATTCATACATTTGATGGAGAGAAGCACTTTCATTGTTGCATTAGTTATTGCTCATCATATTTTAAGTTATACAAAACCCCTAAGCCTTGTTCTTCAGAACTCAAAATGCGATGTGTACAAGCCTTTCGTTGGTGCTCAGAATTGTAAGAAAGTCATTGCCGCTCAAAGGTCGGACACAGTCTTCAACAGATGCATATGGATGAAGACAACTGCGATCGCCGACAGCATCGGTATCGAGCTGCCTAAACCAAAAACAGTTGGATGAATGACAAATCGGGCTAACGCTGCATTTGCCGAAGATTCCGTACCTAGTTATTATAGGATAAATGCTTTCTTTCCTTTCGTCGATCACTGTTTAAGTGAGCTAAACGAGAGGTTTCCTGAACAAACACGTCCGTCCCTCTTAGCGTTTCAATTGCTACCTAGTCGCGTTCAAAACATATCTGCAGAACATGTAGAAGATATACACACCAGATATGAAGATGATTTGCCAGATTATATACGATTTATCGCGGAAATGGAAAGATGGAAAATGTTCGTGCAGGTCTTCAAAAACAGGATTCTAATCAGTCTTTGGAAGAAGCAATTGAACTTGCAGATCCTAACTATTATCCGAATTTGCATGCTGTTTTTAGGGTTCTGCTCACAATGCCCTGTGAGAGGTCTTTTTCTGCTATGAGACGCTGAAACACTGGAGCAGATCTACAATGACAGAAGATCGACTTGCTGGACTGGCTAGTCTGTTCATTCATAGGGATATCTATCTTTGTAGAGAAAATATCATGAGAAAATTCGATGAAGCCAAAAAAACGTCGCCTTGGACCATTGCATTTCTGACATGATTGTTTACTGGTTGTTATAATATATACTAAGTAAAATGTTTAACTGAAAGCACTATCACTTATTTAAATGTGCGTGTAAAAACCATACAAAATATAAGATATATACACGCTTTCGACACGAATAGTTGCCAGACTAGTAATCTCTTATAGTAAATATAATTCCCCCAAAGTTGTCTTGATGTACCAAAAAATGTCACTAGACGCATATCGAAATAGTTTTCTGCGTGTTATTTCGGTTATTATTGAAATCATGAATTATCCATTTAAACTCGGAGAAAATGCGTTTCAAGCGTTCCTAGCGTTGCTAGCGTTGCCTCACTAGAAAAAAGACCCAAGCTACGCCACTGTATATACATATACGTCTGAAAATTAAACCAAACAGTGTTAGAATTAGATTTTAGAGCTGTCAAATTTTTGTTCTTCCCTCGACGGGATTTGAACCCACACCATTGATACACTGCAGCGCCATTCGCTTAGCCTTACGTCCAGCGCCCTAGACCACTCGACCACATCCACACCAACTACATATATACTATATACTCAAACTGAATATAAAATTCTAAGACAATCTTGCTTGAATTACTTCCCTTTGTTCTAATCTGTGACAGACATGGTTGATGGTAATAAAATAATTATTATATTTTACTTTATTGATTGTGTATGTGCTAATTATAAATGTTGTATCGTGCCCTCCATGGGCCCTGATTTGGAAAATAAAGTATCTTGTATCTTGTATAGGTCTTGTAAATCTTGTATAGGTCTTGTAAGCATATCAAACAGATGTATGAGAAAGTAGTACACCAATACAAAATCAATACCTACACAGTTAGATAAAAAAAATAAACCCTATTAGATATGGCAAAATACTGAAAATCAGCAAATACTTACAGACTTTATGATAGTTTTCAGACCATTCTTGATGATTTTGCGTTTCTAAAGTTCAAATAATTGCTTGGATTTGAAAGTAACCACCTGAATAT
>OY726528.1:25588471-25600186 GCA_963383655.1 Bathymodiolus septemdierum | reverse complement strand
TATCACAGTTGTATATTCTAGATTGTTAATTCTCCCTCTTTGGTTTTATTTTTGGTTTTATGGTGTTTAACGCCACTTTCAACAATATTTCAGTTGTAACGTGGCGACCCTGTTTGGGTAGCATGTAGCAAATATGCTTATGTAAATAGGCAATGCATTTAATTAAAGGGTAATGACAGAACTATTTTCTCAGTTGAAGTAATGATTTCTTTCTTTAAATCCATGGGTAAAAATAGAACCTAAATGTGCCATACATATTGTACTACAGAATAAACATTCCACTAGTAGTCATTTTTGTCAGTATTCAGGGTACTTGTTTGTGATACATGTATTTTCAAATTTTACTGCATACATTTAATCCTATTAAAAAACATATTTTAGAAATTTTGTTTGCAAATTAGAACATTACTTTAGAAATATTTAAGTATTATTTTAATCATAAAGCTTGCAAGTATTGGGTCCATTTTGCATATAATTCACTTAGAATGTACAAAAATGGGAGGTTACTCTTGAATGTACATAAAAGGGAGGTTACTCTTGAAAAGGGTGAACATTAAATATAAAGAACATGAAATATAATACAGCTTTAAAATCCAAATCTCCTTGACAATCCAGATTTATACATTATAAATTACAATTTTTTTTCTAATAAAAAAATGCAAATGTGTTGGTTTTTTTTGTTTCCAATGTGCCACATATTTAGTTGTATTATATAATTTGAAGTATTGTTTAATGTGCTTAAACTTGGACATACTGCGTTGTCTGTTTGGTATTGTATTATGAAAAAAAAGTATGAACAGTAGTGGTCAATAATTAACAGTGATGGTCAATAATTCCACCAATATCAGCATCCTCTCTCCTGACATTGTTATTTGGGGCCGTCATGATCGTATGGTAGTTGGATTTATCTATGCAATCGGTGGCTATCACCACTAATGTTGTGAGTTTGAATCCCGCTAATGGTGAGGTGTACTTTATACAACATTATGTGATAAAGTTTGTCTATGACTTGCGACAGGTCGGTGGTTTTCTCCGGGTACTTTGGTTTCCTCCACCAATAAAATTGACCGCCATGATATAACACCATAACCCTAACCTGAAATTATTGACCACTATATATGTATTAGATTTGATAGTAATATGTATAGAGTGTTTTGCTGTAGAAAATAGTTTTCTATATTAAGTTTATAAGTTCGTGTTTGGGTGTTATTTGTAAGTAAGTGTTTGGGTGTTATTGCTGCTCTATATGATTGCCTTGTGTTGTATTGATAATGTTGTTTTGACATATTTACATAATTTTAAATTTAACTATTATGAAATAATTTATTTTGATGAAGACTTAGTTAACCATTCTCATTGTATTTAATGTGAGGAGTAAGATAATGTGCAGAGATAGTTCTAGACGTTTCAAGAAAAGGGGGGCCAGCTACATTATTTTTGGCAGCATATGATTTGTACACTCTATAGCCCTTCAAGCATTTCATTAATAATATTACCAGGCATTATGTGTTTACTTTTGTTGCCATGGAGACAAAATGGAATTATGGATGCTAAATTTTATTTGATTATTTCATTATGTGTCACACACAATACTGTATAGTGGGTTATTTTAATCAGAACTTTATTTTTATTAACTTCACAAGCCATTAGAATTCACATTTATGTACTCTTTGCAAAATATCAATTCTCAAAACATTTTACTTATTATATTATATCAATTCTTTATTTAGCTTATTACATGTGTAAACTATGGGCTGGATAAATTTTTTTTCTTGAAGGAGAAATAATTTCATTCTAAGGGAGAATTTCTAACAAGTAAATTCAAAGCAATTTTTCTAACAAAAACATGAGAAAATATATGATTTTTTCTAATATTTTTTTTTGAGGACATATTTGACTACCACTTGTAGAACAGAGAGCAAGTGACAAGCTTATTTTTTATGCAGATTTTTATAACAAAAAATTAAATTATATTTTTCTAAATCATGCAAAAAATCTTTAAATAAGCTCCGTCCCCCTTACCTTCAGAAATCAGATGGTTGTTGCCATGTGCATAGATTGGTAATGACGCTATATGATTCTATATTAATTACTTCGAAGGAGATAATATGTTATGTATCAAGAAGTCCAAATAAAGCTGTTTTAATGATCATGTTTTTGCTTTTGTTTCCATACCCAATCTCTGGATGTATTTGGTCAGTGTGTTCCCTTCGAGTGTGGTAGATCTGGGTTCCAGCACCGGTTGCATCAAACCAAAAACTAAAATTGGTATTTGTTGCTTCAGTTGTAAATATGTAGCACTATGGAGTAAGAAAGAGATGGACTGTTGTTGAGCTAGCTCTATAAAAATCCAACTAAGACCAACTAAGGGGAAATCATGATCATCTCATTGATCCCTATGATCTAGTTGAAAATTGTTCATTTGGCATTAAATAACACTCACACTCTCACTTTGTTTTATTTCCTGCATGTAGCTTTAGATGGGTGTGGGTTAGTCGTGTAGAATACGTATTGAATGGTCAGTTTAATCCTGCCACTCTTTATGCCCGTCACTATCCAGAAAATGGTTTAGTGTTATTATTTCTATGTTTTAAGATCTGCTGGCTATCACTATGTATCTCTTACACTCGCTCTTCTGACTCATATGCTATGTGAGCTATTGTCATCTGAGCCAAAAGTCATGTGAGCTATTGTCATCTGAGCCAAAGGTCATGTGAGTTATTGTCATCTGAGTCAAAGGTCATGTGAGCTATTGTCATCTTAGCCAAAGGTCATGCAGGTTATTGTCATCTGAGCCAAAGGTCATGTGAGCTATTGTCATCTGAGCCAAAGGTCATGTGAGCTATTGTCATCAACCAAAGGTTATGTGAGCTATTGTCATCTGAACCAAAGGTCATGTGAGCTATTGTCATCTGAGCCAAAGGTCATGTGAGTTATTGTCATCTGAGTCAAAGGTCATGTGAGCTATTGTCATCTTAGCCAAAGGTCATGCAGGTTATTGTCATCTGAGCCAAAGGTCATGTGAGCTATTGTCATCTGAGCCAAAGGTCATGTGAGCTATTGTCATCAACCAAAGGTCATGTGAGCTATTGTCATCTGAACCAAAGGTCATGTGAGCTATTGTCATCTGAGCCAAAGGTCATATGAGCAATTGTCATCTGAGCCAAAGGTCATGTGAGCTATTGTCATCTGAACCAAAGGTCATGTGAGCTATTGTCATCTGAGCCAAAGGTCATATGAGTAATTGTCATCTGAGCCAAAGGTCATGTGAGATATTGTCATCTGAGCCAAAGGTCATGTGAGCAATTGTCATCTGAGCCAAAGGTCATGTGAGATATTGTCATCACTTTGCATCTGCTAACTTTCCACATTCAATTGTATTCTCTGAAACCATATAGCATGTAGTGACATAGATGCTCCCTTTGTGGACGTCTTTTGGTGCAAATAAAAAATCCAAGATGTCCACCACCGCATGATATACTAGTAGTTTAACATTAGACCCTATAAGTTATCATCTTAAAAAACACATAACCAAACAGGGCATGAGTCTTATTTGGTTGTGTCTGTACCATGTTGTTTTGGATTTAAAATCCAAAACGACAACCTCTGTAGGATAGAGTTTAAAATAGAACCCTATCGGAAAATGTTTTACATTCTTCTTGGAAACACAGGAAATTTATCATAACTAAACATGCCTTGAATATTATTTGAATAGGTATGTATAGAATTGGTGTTTCTTGTGCTAATCAGTTTCCAAGATGACTGCCATCACAAGACACATTGTGAACATAACACACTAAGGTAAGAAGAGTGAGCTGTCGTAGAAAATACTACTCTGATTAAACCCAATTCCTCAGTTCATAATTACTGATGATTGAATGGTCTTACGAATATATTTGTAGCACCAGTCTGAGATATAAGTAAAATGTCTTCTTCGTGGAAATTACGTACACGACTGTATATGAATGCTCATTTTGATTAGCATACATGCATCCAGTTTGTGTTTTAGAAATCAAAGATATGTATAACTGCAGATATAAGATAACAATGGAAAATAAGTTTAAAAAAATATTCTATGAACAAAGCAAAACCATATACTAACAAGTTCAAAATTCAGACTGCATACAATGATGTAACAAGTTTGATGATCCCAGATATGTTGAAGTTATGGTTATTGAATGGCATGCCTTATTGAATACCAAGAAAAATGCTCCTAAAGACTTCAATTATTTGACTTTCCAATTTTTCGATTATGAGCGTGCCTGGTGAAGGTTATTCTAGAAACACTTCGTGTACACTAAATTAGATATCTACGTTTTAATTAGATACAAGATACTTTATTTTCCAAATCAGGGCCCATGGAGGGCATGATGTAACATTTATAATTAGCAGATACACAATCAATAAAGTAAAATATAATAATTATTTTATTACCATCAACCATGTCTGTCACAGATTAGAACAAAGGGAAGTAATTCAAGCAAGATTGTCTTAGAATTTTATATTCAGTTTGAGTATATAGTTATATATATATATATATACGTCTGAAAATTAAACCAAACAATGTTAGAATTAGATTTTAGAGCTGTCAAATTTTTGTTCTTCCCTCGACGAGATTTGAACCCACACCATTGATACACTGCAGCACCATTCGCTTAGCCTTACGTCCAGCGCCCTAGACCACTCGACCACATCCACTCCCTATAATAATTGTAAATAATAAGTGTAAACAAGTGTTTTATAATTCAGTTTGAGTATATAGTATATATACTCATTAAAATAATAATAAATAATAAATGTATACAAGTGTCACATCTGCAGAAAGCACCAAGGGATGGTACCAAATGGAGATTTATTCCAACTTGTGCTTGGTGCAGAATAGACACTCAGCTTATTTGGAAGATTAGATATATTATGGCGGCCAGTTATATTCGTGGAGGAAATTGGAGTAACTGGTAAAACAAAACCCCACCGACCTGCCGCAAGTCACTCGTACTAAGTACAGAGTACGAAAATACACCGACCTGCCGCAAGTCACTCGTACTAAGTACAGAGTACGAAAATACACCGACCTGCCGCAAGTCACTCGTACTAAGTACAGAGTACGAAAATATAACCATCCTTTGGAAGTCCTTGAGCGACGTATACTTTTTCATCTGTTGGTCATGGTGGGGTCTAGTCATGTCTGCTATGACATTAGGTTCATGTAATTGTCTCACTCTTAGAACCTTGCAAGGGCGGCCATGAGAACATTTTGATTATCATTGACCAGTTTACTATGTGGGCCATGCCCATTTCAACATAGAATCAATAGCACTGATGGAGGAATGGTTGGCGTGCTCGATTTGACTGCGGTAGATCGTGGGTTCGTCTCAAGCCTCAGTTTATAACGACAAACTGAAACCTACAACAACAAAATAAACTCTCTGCCGAGAAAGAACTGAAAACGATCCATGCCGACATATGACTGAGTATAAAATGCATGAGAAATCAGAATGGGAATATTAGTATGTCATCAGGAAGAATAAAGGGAACCGTGATTCAACCATCATTGAGGACTCGCCACTGTTTCATAATACTGACGAGGCAGATGTAACGCTCATTCACCTAAGTATTGATGGCGACCTGTACCTCCAGGAAGCTCTCCATACATTGAGACGGTTGATGATAGACATATTTAAATTGATTAGATATACATTGAGACGGTTGATGATAGACATATTTAAATTGATTAGATATACCTTTATTGCTGATATTTCTTATTTATCGATAATTTATTATGTTTGCCATTGATCTCACTGACTTATTGTCAGTATATAGACGAACTGACTTTGATACTGAAAATTATCGGTCAGTGCGACATTATGACAATGTCGATAAAAACAAAAACGACAGTTAAGTTGAAGTCATCACTTCGACAGTTCTACTGTTGCCACCATTACTTGATTGACCGTTATGGGATATCTGTGTCACAGATGACCACGGATATGTTCCTCTTGTCGTAAAAACTTCCCGATCCTTTCCCCATTCATGATTTATCACCGGGTTTGTAACTAGATTAACACGACGGGTACCACTAGTGGAGCAGGAACTGCTTATCCTTGCTGAGTTCATCCCCGGTTTTTAGTGGGGTTCGTGTTACTCGATCTTTAGTTTTATGTGTATGTTTTGTGGATCGTTGTTTGTCCTTCTGTCCATTTTCCGTAAAAAAATGTACTTAAAATTGTTTTAATTATTGTAAATATCAACAAAGATGAAAATAAATCACTCATTTCAAATCAATTCTCTCTTAAAAATGATTTGTGATCGTTTTTAATTTTTGCCTCCGCAAAATAGTTAGAAGTTTTATTTTCATCTTTATTGATATTTACAATAATTAAAACAATTTTAAGTACATTTCTTTTACTGTTTCTAAATTTTACAAAAATCTTGTAAAATGAGCGTTGACAGAGATAGAGTGGAGCGTAGCGGGAACGACAACTCTGGATAGAGAATGGGTACTCATGTGCATACTATTTTAGATTCTGATTTGAACACAAAACTGGATCCAATATATGTATGATGTATCCTTAGAAGGAGAAATCCGGGAACCAGTCGAAAAGGATGTTAGTTTCAAGTTTGTATTAATAAGAAAAATCATTCAAACATTGATGTCCTCCCCACATTAACATGATATTAAATCAGTAAACATAGATAATTATGAATACACTACATTTTTAAAATGACAAAATATCATATTAAAGACAAATAAACTTATCTGATACTCATTCAATCTTTGATATAGTGACATATATTCATAGTGTCATCAATACTATTTGGATTTAACAATCTAGTTATTGTTTTCATATTTTCACTTGGACACAGATCTTGCAGGTTAATGTTCAATTTTTTTAATAAAAGTTTTCTAACATTAGCAAATTTAGTGCAATGAATAAGAAAGTGTTGTTCATCTTCTATTTGATTGCATTGAGAGCATAATCTTAATCTTAATTTGGTTAGTTCTCTAGTAATATTTACTGGAAGTTTTAATGAAAGATAATCTTGTAAAATAAAAAAATTTGACGGATAGATATTTGCAAAGAAAAATAGTTTATTATCATGTTCTTGAGTAGATAAATGTTGTAGTTTATTTAAAATGACCTTAGAATGTTGGTCAGTTAACATCTGATTTATTTTATTAGTGTCAACATCTAAACTAGTTAAATTCAAATTTTGTAGAGAGTTGTGAATAAATTTTTGCCAAGATCTGTGTCCATCAATAAATAGAGATTTATCTACCTCATAGACCTCTCCAAGCAACCTATCAGAGGGAAGTTGAACTATTTAAGTGCAAAAATAGTTATAAAATTTAGAACTGGTGACCTCCCTAATTCACATTTAGCTGCAAAATTTTAGCTTTTTTTGTGGACTCCCAGAATATTTTTACAAAATTTATTATGAATAGGCTTTTCAAATGGCAATTTATCAATGCAAGAGTCTTTTAAAGTGAAATCACTAATCCAAATCTCAGACCCATATGTTTTTGTGGCACCATCCCCTGATGCTTATTGCAAATCTTCCAAATAAACTGAGTGTCTATTCTGCACCAAACACAAGTTGGAATACATCTCCATTTGGTACCATCCCTTGGTGCTTTCTGCAGATGTGACACTTGTATACTTTTATTATTTATTATTATTTTAATGAGTATATATACTATATACTCAAACTGAATTATAAAACACTTGTTTACACTTATTATTTATAATCATTATATATATATGTATGTATATATAACTATATATATCAGTGGCGTAGCTTCCATTGAGGCAATGAGGCAACTGCCTCACTAGACTTTTTGGCAGAAAACAAATTAATGTGATTAATATTATAAAAGTTGATTGAAATACGAGAAATAAAAACCTTTGTCAAAGTTTGTAATAAAAATATATTCTACATCATTAATTGAAATCGTTTCCACTTCATTTACCGTTTACGGAAACTTTTGGCTCCGTCATGTTACATAATTTAGTATAGTTTGTTGCCGTGTGCCAAAGTTTGAAAGTGGAAATGGAAAAGTTCCTAATTAAATAAAGGAAGACTACAGAGTCCACGGACACTAGGACAGCACCAGGTAAGATTAAACTAGTCTGCAGTGGGTTACCTCATAATGACATTCGAGTCAGACGACAGTCGAAAATCATGACTCTCTGCCATGAATAAAAAACACATTATAATTAATCAGTCAACAAATTAGGAAGCTGATACCAGGGGCGGCCCTAGAATTTTTCAAAAAGGAGGGCGCGCTACAATTTTTTTCTTCAAATATTTGCCTTAAGATTGAGAAAACTATTATCTAACGGGGGAGGGGGGAGGAGCACGCCCGGTGCGCCGGGCTTAAATCCGCTCTTAGATACAAGCTTATTTTATCTTCTCGTTTTTTTTTTCGATTGCAGATATATCTGAAACTCGGGAAGAAGCTTCATGCAGCCACTCCCAAGATTCTGAAATAAATTCACAAACAGAATTACAAACACAGTCATTTGACCCAGTTAGTTATATTGGAAAACCTTTAAACGATACACAGAAAAAAACAATTCTTGGTTCTAAATGGACACCAAAAAAAGGACAATATTCATTTCCCCTTACAAACGGTAGAAGATATAATATAAACTGGGAAGACAAATTCAATTGGCTAAGGTATTCCTGCTCTACATATTCCGCTTTCTGTGCCCCTTGTATAGCCTTCGGTCAAAATATATCTGGCAAACATTCAGACAGACTTTGCTCATCAGGAATAAAAGACTGGAAAAATGCTGTCGGGGCTAAATGAGGGACTTTTTTGATGCACCAGAAATCTAAATGTCACAAAGATGCTCTCCTTAAATCATCAAACTTCATGCAAATCATGATTGCCGGGGAGGAAAAAACATCAAGTGTAGCATTTCAAAGTCCTACGAGGATAATATTAAGAAAAATCAAGAAATTATTCTCAATATTATCGACGTAATCATAGTAATGGGTCAACGTAATATACCATTTCGAGGTCATAATTGGGATAAGATCACTAAACGTGAAGATAGAAATTTTGACTTTCTCGTTCATTGGAAAGCCGAAGACAAACCCGTCCTCAAGCAACATTTAGCTTCAGCAGCCTACATTGCGAAGTCCCGACATCCAAAACGAAATGATTGATATCGCTGGAGAAGAGGTATTGGAAGTCATTCTGTCTAAAGCTAGATCTGCCAAGTGGTTTTCTATCATGGCAGATGAATGTACCGATGTGGCCAATCTAGAACAAATGGCAGTCTGCATTAGAGTTTTTAATGCGAATAATATTGTTAATGAAGAGTTCATTGGGTTTATCCCCCTAGATAAGGTAGATGCGGCATCTATTACTACAGCCCTACTCAATAAAATGGAGGTTTGTAAATTAGATTTGCGAAATTAAAGGGGTCAGGGATATGACGGAGCCAGTGTCATGTCAGGATTGAAATCTGGTGTTAGTGCCCGAATTAAAGAATTGCAGCCCCGTGCAGAATACCACCACTGTAGGGCCCATGCTTTAAATTTGGTTATTTCGTCATCATGTAGAAGTGTTGATATCATACGAACAGTATTTGACGATATTAACCAACTTACATGGTTTCTTGGTGGCAGTCCAAAGAGAACTGCAATTTTGAAACGACACTTGCCCGATGCAAAGCAAGTTGACTATTTAGTTGGTGATACCGATGACGAGAAAGTGGAAAGTAACATTAATATTTCCAACGCCTTTTCTAAGAATTTGTTACCTAAGTTGTGCGAAACGAGATGGTCTGCCAGAGTTGACACATTGTCCGTGATTTTGGCAGCACTTGAGGACGTTAAAACGGAGAGTACGACAACTGAAGCACGCACGAAGGCTAATGCATTCATACATTTGATGGAGAGAAGCACTTTCATTGTTGCATTAGTTATTGCTCATCATATTTTAAGTTATACAAAACCCCTAAGCCTTGTTCTTCAGAACTCAAAATGCGATGTGTACAAGCCTTTCGTTGATGCTCAGAATTGTAAGAAAGTCATTGCCGCTCAAAGGTCGGACACAGTCTTCAACAGATGCATATGGATGAAGACAACTGCGATCGCCGACAGCATCGGTATCGAGCTGCCTAAACCAAAAACAGTTGGATGAATGACAAATCGGGCTAACGCTGCATTTGCCGAAGATTCCGTACCTAGTTATTATAGGATAAATGCTTTCTTTCCTTTCGTCGATCACTGTTTAAGTGAGCTAAACGAGAGGTTTCCTGAACAAACACGTCCGTCCCTCTTAGCGTTTCAATTGCTACCTAGTCGCGTTCAAAACATATCTGCAGAACATGTAGAAGATATACACACCAGATATGAAGATGATTTGCCAGATTATATACGATTTATCGCGGAAATGGAAAGATGGAAAATGTTCGTGCAGGTCTTCAAAAACAGGATTCTAATCAGTCTTTGGAAGAAGCAATTGAACTTGCAGATCCTAACTATTATCCGAATTTGCATGCTGTTTTTAGGGTTCTGCTCACAATGCCCTGTGAGAGGTCTTTTTCTGCTATGAGACGCTGAAACACTGGAGCAGATCTACAATGACAGAAGATCGACTTGCTGGACTGGCTAGTCTGTTCATTCATAGGGATATCTATCTTTGTAGAGAAAATATCATGAGAAAATTCGATGAAGCCAAAAAAACGTCGCCTTGGACCATTGCATTTCTGACATGATTGTTTACTGGTTGTTATAATATATACTAAGTAAAATGTTTAACTGAAAGCACTATCACTTATTTAAATGTGCGTGTAAAAACCATACAAAATATAAGATATATACACGCTTTCGACACGAATAGTTGCCAGACTAGTAATCTCTTATAGTAAATATAATTCCCCCAAAGTTGTCTTGATGTACCAAAAAATGTCACTAGACGCATATCGAAATAGTTTTCTGCGTGTTATTTCGGTTATTATTGAAATCATGAATTATCCATTTAAACTCGGAGAAAATGCGTTTCAAGCGTTCCTAGCGTTGCTAGCGTTGCCTCACTAGAAAAAAGACCCAAGCTACGCCACTGTATATTCATATACGTCTGAAAATTAAACCAAACAGTGTTAGAATTAGATTTTAGAGCTGTCAAATTTTTGTTCTTCCCTCGACGGGATTTGAACCCACACCATTGATACACTGCAGCGCCATTCGCTTAGCCTTACGTCCAGCGCCCTAGACCACTCGACCACATCCACACCAACTACATATATACTATATACTCAAACTGAATATAAAATTCTAAGACAATCTTGCTTGAATTACTTCCCTTTGTTCTAATCTGTGACAGACATGGTTGATGGTAATAAAATAATTATTATATTTTACTTTATTGATTGTGTATGTGCTAATTATAAATGTTGTATCGTGCCCTCCATGGGCCCTGATTTGGAAAATAAAGTATCTTGTATCTTGTATAGGTCTTGTAAGCATATCAAACAGATGTATGAGAAAGTAGTACACCAATACAAAATCAATACCTACACAGTTAGATAAAAAAAATAAACCCTATTAGATATGGCAAAATACTGAAAATCAGCAAATACTTACAGACTTTATGATAGTTTTCAGACCATTCTTGATGATTTTGCGTTTCTAAAGTTCAAATAATTGCTTGGATTTGAAAGTAACCACCTGAATATGTGCTCAATCAAAAGTGAAAGT
>OY726528.1:24968015-25458271 GCA_963383655.1 Bathymodiolus septemdierum | reverse complement strand
CAAATAACACCCAAACACGAACTTATAAACTTAATATAGAAAACTATTTTCTACAGCAAAACACTCTATACATATTACTATCAAATCTAATACATATATAGTGGTCAATAATTTCAGGTTAGGGTTATGGTGTTATATCATGGCGGTCAATTTTATTGGTGGAGGAAACCAAAGTACCCGGAGAAAACCACCGACCTGTCGCAAGTCATAGACAAACTTTATCACATAATGTTGTATAAAGTACACCTCACCATTAGCGGGATTCAAACTCACAACATTAGTGGTGATAGCCACCGATTGCATAGATAAATCCAACTACCATACGATCATGACGGCCCCAAATAACAATGTCAGGAGAGAGGATGCTGATATTGGTGGAATTATTGACCATCACTGTTAATTATTGACCACTACTGTTCATACTTTTTTTTCATAATACAATACCAAACAGACAACGCAGTATGTCCAAGTTTAAGCACATTAAACAATACTTCAAATTATATAATACAACTAAATATGTGGCACATTGGAAACAAAAAAAACCAACACATTTGCATTTTTTTATTAGAAAAAAAATTGTAATTTATAATGTATAAATCTGGATTGTCAAGGAGATTTGGATTTTAAAGCTGTATTATATTTCATGTTCTTTATATTTAATGTTCACCCTTTTCAAGAGTAACCTCCCTTTTATGTACATTCAAGAGTAACCTCCCATTTTTGTACATTCTAAGTGAATTATATGCAAAATGGACCCAATACTTGCAAGCTTTATGATTAAAATAATACTTAAATATTTCTAAAGTAATGTTCTAATTTGCAAACAAAATTTCTAAAATATGTTTTTTAATAGGATTAAATGTATGCAGTAAAATTTGAAAATACATGTATCACAAACAAGTACCCTGAATACTGACAAAAATGACTACTAGTGGAATGTTTATTCTGTAGTACAATATGTATGGCACATTTAGGTTCTATTTTTACCCATGGATTTAAAGAAAGAAATCATTACTTCAACTGAGAAAATAGTTCTGTCATTACCCTTTAATTAAATGCATTGCCTATTTACATAAGCATATTTGCTACATGCTACCCAAACAGGGTCGCCACGTTACAACTGAAATATTGTTGAAAGTGGCGTTAAACACCATAAAACCAAAAATAAAACCAAAGAGGGAGAATTAACAATCTAGAATATACAACTGTGATATAACAGGATACAGTGAAAGATGAGGTTGTTAGTGTGTAGGGATACATACACAGGAAATAGTGATGAGGCTGTTGAACATTGTTTTGTGTATTTTTTTAAATTTAAGGATATTTTATTCAGAAAAGTACTGAAAAGGATTGGATAGCAGGACAAGCCTATATATATCCTCTCCTCATACAAGCTACAGCAACAAGAGTTTATAATTATTATACAATCAAAGAGAGGTAACTCTAATATAATATATAATGTACCGGGTAAGTACAATGCTAAGAGAAATTAATAAAACAATTTGTTCAATTTGGAAGTTAGTTTCATTATTATTGAAAGGTAATTTGGAAGAAGAAATATAATTTAAATCAATTATTATAATAATCTGGAAAAAGAAAAATAATTTCAATCAATTATTATACAAGTGGATAATTACTGTAAGAAATGGATAAGAAGAAATTGCTGTAATGTTGTTCACCTTGAGGTAATGTGCTAGTCAATAAGAGGTTGTAAATGTTTGAGCCGAGATGTTCAAGTAGCATTTATAGGGACAAAAATCATACTGGTAATTATTTTACTCTGAGCATTGACTTATGAAAAATTAAGTCACACTATAATAAAAAGAAGAGAAAATAATATACAAATATAACATAATAGTGAATATAATTATGATGAGTTTGTCAACAAGGAAAATTAAAAATATATTTGAAAGTAGTAATTTGAAGACAGTTAGAACCTTTTACTATTTTTAATAAATAATTGTATCTCAAGTACTAATTCCTCATTCTGACGATAGTTCAGCATTTCACATCCATTCAATATAGTTTGTAAATGAAATTTATATTCAGTTTAGTAAAAGTATTTTTTAAGGTTAGTCTCCGATTATTATATTCCGGACAGTGTATGAAAAAGTGTGCTGGGGTCTCGCAGGGGCAATCACAATTAGGGCAATTAATTCTATCTGTTAAGTAGTGATCATAAAGATGTAGATTCAGATTACTTGCTTCAGTCCTAATCTGACACAGAGCAATATTTCCCTTCCTATTACCTATATGGAAATACTTTTTTGTGTAGGGATACATGCACAGGAAATAGTGATGAGGTTGTTGAACGTTGTTATGTGTAGGGATACAGGCACAGGAAATAGTATTAAGACTATTGTTTTTTGTAGGAAAATTACAATGGTTACAATGAAACATGTCAAAACCAAACTCTGAATAAACATAAATCCTCTAAAAACTGAACTTTAACAGTATTCCCAATATCTAAAATCTAAAACACCTGGATATTCTGAACAAAAACAATACACCTGAAAATGCTATGTTTGACAGGTTGCATTAACTTTAAATTGTAGTTTAAATTCCTATCACATTATAATACCGACAGTCGGGATATTTTGGCAGTTTTCTGTCAAAATGTGGATGTTTAATTTTTGGTGCTTTCCAAAAGATAATTGTTTTATTTTGGTGCTTTTCAAATGGTTAGAAAAAAATAAATGCTCGTGACCAATGTTTTTTTTAATCGTAGATCAAGAACTTGAAGTCAAATACCACCGGTATCTTACCGGAAGTTTGTTTAAAAAAGTAACTAGGAAATTGGATACGGGCGAAATAAAAATACTTTTTCCGGATGGCATTATCTGTGGATGAAAATTAATAAATAGTGATAAAATATTTATTAGCTAAGATGAAAAAGATGAACTTTAAAACAACATAAAACCACTGATCCGTAATGGTCTACCTGCATAGGCTACCTTAATTAACGTTTGTCAATAGGTGTTTTTACAACAGGTGTGAAATCCGTAACAATTTATTTGACTGACGACTGTCAGTACACGAATCATACAATAAAAATGTCAATGATTAAGACCCTAGAGCTAAATTGACAATTAACATTTAGTTTCTTGTGAAAATTATTATACACATATTGTTAAATTATAAACTTTATTTATGTCTGGAGTAGATCTGTTTTAAGTCATTATAACTGATTGCTGTGGATTATTGATGTATTTGCTTGTTTTATGCGTCTTGTGTTATTTGGACGATCTGTTTTGATTTATAATTTTTTTTTCGCAAAGTTGAATACAAATGAAAGACTCGCCCGTGATTTCGCATTTATCATCTAGACCTATGATTTCAACCTTGTCACTGGTACTAAGTGTATGCCCGTATGATCCCAGTTTATGATGAGCTGTGGGGGAATATCATGTTTGTCAACAAGAGTTTCTATTTCCTTTAGATATTTTGCCTTTTTTTCTTCAAAATCTTTTATTTCGGGTTCTACTGATTCTACTAAATTTACCACATGACCCTGATATCTAGTCACGACCTTCGGAGGAAACATAAATACTTGAGTTGTGAATACTATTGATAATTTTAAGATTGATTAGTTTGAGTAAGATCAATATCGTACTAGAACTTTTATCAAATATTGGTATTTTTTTATTTTAGCGTATGTTATTTTTTGGCGTGTTTAATTTTGGCACTTTCAAGAGAGACACCAAATAAATCAAAATAAAACTACGGCCAAAATATCCCAATTTACGGTATACCAAACAGAAACAATAGTCCAAAAGGTGTTCAGTTTAAACATGTTTCACTGTTTCAAATAGGCTATTTGCACATTTACGCCTTGATTTTATTGAGTTATTTCCCTTTAAGGTAGACAAAAAAAGGTCCCTTTACATGCAAAGTTCAATGGAACAAACATACTTTTTGTTCAATGAACCTGTACAAAGAACTAAATAAATTTTTAACCCAGCAAAAGTTTACGATTTTTGTGAATTAAAATCAGATCTTACTCATTAGATTGATAGTTCATTGATTACTGGTACTTTAACATAGGACTTTTTATTTGGTATTTGATACTAAGCCTGTATTTTGTTAAATAAAAACCCCACAAAACCAAAGCAAAAAAGTGCAGTAAAAACATTGATATCCACACCAGCGCCAACAACACGTCTCCGTAATAATCATCATTAGGACTGAGGTATCGCTCCCATTCAAATTAAAAATTTTCAGTGAAAAATAGTGAGATTCTTTATAAATTTTCAAATCCAATATACATGTACTTAGCACTAGAGTTTATATAAACAGGTAAAACAACACCTGAGACTCTTTAATTAAATAAACTACAGTCTTGGACAACTAATAAAACTCATCCTCAAAAGACAAGGAATTATTGTCTTCTATTATAGTTAAATGCCTATGATTGTTGAACTAATAATTGATTGTCTTTATAACTAGAGTTTACATATACATATACATACAGTAAAGACAACCTGAGGATCTTACATTAATAAACTACTGTCTTAGACAACTAATAAAACTGTGGCCTCATCCCCAAAGACAAGGAATTATTATCTTCTTTTTTAGTCCTACGATTGTCTTTATAAGTATAGGTAGGTATTAATAGGTTATACTAAAGTTTAGAGGTAACAGACCTCTGTATAGAAGCTTTTATATTCCCTGAAGGTTTGTCTATAGGCATAAATACCTGGAAAAAAACATTAATTCAATTAAAGCAACATGAAAATATCATAATTATGATACTTAAATATGACCTTTAGTTTAAACATATTTTATTAATTAATTCAATATAACATTACAATATTCAGCTATATACATAACATAATAAGAAGAAATTAATAGGATTGGGAAACAAGTTACAAGAACTTATATTAATCCCTATCCGTAGGGTATGACCTTTGGGTAAAATTTCTAAGAAAAATATCTTCAACATGAACTTTAAGTTGCTAAACAAAATAATTCCTTTTTGTGGATCTGTATACAGCAATCTAATCCAAATTAGATTTTTCTTTGATTTAAAAAAAAAAAATTCAAAAGCTCCACTAACTAGCAGCATCTCATATTACGTCAAGTCAGAAGTGACATTTAGATGATCAATCAGAGATTGAAGAATATCCACTACCAAACATCATCCTATATATATTATAAGCTACACATGTACAGTGTGCTAGTGACCTAATACGATATATACGGGGTCAGTAAATTTCATATGGAGCGAGAGCGAAGTCCCATATAAAATTTACTGACCCCGTATATATCGTATTAGGTCACTAGCACACTGGGTTCATTCAACCTATGCCAACATTTTGAAAAATAGGTATAACTAGAGGTACTGCTAGACACAGGAGTCCCGCATTGATACATAAATGGAATAACTTAACTGTCCGCTACGCGGGACTAATACTCCCCGCGTCCCCATCATCTTAATTCAGCCAAAACATATTTGGAACACAACTTTTAGACTCATAATTCTGGGAAAACTTGATGGACCAGGATATACTACTAATGTGCACATTTTCATATTAGGATCTTGCAATGTACAAAGTTTCATGAACTTCTGATTAATCATGTAGGAGAATTTGCGATGACAAAGTACATACTGAATTGTCTCAAAATTTATAAGTCCAAAGAAGCATAACAGGGGTAAAACTCAATGGACCTGGATATCCTACTAATGTGCACATCTTCATATTAGGACCTTACAATGTACAAAATGTCATGAACTTCTGATTAATCATGTAGGAGAATTTGAGATGACAAAGTGCATACTGAATTGTCTCAAAATTTCTAAGTCCAAAGAGGCATAACACGGGTAAAACTCAATGGACAATAAAATCCTTTATACTGCAAAGTTCACACATCATGATCTTAAATTCCACAGAGTTTGGTGGAATTCGGACATCAGATGTGGAAGTTGGTCCGGACAGACAGGCTGATTCCTATATACCTCCCCCCCCCCCACAAAACAAAAACTATGTTTGTGTGGGGTATAAAAAGATAAGAAAAAATGTTGGCATAGGTTGAATAGGTTAATTGTTATACAGACATGACTAGTCATGTTTAATTAGTGTAAAATCATGGGAGATGCCAATATACTCCAAGTCCACAATTAACTTTTATTAAATGTAGAAGTTGTCTTGTTTTTGTGTGAGTATTGAGTGAATATGAATAAACTTAGTTAGAAGTAAATATTTAAAATCATATTTTTTTGAAATAACAAAATAAATCAGTATATCAGCACACACACATATATGAATATCAATCTTTATGAAAATAAATCAGTACATTATGAGCACATATATTTTATTATCAAACTTTATGAAAATAAACCAGGACATTATAAGCACATATATTTTAATATCAAACTTTATGAAAATAAATCAGGACATTATCGTAACTTAGGTAATGACTGGACTCTTACTGGGTTCCCATATATACCCTTTGTTAGCTTGGTCAACTCTGTTAAAGTAGTGATCATTATTCATTAACTACTGTAATCAAATATTATCCTAAATCACATCAATGTGAAAATGACTGATCTTATGATTAATTAGCTTGGAGTGAGCAATTAAAAAATACTCTCCACAATTATGACAATTCTAAATTTGTAAATAGTTATTCTAAAATTTTGAATTTAGATTTTAAGAAAATTGTTTAATTGCAAAAGTATCATATAATATTTTAAATTAAGACTTTTTAAAAAGATTGTTTATTTAAATTATTCTAAAATTTTAGATTTTCATCTTTTTTATTTACAGATTTTTGCTCAAAAACAGACTTATTATTTTATATATCAATTTTATAAAACTTTTTTGGTTAATTTTAACAGAATTATTATTTTATGTATAAATTTTCACAAAACTTAATATTTTCATATTTTTTTATATCTTATATTTTTAGATTTAAAAAAATTCTTTATAAATTTCACTTTTGAGACCTGCATTTCTAAATTTACTTACCTGTAACTATCATTAATTGTTATATTTTAAACATCTGTATTAAAATGTTTGTTGGCATACCTTGAATATGATATTTCAAAATATTGGCATAGGTTGAAGACACTGCACACTGTGCAACGAATATATCTTACTGATTATCTTTGAATGAGGGATTTAAATGTAACTGCATCAAAACTAATAAATATGTAATTTTTATGTTGTGTGTAAGTGATTCATATGTGTCGCTATAACAATATTTGGTGACTTGTGGAATGCTACAATGGTCAAGTCATTGAACCAACATTTGGGGACAAACTTACTCGGGTCAATTAATTTCTTATTGTAATATTTAAAAAAAATTAATACGTTTGTTTATAATTTCAACGTCTGTTGTCAGGGTGAAACACGCCGGCGTCTCGTTGCTCAACGTCATCCTTGCTTTGAAAGAAAATTCGAACTCACAACATCAGTGGTGATAGGCACTGATTGCATAGGTAGTTGTAAATCCAACAATCATACGATCACGGCCATGACGGCCCCACCTTTACTCAGATCCAATATCATAATTATATGTACAATGTAAAATTACCTCATTTTTATATTCCTTTAAGTTGAGTTTTGGGAATCTGTTGTAGTCTACGGCAAAGTAATGTACATTGGGGAGTGTCATCTCCATTTTCTCTACCTATGAGGAAAAGTAAACAAGTTAATTAAACAAGAGACTCACCTGAGTCTGTATTGCTCACCTTAGATTGAACCATTGCCTATTGTAGTACATTGGGTAAATTTTGATCCCCCAGGTCTTGAACCCAATAGCCCCTTGTAGACCCCATCCCCCAGGACTTGGACCCTACAGGCCCTGTTACATTCATTGGTACAAATTTGAATCTTCAGATCACAATGCTCCTTCGTGCAAAAAATAATTGTATTTCAATTCTTTATTGTTCTTCAGTAGATTTTTGAAATTTTTTCTCATTATGGCCTACTTTAAACTTTGGACAACAAGGTTTTTGAAACCATAGACCCTACAACATAAGCTTCTGAAAACTTGAACCTACAAATCACAATGATTAATGCTGTTTTTTTTACATTTCCTCCATCACAGTCAGTCCTAATCTTTGGATCACAGACCCTTTAAATCCCAGGGTTTGGCCCCCATATACCATTTGGTCTTCACTGCAGTCTATGACCAATTTTGAACACCCAAGACTCAAATCCCATAGAACCTGGGGTCTTCATTTGTGCACATTTGAATTAGTATATCACAATGATGATTCATAACATTAACAATAGTATTTCAATGACTGGTTCTTAAGAAATGATTTTGACATTTTCTTAACTTCTGCCGATGATAAACATGGTCCATCCAATATAGTTGAAAAATGGTTGAAAGTGTCAAAAAGCAAAAATCAATCTATGATTCAACTATTATTAGGTTTCTCTCAATTAAATCAAATTCTATATAAAAAAAGAATGAGTAATTGTTTAACCCCAAGTGAGCAATTTATCAGCCATATCATGACGAGAACAAGCTAGGTTTCAATATTATGATGTCTGTTTTGTACTAGATTAAAATGCTAAGTCTGAATTTAACAGTGCTAATTCAGCGAAACAACAGACCACGGATAGACATGTCACTCCACTCAAACACATTATCCTGATTCCGAGCCAACCAGTCTTTGTACTAACTCATTACTGAGTCTACTGGAGAAGCAGTACCGATAAATACCAATTTCATAATCTTTGGTAGAACCAACCAGGGATTAACTAATGATATACAGCACTCAAGGTGAGCACGCTAACCATTACATCATAGAGGCTGTTTGTATAAATACACTGAGCCTAAAAAAATGTATGTTTCTGATCTTAGTTAAAAAAAAATGCGAAAATTTGGAAATTTGGTTCTCTTTCCACGTTTGTTTTCCGGTATCAAAGAGAAGTCACTGTGAAAGATAAATAGGCAATGGAAATAAATTGTTTATTATTCCCATTGCCTAGCAATCTTACACAACAACCCATTGAATATGATTTCAGATTACTTTGTTGGAAGATACCTCAACATTCTTTTCCATCTGGAAACAAAAGTGTGAGCATTTGCAATAAAGAAGAACTTTCAAAGCCTTCTCACTATTCAAAAAGTTAGACACCCATTCTTTATGTCACTATGATAGATAATGGAAATAAAAATCTCATTAAATATTATTTTTTAAAATCCCTATGCCCTATCCACCGACCCAAATTTTGAAAACCATGTAAACGGAAACAAACATAACTTTTTGGGGATTAAGTATAATCGTTTTTGGCCGAAGTGGATACATTAAGAATATCCCCAAAATTGTCCTTAAATATATTATCATTAGAATTTTACTGGTACCTGAGGTATTGTTGACAATACATTTCTTTCTGTTAAATAAAGTGTATTTTGAACAGAAGGGGAGAAAACTCCTGTTGATGCTGGTCCAGCGAATGTATCTAATATGATGCCTTTAACACCTTCCCTAGAAATAGAAAAAGAAAAACTTTATAGATTATGCTGGTCCTGCAAATGTATCTAATATGATGCCTTTAACACCTTCCCTAGAAAAAGAAAAGCAAATGTATCTAATAAGATGCCTTTAACACCTTCCCTAGAAATAGAAAAAGAAAAACTTTATAGATTATGCTGGTCCTGCAAATGTATCTAATATGATGTCTTTAACACCTTCCATAGAAAAAGAAAAGCAAATGTATCTAATATGATGCCTTTAACACCTTCCCTATAAATAGAAAAAGAAAAACTTTATAGATTATGCTTGTCCAGCAAATGTATCTAATATGATGCCTTTAACACCTTCCCTAGAAAAAGAAAAGCAAATGTATCTAATAAGATGCCTTTAACACCTTCCTAGAAATAGAAAAAGAAAAACTTTATAGATTATGCTGGTCCTGCAAATGTATCTAATATGATGTCTTTAACACCTTCCATAGAAAAAGAAAAGCAAATGTATCTAATATGATGCCTTTAACACCTTCCCTATAAATAGAAAAAGAAAAACTTTATAGATTATGCTTGTCCAGCAAATGTATCTAATATGATGCCTTTAACACCTTCCATAGAAAAAGAAAAGCAAATGTATCTAATATGATGCCTTTAACACCTTCCCTAGAAATAGAAAAAGAAAAACTTTATAGATTATGCTGGTCCTGCAAATGTATCTAATATGATGTCTTTAACACCTTCCATAGAAAAAGAAAAGCAAATGTATCTAATATGATGCCTTTAACACCTTCCATAGCAAAAGAAAAGCAAATGCATCTAATAAGATGCCTTTAACACCTTCCCTAGAAATAGAAAAAGAAAAACTTTATAGATTATGCTGGTCCTGCAAATGTATCTAATATGATGCCTTTAACACCTTCCATAGAAAAAGAAAAGCAAATGTATCTAATATGATGCCTTTAACACCTTCCCTAGAAATAGAAAAAGAAAAACTTTATAGATTATGCTGGTCCTGCAAATGTATCTAATATGATGTCTTTAACACCTTCCATAGAAAAAGAAAAGCAAATGTATCTAATATGATGCCTTTAACACCTTTCCTAGAAATAGAAAAGAAAGGCTTAATATATTATGAATCATCAAAATTAACATTATGGGGAGAAAACTCCTGTTGATGCTGGTCTGGGCTATGATGCCTTTAACACCTTCCCTAGAAAAAGAAAAGAAAAACTTATATGTATTGATCATAGAGTGAATGAGTGAGTGATTGTTGTTTAATGCCAAATGAGCAAATTTTCAGCCATATCATAGAGAGAACAAGTTACATTTAATGATATGATGATGATATCTGCTTTGTACTAGACCAACACACTTAGAAGATGGATTTTTTTTTGGGTCTAGCTCACTAAAACAACAGTTTGCAGTTAGACATGTCGCTCCAATCTGACACATGGTCCTGATTCTGAGCCAACCAGTCTTTGTTCTTACTCTTTAATAATGAAGAAGTAACAAATACCAATTTAATAGTCTTTGGTTTGACCCGACCGGGGCTCGAACCCAGGAATTACCACACTCGAGGTGAGCATGTTAACCATTACACCATCAATGATATGGTAATATATTCTGAATCATCATAATTTATATTCCATAAAACCAATTTAGATGTGAATGTGTAAGAAACAAATATAATACAATCTTACCATATTTTATCAAAGTCGATACCATTAACTGTGTTGTACCACCACCAAGAGTCTACCACGGTACAGAATAATCTATCCTCAGCATCTGGTAGAGTACGGAATTCATCATTCACAAAATTTTTAAATGCGGACTGTGTTGTTTTCATTACTCTCATATCCTTCAGTCCAGAACGCATCTGTGGTCTGCCTTTATAAATGGAAATTAAAAAGAGAGATTTACTCCATGCACAGTAAGCCTTGTCAAATCAAACTGAAATACATGCAATATTTCAAAATCCGAAATTGCAAAAATGCAAATCAATTATGTTGAGATGACAAATGGGTGTTACAAACAGTAGCCATTGACTATACCAATGTCAGATTGGAGCCAGGAATAGAAAATGTATACTTGTTTAATTTCTAGTTAATGCCTCTACTAACAAGACAGTTAAACTACTGTAGAGGTTTTGGTTGCCAGTTAAACTACTGTAGAGGTTTTGGTTGCCTGATAAACTACTGTAGAGGTTTTGGTTGCCAGTTAAACTACTGTAGAGGTTTTGGTTGCCAGTTAAACTACTGTAGAGGTTTTAGTTGGTAGTTAAACTACTGTAGAGGTTTTGGTTGCCAGTTAAACTACTGAAGAGGTTTTGGTCGCCAGTTAAATTACTGTAGAGGTTTTGGTTGCCAGTTAAACTACTGTAGAGGATTTGGTTGCCAGTTAAACTACTGTAGAGGTTTTGGTTGTCAGTTAAACTACTGTAGAGGTTTTGGTTGCCTGTTAAACTACTGCAGAGGTTTTGGTTGCCAGTTAAACTACTGTAGAGGTTTTGGTTGCCAGTTAAACTACTGTAGAGGTTTTAGTTGGTAGTTAAACTACTGTAGAGGTTTTGGTTGCCAGTTAAACTACTGTAGAGATTTTGGTTGCCAGTTAAACTACTGTAGAGGTTTTGGTTGCCAGTTAAACTACTGTAGAGGATTTGGTTGCCAGTTAAACTACTGTAGAGGTTTTGGTTGCCAGTTAAACTACTGTAGAGGTTTTGGTTGCCGGTTAAACTACTGTAGAGGATTTGGTTGCCAGTTAAACTACTGTAGAGGTTTTGGTTGTCAGTTAAACTACTGTAGAGGTTTTGGTTGTCAGTTAAACTACTGTTGAGGTTTTGGTTGCCAGTTAAACTACTGTAGAGGTTTTGGTTGCCTGTTAAACTACTGCAGAGGTTTTGGTTGCCAGTTAAACTACTGTAGAGGTTTTGGTTGCCATTTAAACTACTGTAGAGGTTTTAGTTGGTAGTTAAACTACTGTAGAGGTTTTGGTTGCCAGTTAAACTACTGTAGAGATTTTGGTTGCCAGTTAAACTACTGTAGAGGTTTTGGTTGCCAGTTAAACTACTGTAGAGGATTTGGTTGCCAGTTAAACTACTGTAGAGGTTTTGGTTGCCAGTTAAACTACTGTAGAGGTTTTGGTTGCCAGTTAAACTACTGTAGAGGATTTGGTTGCCAGTTAAACTACTGTAGAGGTTTTGGTTGTCAGTTAAACTACTGTAGAGGTTTTGGTTGTCAGTTAAACTACTGTTGAGGTTTTGGTTGCCAGTTAAACTACTGTAGAGGATTTGGTTGCCAGTTAAACTACTGTAGAGGTTTTGGTTGTCAGTTAAACTACTGTAGAGGTTTTGGTTGTCAGTTAAACTACTGTAGAGGTTTTGGTTGCCAGTTAAACTACTGTAGAGGATTTGGTTGCCAGTTAAACTACTGTAGAGGGTTTGGTTGTCAGTTAAACTACGGTAGAGGTTTTGGTTGCCAGTTAAACTACTGTAGAGGTTTTGGTTGCCTGTGTTCAACTGCCATTTTCAACAAAAATTTGATTATATGGCGGCAGTCAATTTTTCTGATAGAGGATATCATAGTACCAGGTGAAAAAAACATAGTGCTATAGCAAGTCACTGACAAACTTGATCACATATAGTTGTATTGAGCACACCTTGCCATGAACAGGATTCAAACTCACAACTTTAGTGGCAATAGACATTTATATTATATGTCGATGTAAATCCAACTATCATACGATCACGACCATGGCAGTGAATTAAAATATCTAACAAATTACAATCTTTTCCACTTACATTTTTTGTCAATTTACTTTCTGTAGCCTAACACTTAACCCTACCTGCACGAGTTTGTGTAACTTCACATCTCCTTGTAGCTTGTTGAGTCAGAACAAATGCATGAACATGGTCCTGTCCATCCTGTTATAAAACAAACAAAACAATTATACGATTTCTCTACAACAAATGTATTTTGTATATCTTTTTTTTTCAATTCATCATTTTTGCATTTTCACAAATGAATATTTAGTACAGAGAGCAAAGGGGTAGATTTTTTTATCAGTTGTGACTGTTACCTTCTATCCCATTTGATTTACCATTTGAAGTTCAATTATCGGTACTTTTCTGAAGAATAATTTTCTTTGTAAAATGTGGACAATATCTTGCAATTTTTTTTGATGGTTTTAACTTGTGGAACTTGTGGCCTGCCCTTGATCAACTGCTTTTCATTTGAGGAATTACATATCGGAACTTAATCATGATGACATACATGTACATTTAGGATATTATTTTTTAATTTTTGTACCAGTTCCTTTGGCGATATTTTCAAATCAAAATAGTAAAGATTAAAAAACAATTTTGTACTCTGCAGTGTGTAGAGAAAACAGAATATCTTAAGTCAATGATTGTTAAATTTTTTAAACATACCACTGATATACGTTTCCATGGCGCCTCTTCAATATAAATCTGTGTATTTATGACATGTCTGTACTTCCTCAAGAAGTGTTCTGACAACAACAATGCAAACTTCTCTATGTTCTCAATCTGAACAAAAAAAATAAAGATTTACAATACAATAATGTCCCATGACTGTGGACGTGATCATATGGTAATTCAATTTACTACCTATGCAATCAGTGCCTATCACCACTGATGTTGTGAGTTCAAATCTTGATTAGGGCGAGGTGTACAACATTATGTGATAAAGTTTGTCAGTGACTTGCGACAGGTCAGTGGTTTTCGCCGGGTCCTCCGGTTTCATCCACCAATAAAACTGACCGCCCTGATATAACTGAAATATTTTGAAAGCGGCATTAAACACCATCAAACAAACAAACTTTTTAAAAACAAACATGTGCTACTGTTCATGTTTATTCATACAGTGCAGAGAGGCATGTCAGGTTTACATGTTAGGTGTTGATTGAAATAATAAACAATGAACTTGTAGAATTTTTAATTAAAATGTCAAAGCATTACAAAATTATTGTTTTTATGATGTCATTAAAAAATTTAACTGTAGAAATAGCTGTACAGAGTTAGAGATCAATTATTTAAAATGTATGCTGCAGAGCTCACAAATGTATACTTTTTAAATACTGTATTCTTCTGTGAATCTGTTGCTATAATGTCAGAGTTATCTCCCTGTAGATAGTCTTTTGTGTTGTTCAAAGTTGCACTTGTCTGTATAAGGTGTATTTATTCAATCAGTCAGTATTCAGAAAGTAATACATACATATGTTTATTTTAATGGGATGGACATTGACAAAATGAGATGATCACTATAGTTTGTTGAAATTGTGTCTACAGACAATTGACATATATGTGGAGATAAAGTTATGGTAGAAATGATCTAAAATTCCTCCTTGCCTAAATTTGAGCACAGAAGTTCAGAACCCATTAATTCAGAGAAATACACACTAATATACTTTTTATATGTTTCAATTGTGAAATAAAAATTGTCGTTATTAATGGCTTGATTAACATCATTTTCAACAATATTTCGATTATATCTTAATATAAAAAATAGACCGTTGAAAAAAACTGTTTTCTTCCTATGCCTACTCACACCATGTTGTTTAGCTAGAACATAAACTGTATTCTTCTGTGAATCTGTTGCTATAATGTCAGAGTTATCTCCCTGTAGATAGTCTTTTGTGTTGTTCAAAGTAAGCTGTGTGCTTACTTCCATTTCTTTCACATAGTGAACTTTACCTTCTTGTCTCAGTTGCAAAAGCTTTACAAAATTTTTACCATATCCACTGAATGCAAATTCTGTTTTCAAATCTGACTTTGACATTGTCAATCCTAACAATTTATAAAAATGTACATTAAAAATATCTCATCATGTCATCAAAAAGTAGATTAGAATAAAAATATAAGTTCAATCAAATCTTACGGTTTTAACAGCCCCTTTTGTACATTCTCATTTACACTTTTTATAGGAGTTACTTCCCTTTAATGTAGACAAGAAGGTTTCCCTTCATGCAAAGTTCATATGAAAAATACTTCTTCTGTAGGTACATATAGTATAGTTTAATCACCTACAAGATCTTCGAAAGTATATACCACCATGACTGAAAAACATATCTGGTTAAAAAAATAATTCTTTTAATCTCAAAGTATGAATATTTTGTTTATCTTTGGCTTTAGCAATTACAATGTATGTCCGGTACATACTATCCCATAATAAGTGATTAACGATGCTTTCTAAAACGAGATGACTGAGAAACGTCCTCGAGTTTTAAAAAGCATCTTTAATTATTTTATCGCTATTTTGTATTCATAATTAAATAATTTTTGTTGAGATACTGACATTTTTTTAAACACAATTAATATTTTATATCGTTAATCACTTAATTATCAAGAATTTGGTAATGTGACGTCATTATAACGTCATATTAGAAAACAAGATAATACTATGTGCGTCCTTGACAACGCTTAGCAATTAGCGATAATTGGAATCATCTCATGCGCCCACATGATATGAAATATATCGGTTTTAAACATCAAAGGGAAAATAAACAAAATAGCAATAAAACAATATTCCTGCAGTTAAACACTTTTAACTTGACATATATGTCAGTTGTTGAATTTTTCCCTTTGCATCTGTGCAACATATACACTACATGGAATGTCATGCACCTCCAAAGGCTCCATGGTTGGAGCTTTCTCTGAGACTAACTTAGGCCCTGACAAGTGGTAGACTAACTTAGGCCGTGACAAGTGGTATGTACAAAGCACATAATATTTAAAACAATCTCTCAGTATAATCAGAGTTTTCATTGACCAAGAGATGTCCAGTGATCATAACACATTCATTGAAAACAATCTCTTAGTACAGGTCAAGATGTCCTTGGTACTGAGTTGTCCTGTTTTTGGGGAATTGCTTGAGAATTGCCAAGGGGTAGGATAAGTTGACATACATTTAGCAACACACATTTGTTACCAATGTTATGCTTGATGAGAAAAGGGGGGGAGCATTTTACACTATTAACAGCTTACATAAAATATGCTTGTAAATGTTGACACTACTTGCCATCTATCATCTATGCAATCATAATTTGACCATTGTAAATTTGCATATTTAAATTACACATTTGGAGATAATTATTTTATTACAATAACATTGTATTGTAACTATTTGTTTAGAATATATCTAGAATTAATCTCGTTGGGATTTGGGTCTCGTGGTATGTATTTTGGGGTCCTATGGTACCATGTTAGTTAAATTAAAAATATAGAGACGAAAATTTATTGAAATAGCAGATGAATTCATGGAACCATAGAACTTACGGTACCATATATGATCGTACTATACAGAGCAAAAGATATCACGGAGAGCCAAATCTCCAATCAGCTATTGTCTGTCCTTGTAGCGTCTTAGATTTACAGTTTCTGATTACCCCTTTGGCTTTGGCATCTTCAAAATTTCCTCCACGAGATTAATATAGAATCCGATTGTTAAGGGACCGACCATTTAACTTGCAGAGGGGGGGTTATGGTTTTTTGTTTTGTTCAGAAATTTGTTTGCGGACAACACAAGAGTTAGAATATTTTTTTTTTTTGTTGCACAAAGCGCGAAATTTGTTTCCAGAATTCAACATTAAGTTATATGACAAAAACTCTGAATCAGATTATCTTTTTTTTCCTCCACCAAAATCAGAATATTTTTTTCAGCAACATTGGGAATCAGAATATTTTTTTAGAAAAAAAAACATAACCCTCCCCCTTCAAGTTAAATGGTCGTTCCCTAAAGATATTGTACTGTTAACCATCTGTATATCTTCCTACAGTGTTATTGGTGTTAGTTTGCATAGACAATTACAACGTATCCAAAAATCAGGTCAAATTCAGGGTCATTTGAGGCAACGTAGAAAACTAGAAACATGAAACTTAATTAAAAAATAAGCATGGCATGAACTGTCAATAGACAATAGTGTCATGTCAGATCTGTAAAGACTGTATCCCCAACCTACAAGTATAATATTGGACTACATGTTTCTGTTCATAAGTACAATAATTACCTCTAGTTTATACAACAGGATCCAGAGCTAAAAAAAATAACAGTCTTTTCACCTTACGTGACGATGTGCAGTTAGATTTATTATCTTCCCTTTCATAATGACCCTAAGTTAACCTACAAAAAAAGGATTTCCAGTCAAATCGGCCCCAGGTCAAATCGTCCCCAGTCAAATCGGCCCTAGTCAAATCGGCCCCAAGTCAAAACGGCCTCAAAATGAAAGTCAAATTGGCCACATATTTCAAATTGAATAAAAAATTATGTATTAATATGAATTCTTATTTTTTGTTGAAAGATTCATGTATAATTTTATTTTTCTTGATGAACAGGTTCTTTTCTTATGGATGAAATTAATTAATGATTAATTTATGACATAATTAAGTGATTAGTAATTTACATAAAACGCCATTGGCGACAATTATATAATTATCTTTATATTGATAATTATTCTCTATTGTCTATTAAATACAGTAAACACAATTCAAATTCCTATAAATCAACAACTTCATGACATCATGTACCAGAAATTCCCAAATTCTTCCTACAACCATAGGTACCTTTTTTTTTTAAATTTTTAGTTCATCACTTTTGTGTGACGTTTTCATTATAAACAGTATTGAACAACTTCAAACATTACCAAAAACTCAATCCGAGATCGATATAAGCCCATTTCTAAAAACACAAAAACCCTCGATCCTCTATTCTATCTAATATCGATCTCGGATTGAGTTTTTAGTAATGTTTGAAGTTGTTCAACACTGTTTATAATGAAAACGTCACACAAAAGGGATGAATTAAAAAAAAAAAAAAAAAAAAAAAAAAAAAAAAAAAAAAAAAAAAAAAACCTTTGTTAAAAATTCACTTTAAAACATTTCACAAAAATTCATCATAGCCAATGGTTTATAGATATAGGGTACGTCAATTCATGAATTTGGCCACTAAGAACCGCGAATCAACTTGAAAAAATGACACTCGGAACGCGGGCTTTGGCCAAGTGCTAGGAACAAACAGAGTATCATTTTTCAATACGATATGATTAGTCCGAGATTCGTCTGCCGTCCGACGGATTTTTTCGACTTGCTGTAGCCACGATATATCAAACCAAAGACTGTAAAAATTGGTATTTTTTCTTCTTCAACAAGCACGTAGCATTAGTGAGAAAGAACAAAGTCAGATATCTGTATTTCCATTTAATTATATATATATATAACATGGGGCCGATTTGACTGGGGCCGATTTTCTTTGGGGCCGATTTGACCGATTTGTTCAGTATATCTGAACTCCAATTTTGACAACAGACAAAAACGAACATGTTGTTATGTAATTTCCCATTAAATGAACGTTTTTTTTTAATAAATCTAAACAAGCCATATTTATGTTAATGTAGTACTAAATTAAATCAGTGAATCTTCTTGAACTATATTTTGAAATCGGAAATTAATGTTTTCCCGAGTTCGATTTCTACTTTACATTAAATCACGTGACATTTGTTATTAATTTTGGTCACTTTCGCAATACTTAAATATTATACAATAGAATAATGGATATTTAAGATACAGTCTCTGACTTTTTGGTTATATTTTAAAAGAAATCTTACTGAACACCAATTTTATAAGGTAAGGAATCATTCAATGAGGTGTAACTGTAAGGTATGACAATTTTTAAATACTACCCCTCTCCTGGACCCAGCTCCAACCGTCTGTCGCCGGTGTGACTTTTTCCCCAAATACACCCAAATATACTCAAATACAACTTCAAATTATATTATTTCTATTATTTTGAGATGTTTTAAGAATAATATGTCGATGAATTCTCTTTGTTTTTAGAATATTCTATGTAACAATACAATATAATTATTAATTAAGCCATTTAAGCAAATTAAGGTCTATGTAACAGCTGATCTTGAAATTTGTAATCACTTGTGTGTGTAGATTGTAGTTAATAAACACATATTTTTTAATGGAATTATTTATCATAGAACCCACGTTAAAAAATATAACATTGGCGACGAGATAGTGGAACTTTTAGAGAGTTTATTTAATGACAGTCCGCTGAAATTATAACACACCTGAGATGCCGATGTCTGTTATTACAAGAACTCAAAATGTCATTTATAAGTGCAAAGAAATTAGACATTTAAGCCGTAAATGCAAGAAAAAGGCTTACAGCTCAACATCTTACAAGGAGGAGAAGAAGATCGGGAAGAAGAAATGCAATCCAAACAAATTCAAGGCAAAACCATCGAAAGTACACCAAGTTGAGGAAGAATATTCTGAATCATCCGAGAATGAACAAGAATGGTCTGTGTTTACCGTTAAAAGTATAAAACACCAGATAATCGCGAAATCAAGATTAACATTAACATTGAAAGTGTGGATTATACTATGGAATTAGACACAGGTGCATCACTTAGTTTAATTAGTGAGGACAGTTATCAGAAGTATTTTTCGCATCTGCAACTGGAAAACAGTAACGTGAAGTTAGCGACTTACACTGGAGATAACATTGCAGTAATTGGTGAATTACATGTCAAAGTTCAGCATGGAAAACAAACAGAGACACTGCCGCTTATTGTAGTGAAGGGAAGTGGACCATCATTGTTTGGAAGGAACTGGTTATCAAAATTAACTTTGGATTGGCATCATATCAGGTCAGTTAGTGCATGCTTTTCTGTTAAAGACAAGGTTAATGAACTCATGAAAATGGAGTTTTCAATGATGAATTGGGAACTGTTAAAGGAATACAGGCTTCACTGAAATTAAAAGAGGGAGCTACGCCAAAATTCTATAAGTTGCATCCAGTTCCGTATGCACTCCGTGATAAAGTGGCGGATGAAATCAAACGTCTGGAAAAGCTTGGAATTATTGAGAAGATAGATTTTTCTGAATATGCAGCACCCATCGTACCCGTTTTGAAATCCGATTCTACAGTTCGAATTTGTGGAGATTACAAGGTTACAATAAATCCGGATTTGGAAGTTCCTCAATATCTGTTACCAAAAGCTGAGGATTTATTTTCACACTTAAATGGAGGTCAAAGTTTTTCGAAACTGGATTTATCCCAAGCTTATCAACAAGTATTGTTAAATGAAAGTTCAAGAAATCTTGTAGCTATCAATACACATCTTGAATTATATCGTTATACTAGATTGCCATTTGGATCCGCATCTAGTCCGGCAATATTTCAGGAATGTACATGTATGGATAAAATTCTAGAAGGAATTAATGGAATTGGATGTATTCTTGATGATTTAATTATCACCGAGAAAAATGATGAAGAGCATTTGCAAAATTTAGAGTCAGTGTTGAAGCGTCTTAGTGAATATGGAATAAGGTTGAAAGAGTCAAAGTGTTCATTAATGAAATCCGAAGTGGAATATTTTGCATTTATTGTGAGTAAAGATGGTATTCAGCCATCACCGCAAAAAGTGAAAGCTATGTTAAATGTAGCAGAGCCTGAAAATGTGAAAGAATTGCAAAGTTGGCTTGGAATGGTAAATTATTATCGGAAATGGATACCCGATATGTCAACAGTGTTACAATCGTTAAATGAGTTGTTAGCTAAAAAGGCTAAATGGCAATGGAATGAAAGGTGCAAAAATTCTTTCAGGAGAATTTGTGAATTATTAAGTTTATCGGAAGTACTAGGCGTAGCTCATTACGATCCTAGTTTTGACGTAGAATTAACAGTTGATGCATCCTCGTATGGATTAGGTTGTGTTATTTCGCACAAATATGAAAATAGAGATGAGCGACCGATTGCATATTTGTCACGCACGCTTACAAGTGCTGAAAGGAATTATTCACAAATTGAAAGGGAAGCATTATCTATTATTTTTGGTGTTATTCGTTTTGATCAGTATCTGTATGGAAGGAAATTCACACTGGTTACGGACAACAAACCACTGTCGTTAATTCTGGGACCGAAAACTGGTATACCTATGTTAGCTGCTTCACGTATGCAGAGATGGGCTATTCAGCTGAGTGGATACCAGTATGAAGTAAAGTATAAATCGTCCAATGACAATGCTAATGCAGATGGTTTATCTAGACTGCCGCTGAAAGAAACCAAATGTGACTCTCTGTTTAACATATTCTGGCAAGAAGTAGAACAGTTAAATGTGCAGAAGCTAAGCGAGTTGCCAGTTAAAGCATCAAACATTAAACGAGAGACTGAGAAAGACCAAGTGTTAGTAAGAGTGACGGAAGCTACACATACTGGTTGGCCGTGCGCCAGTGACATTTCACCCGAATTGCAACCATACTATCGTGTCAAAGATGAACTGACAATAGAAGAAGGTTGTTTAATGCATGGAATACGTGTAATTATTCTGCATAAATACCAGTCTGTGGTGTTAAGCGAATTACATGTACATGAAAATCACCCTGGAATCGTACGTATGAAGAGTCTTGCACGAATGCATGTGTGGTGGCCGAATTTAGACATTGACATAGAAAGTAAAGTAAGAACTTGTAGAGTTCACCACCAACAACATCCGCTAACCCATGGATCTGGCCGTCAAAACCGTGGCAGCGTATCCACATAGACTTTGCAGGACCATTTCTTGGAGAAATGTTTCTGATTGTTGTTGACACATATTCTAAATGGATGGAAGTAGTCCGAATGACAAGTACGACATCAGAGAATACAATAAACGTGTTACGAACATTATTTTCGTCTCATGGAATACCAAATTATCTAGTTTCCAATAACACTGCTCAGTTTACAGGAGCTAAATTTCAAACTTTTCTGAAGAAGAATGGTATTAAACACCTTCTTTCTGCGCCGTACCATCCATCATCTAATGGAGAGACAGAACGAGCAGTGAGAACTTTTAAAACAGCCATGAAAACAATGAAGGAGGAAAAAGGGACACTTAGTGAAAAAATTGCTAGATTTCTACTCAAACATCATACTACTCCACGTATACTAGTACAAAAAGAACACCTGCTGAATTGTTTATAGGCAGAAGACTTCGTACGCGACTATATCTGCTGAAACCAGATATGGAAGACCGAATGAAACAACAACGAAGTCCAAAGAAATCGTACCGTCGTGAAATCGAGAATGGTGAACCTGTTTTAGTGAAAGACTATCGTGACAACGAAAAATGGATACGAGGCGTGATTGTGAACAAACTTGGACCAGTTACGTATCAAGTTCAAGTTGGTAACTTACTGTGGAAAAGACACATTGATCAAACTCGTGATTATCATGCATGTGATCAATAAGAAAATATTAATAAACCAGAACAGTATAATAAAACACAGTCCGATATTGACATGGAATTACTAGCATTACCAACATGTAATTCAAATCGCAAGAAATCAACTGTTGAGAATGACAATGCAGAAGCAACAAATTCTTACATTAAAGTGAATGAAAAGGACAATATGCCGACGTGCCGTTCAACAAGAGTGAGAAATCTGCCACCGAGATCAATTGAGAATATTTGAAGGGGGGCGGGGGGTAGATTGTAATGTTTATAGATCAATTATCACTTAAGCACTTTATCTAAATTGGATTATGACTAATACTGACAGTAGGAATTTACTATCAACAAACCAACAGTAATTTCAATTCAATTCAATTCCAAGCTTTATTTAGAGTCTAAATCATATACAACACAAGCTCTAATGAGCTTTTAAAATCGACTGCAGTTTATTTCTTATCTAAACGTATTTCACAGTCATGATTTCCTGTTATATTTTAGGGACGTAACTTTCTCATGTCAATGAATTCTCTTTGTTTTAGAATATTCTATGTACATGTAACAGCTGATCTTGAAATTTGTAATCACTTGTGTGTGTAGATTGTACATGTAGTTAATAATTATGTATTCTTCTAATGGAATTATTTATCATAGAACCCATGTTAAAAAATATAACAATACCCATAATGTATTATAAAGTGTTTCCAGTTAGATATAAATGAAGCTTTACAGGAAATGATCATGACAGACCCATAAAAAAAATTATTTGTTGTAAGTGGCCAGCTGGTTTTACTCTTATTTCATATTTTTTTAAACAAGCTAAGATGAATGAATAAAATAACTAAAAGAGTGTTGGAAGAAATATATTTGTTGTATGTACATGTACAAAATAAGTAACACATACCATATCATATATGATATGAATTTTGAGTATGTTTGGGTACATTTGTAATTGTTGGAAGCGGCCATGTATTCTGTATCCAATGAAATTCTGCCAATTAAGGCACACCTCCTTGATTGGAGTAATAAAACACAATGTCACTATATCCCAATTGTCAACACAATCCAACACCAATGTATTGATACGTCACATGTTATTTACATAGTTCATATAGTTCATATTAAGTAATCGTTTAAAAGGTCAAACTTATCTACTCTAAAACAATATATGTCTAGGTGATCTGCATACACACAAGCGTTATCGACTATGCAGAAATGTTCATCTTTCTCTTACATCTCAACAGGTCATTCTTCGCAAGCAGTTCATATGCATTTTGTATATTAATTGTCTACACAGTGGCTCAATGCTGGTGCATATATTTGCTTCTAAGCTATTATTCACAGCGTAGTGAAATGGATTAATAATCAGTTGTATAATACATTTGTATCTAGCTGCGGGTTAGTACAGTGTAAAGAAAACAGTTTACTACTTTCCTCAATAATGTTATTTACCGTTGGTGCTCGGAGATATTCTAGGGTTTTGCAGCATATTAAAAAGTGTGATACGGTTTCTTCTGCCTGGTTACACAGTTTGCAGGTTGGATCATTAGAGTTTTGATTATAAACTGCCCTCATAGTTTGTAGCATGTAATTCCCAGTTGCAAGGTTAAGCCTGGTTGGAATTCTGTTGATATCTTTCTGGTTAACAGTATTTGTTTTGGCTAGTGGATGGATTTTTCCAATTTCATATGTTGGTGAGAGATATTTCAGGGTAGAATAATATTTTATATCCTCATTTATTCTGTCACTCCAATAATCAATACTTATATATTGTTGATGTAATGATATGTTGGTGTATTGATGTTTATAATAGTTATAAAATTGATCATTTTGATTTCTTGTGTCAAATTTATGAAATTTTATTTTTTTTATGAAAAATAATTCATATATGCTGATGTAACGGTATGTTGGTATATTGATGTTTATAATAGTTATAAAATTGATCATTTTGATTTCTTGTGACAAATTGATGAAATTTGAATTTTTTTATATATGAAAAATAATTCATATCGAACCTTTAACTAATACAATAGATACGATTTTATGGTGTATTTGGATATTTTTCAGTATCAATCATATTCACATTCAGATGACATGTTTATCATCCTTAAATCAAACATAGACACGGATACATCTATATTTGTATTTTCGCAGGGAAAATTACATGATTCAAAATATTCAAAAGACGCTTCCCCAAAACCGTAGTTTATAAGTAGTTTTACAGGTTTATTTAAATGTTAAGATTGTTGCATTTTTCCTTTAATGGTGATATTCATTGGTTTTTTTTATTACAAACATCAAAGTCACCCATTTTCATTAAAGGTTTTGTTTCCCAAATTATGACTCTCAGCAGAGGTTATCAAGAATTGTGTCGAGTACATTTTTGTAGGACCATGTTTGTTGATATTGCTGACACAACAGTTCCTAATTTGATATATGTTTAAAAAAAATTAAGTTAACTACATGTAGCTAATGGTGTTGATGAATTTTATTTACTTTTGCCATCTTCACAGGAATTATCGTTTAAATGTTGAGATAATATGGTGATAACTCCTGCTCACTGTTGATAAGTCCAGCTCAGCTCATGCAAACTTTGATACGAGTTTTGCTTATGGAATCAGCAGGTAGATACACATATAGCAGGAGGGAAGGATGATAATATAAACATACTGCCTTTAGATGAGGGTGTTATGGTAGATTACCACACGAGGGAAAAAATATCACACTGGAAAAAGAATATCACCCGAGACGAAGTCGAGGGTGATATTCTTTTTCCAGAGTGTGGTCATCTACCATAACACCCTCAACTAAAGGCAGTATGTTTTTTTATTATACTGAATCCCAGTAGTAAAGAGGACTTTGAATTTTTATTGGAGTCAGTTAACCAATGGGGCACACTATGTACATATCACTACCTAAATAAAGCAACTACTATCATTTCAACAAATAATATTTTCATAATGGTAGGCTATAATTGTTTTATCATTTTTTCAATATTATTATTTAAATATTAAAATTTAGAAATTTTATGAAAACTGAAAGTTAGAAATGTTATGGAAATTTTGAAAAAAATTTGAAAATTTTGGAAAAAAATTTGAAATTTTTTAATTTTTTTTTTTAATTTTGAAATTTACATTGTAAGCGTACCGGAAATGATCAATCGGCAAAACTCGGACGGAGCGGTGTTATTTTCCGGTTCGGCTCGGGAGGGTGTTATTACGATCTGATTCCTACACCAAAAAAAGCTATTGAGGAATGTCAAATGCCTATTATCCAATGAAATTAATAGATTTTTGCATGAAGTATGATAAATGTAGATATTAAGTGATTAGCAATGTTTTTTAAAACGAGAGGACTTTTCTCAGTCATCTCTCATCGAAGGGCGAAGCCCTGAGATGAGAGATGACTGAGAAACGTCCTCGAGTTTTAAAAAAAATCTTTAATTATTTTATCGCTATTTTGTATTCATAATTGAATAATTTTTGTTGAGATACTGACATTTTTTTTAAACACAATTAATATTTTCTATCGTTAATCACTTAATTATCAAGAATTTGGTAATGTGACGTCATTATAACGTCATTAGAAAACAAGATAATACTACGTGCATCCTTGACAACGCTTAGCGATTAGCGATAATTGGAATCATCTCATGCGCTTACGTGATATGAAATATATCGGTTTTAAACATCAAAGGGAAAATAAACAAAATAGCGATAAATATATATCATAAACAATCTACAATAACATATGTACATGTATACAATGTACATGTATTGTATAATTACAATCACCATTAAGGATTTACTAAATGGATTAGTGTAATCTGATCAAAGAATTAAAAATTTACTTCCTTATTTTTTACTTTTATTGATGTAAAAGTGAGAGAAAAAGAAAATTTTGTAATAATAATAATAATAATAATACTTTATTTTATGAGGATAAACTCAGTTACACTAATCTTCCCTGAGGCTGGCAAATGTCTAAGGCTTCATGCTAAAAACAGGTGTCTGCTTTTCTTTTATTATTGGCTTAAGCAATAGTTCTGCTCAACTGCAGACTACAGGCTGTTTCACATTCTTTTAGTGACTGTGTACATACCATTATAAGTTTTGGTAATTTTTTTAAAGCACCATCCAATTAAAAGTGTTGTTAGTTTAATTTATGTCCAAGTGTAAATTTGGACAGTCTCTCATCTTCATCATCATTTAAAAAGAATTAAAAATTTATGATGCACTAGTAATAGAAACCTTGTAAGCTTTATAATAAAATGATTATACAGTATCCTGTATAAAAAGTATTGTTTGTCTTTACCTCCAGTTGTTTATAGAACGGCTCATATCTTATTTATGTTATTTGTATTTGTTTGGGTATGGTGGTGTCCAACAGATATTGTATTGTGTTTTTATTTTGTTATTCTTCGTCTTGTATGCCCTGTATATGTGTTGCCAGTTTCTCTGGATTGTCTATTTTTTATTGCGCCTCTGGTAGTGGTATTCTCTAACTTGATTAATTTTCTGTCAGTTTGATAATATTTATTATTTAGAAGTTGTTTGTTTAATTTTAATTATTTACATGGTAAACAACACAAACAAATTATAAGACAAGGTGGTCACTTAATACAAGTGTAATTAATATGAAATACACTGTGAAGGAAAATTAAAGTTAAGGTCACATAATACAAGCTATTCCTTAATAGAGGTGGTCACTAAAACAGGTTCCCTTCTAAACTTGTCAAAGATCTACAGGTACATTTTGTAGGCATCTTACACTTTTATATAGTCAAACCTGTATTAATAGGTCACCTTTGGGACCAATAAAAAGTGACCTTATAAGACAGATGACCTCTTAAAAGAGGTTCAATTCATATGAATTTTTCTATGACAGGACAAGAAAAAGGTTACCTTTTAATACAGATGACTGCTTAATAGAGGTGACCACATGAACAGGTTTGACTGTATATATATTATTAATATTTATTGAAATACTTTTGTCATTGACTTCATCATAAAATTGCTTAGATTATTTATGCTCTTTCTATTACATGCTGAAAAAAACAATAACAAACCACTACAATTTAAAACAAAAGCGCAACAAATTAAAGAGTTCTTTTTTGCCCTTTTTATCATTAATGAAATGTCCTGCCCTTTGCTGGCACCCTGTCCATTTCAAGTTCTAGCTGAAACACTGTACAATCAAGTCATATAATGATTTTTAATCAAAAATATGTCAGGATATGTTGAATAATGAGAGAATATTATAGTATTGCTATAGCTATATGACTGCCCAGGGTGATAGTGCAGCATTCAAGGGTGATAATGTATTGATTTTATATAGTAGTACAAATGTATACACATGTATTACGTTACCACGTCAATATGTATCTTTCCTAATGACCTGAAACAAACATTATTATTATGAATGAGACTGAAATAGAATGAGAAAGTGGCACGATTATTTATAGATTATTGGGTTAAATGTTTACATGTGTGTTTCGTGTTATTTGTTTAATTATAAAGTACAGTTAAATTTACTATGTTTAAAAATGTAGGTACATGTATACAATGTTATAGTTTTTATAATAAAAACATACTGATAATGACAGGGACGTCGTGGTCGTGATCGTATGGTAGTTGGATTTACAATTACCTATGCAATCAGTGCCTATCACCACTAAAGTTGTGAGTTCGAACCCCGTTCATGGCGAGGTGGACTTGATACAACATTATGTGATAAAGGTTGTCATTGAATTGCAACAGGTCGGTGGTTTTCTATGGGTACTCCAGTTTCCTCCACCAATAAAACTGACCGCTACGATGTAACCGAAATATTGTTGAAAGTGGCGTTAAACACCATAATCCTAACCCCATCGAAAGCTCCGAGCAATGTTATAGTTTTTAATTATAAATAGCAGTAAACACTGATTATATAAATCGTATAGAGACTAGCTAGTCAACAATCAATCTTTCCAGATGTTGGATCACCACATCGTCAGTAACCCACGGTTGATTCCGATACATTCCTCTCTCTCCATGTATCGGAATCAAGCGTGGGTTACCGACGATGGGATCACCAATGAACATGACGAAATAATAAATTAAAAAAAAATATTATAAACCTCTAAAAAGTTTGCACAGCAACACCAAATAAATAACAAAAACAAATAGTCACTGCTTTGAAATGACAAAATTTTTGTCTCACTGAGAAACTTTATCAATGTCAAATATTGATCTGTAACGTTGATGTAAAAGTGGATATCAATCAGTAGCTATCTGTATTTGTTACTGCTTCAGTTATGTATTTGGTGTTGTGCAATCTTTTTAGACCTATGTATATATATATATAGGGAGTGGATGTGGTCGAGTTGTCTAGGGCACTGGACGTAATGCTAAGCGAATGGTGCTGCAGTGTATCAATGGTGTGAGTTCAAATCCCGTCGAGGGAAGAACAAAAATTTGACAGCTCAAAAATCTAATTCTAACACTGTTTGGTTTAATTTTCAGACGTATATATATATAATATATATATATATATGTGTGTGTGTAGATGTTCATGTAGATATAGAAAAAAATATTGATATGAAAAAATATTAAAAGGAAGATAAACAACTATGGTTTAAATATTGGCTCACTCAAAGGGGCTGAAGGCATACAATACAACATAATACAATACAAATATAGAATAAAAATTAAAGTTAAAGAGAAAGACAAAGCAAATAAACATCAATAATTCACTGTAGACTAATAACTAATATGAGTTTTAGCCAGAGGTTGGGTTCACTTTATTTACCTCTACAGTGATTCGGCTACATGTAGGCACCGGTCTCAGGACATTTGTCCTCCTATTTCTCAAATTGTCCTGAAGAACTTTATAAAAATTAGTTTATTTATTAAAGAATGTTCTGAAGATATTTTGATACAACTGGCAATTGTCCTGAAGATTTCAAAGTCTAGCTGAAACATAATACATTACAAATATACCGTACAATGAAAATTAAGGTTAGAGGGAAAGGCAACAAGAAATAATTCACCATCTAGACTAAAAAATTAAATATGAACAAAGTTTTAGGCAGAGGTCGGTACCTCTTTGTCAACCTCTATACCACTGGGGCTGCTTTGTCTTTCTATCAAAATCAAATCAAAGGCAACAAGAACTAAACATCAATAATTCACCATAGACTAAAAATTAATATGAACAAAGTTTTAGGCAGAGTTTGGGACTTCTTTAATATAGACCTCTATACCAATGAGGCTGCTTTGTCTTGCTAAGAAAATCAACTCAAATTTTAGATAAAAGCTGGCATGATTTTTTTTTCTTTTTTCGTGTGACTTCAATATCTTTATATGATTTTGAATAATACAGTAATTAAATACTGCTGTAGTCAGCATCAATGTACATGTATAATGAAGCTTTGTGTATTACTAGAAAATCAGGTCATATTTATATAGTCTTATTGTCGGCATGAATTTTTTTTTGTTTTCCGTGCGACTTAAATATCTTTATATGATTTTGAATAATAGCCATACAGTAATTACGTACTGCTTTAGTCAGCATCAATGTTATCATGTATAATGAAGCTTTATGTATTACTAGAAAATCAGATCATATCTATATAGTCTTATTGATCTGAAAATGTCGAAAATCTCAAGGGTTTGATCACACATGATGGATTATTTTTTGTTTTGATCAGATTACTCATCAGTGAAAATGCATATCCTCAATTTTTATCTTCTGTTTGAGCTGTCGTTGAATATAAAATAGCCAATAAAATGTTATTTAATTACAAGACAAAATGTGTCTTCTAGGAAATTTGATTTCCATGAATCATATTGATACATGTATGACATTTATAATGAGGAATTTTACCGATAATGAAAACCAAAAATTGTATGTACAGTCAAACCTGTCTTATGTGACCACCCAAGGAAACATTGAAATAGTGTTGTTACAAACCTGTCTTATGTGACCACCCAAGGAAACATTGAAATAGTGTTGTTACAAACCTGTCTTATGTGACCACCCAAGGAAACATTGAAATAGTGTTGTTACAAACCTGTCTTATGTGACCACCCAAGGAAACATTGAAATAGTGTTGTTACAAACCTGTCTTATGTGACCACCCAAGGAAACATTGAAATAGTGTTGTTACAAACCTGTCTTATGTGACCACCCAAGGAAACATTGAAATAGTGTTGTTACAAACCTGTCTTATGTGACCATCCAAGGAAACATTGAAATAGTGTTGCTACAGGTGGTCTCTAAATACAGGTTTCAATAATTTGAAATATGTTGTGAATTTTACCGATAATGAAAACTAATAATTGTAAGTACATGTACAGTCCAACCTGTCTTATGTGACCATCAAAGGGAACAACATGATATGGTCACATAAGACAGGTTTAGTTAATTTGAAATACATTGTGAAGGGAAATTCAAATTAAGGTCACATAATACATATTATTGCTTAATCTAGAGGTGATCGCTAAAGCAGGTTTGATTATTTATAAACACTTTGTAAAACAGTCCTTGATTAAATTGCATGTCCAGGTTTAATCATCCCACATCAGGTTTAGATGTTTTAGTCACAACAAGGCTAGAAATTTACTGACTTTGAAAGTAAATATAAATAACACACAATGATTGCATGTGAATGCACCAATTGCTGCAATTTTTGCTCACCTTTATTTGCGTACATTTCTCAATTGCATGAAAAACTTTCTACATTTAGTAAAATTATGCGAAAAAAATCCAATTATAATTGGAAATAATGTACCCTCATCATTTTACATTGAAGTCCTGTATGTTGACGTATACATTAGTCCAAAATAAAAATTAAATTTGTTTCCCTTCTCCCTGTCTGGTCTAAATAAAGCCCCCTGGCAAAAATGTTCTTTACTCTTTTTAAAAACAAATGTTTTTTGGTGATTTCTAGGAGGAAATCACATTGTACCTGTTAACTGTTTCTTGAATCCTGGTCTATTCTAAAAATCAGAGATGGGAGGGGAAACAATATTTTGTTAATTGTTGCCTAATAATTATGTGTGTTTAATACCAGATTTATCTTTAATATACAATATATCAGCTACATTGTAGTATATACATGTACATATATTTAACATCCACCTGTTATGTAAAACTATTGTCTAAACTCTCCATTATTTTCAAGGAATGGAGAGTTATGAACAATGTGGACAGGGGCAGAGTTATTGTTCTCTTTGTACTTTAGATACTATACACAGACATTTTTTTGTTACAAGATTAATAATTAATAAAAATTAATAAAGTACAATGGGTGGATTTTAAGTTGGAGAATGTCCTCGTATCTCTCTATTCCTTAAAAACCATGGGCCTCGGCTCCATTATTTATAAGGAATGGAGAGTTACTTGGACATTCTCCTATACATAATGGTCAGTTTTATCAGTTATTGTGTCAGTGGAACAGCCTAGGTAAAGATATAGAACTTATCTGGAATTAATTAAGGTGAAAACTACAACAAACAAGGTTATACTATACATTGTTGTAAACAAGGTTATACTGTACATTGTTGTAAACAAGGTTATGCTGTACATTGTTGTAAACAAGGTTATACTGTACATTGTTGTAAACAAGGTTATACTGTACATTGTTGTAAACAAGGTTATGCTGTACATTGTTGTAAACAAGGTTATGCTGTACATTGTTGTAAGCAAGGTTATACTGTACATTGTTGTAAACAAGGTTATGCTGTACATTGTTGTAAACAAGGTTATACTGTACATTGTTGTAAACAAGGTTATGCTGTACATTGTTGTAAACAAGGTTATACTGTACATTGTTGTAAACAAGGTTATGCTGTACATTGTTGTAAACAAGGTTATACTGTACATTGTTGTAAACAAGGTTATACTGTACATTGTTGTAAACAAGGTTATACTGTACATTGTTGTAAACAAGGTTATACTGTACATTGTTGTAAACAAGGTTATGCTGTACATTGTTGTAAACAAGGTTATGCTGTACATTGTTGTAAACAAGGTTATGCTGTACATTGTTGTAAACAAGGTTATGCTGTACATTGTTGTAAGCAAGGTTATGCTGTACATTGTTGTAAACAAGGTTATGCTGTACATTGTTGTAAACAAGGTTATGCTGTACATTGTTGTAAACAAGGTTATACTGTACATTGTTGTAAACAAGGTTATACTGTACATTGTTGTAAGCAAGGTTATACTGTACATTGTTGTAAACAAGGTTATACTGTACATTGTTGTAAACAAGGTTATACTGTACATTGTTGTAAACAAGGTTATGCTGTACATTGTTGTAAACAAGGTTATACTGTACATTGTTGTAAACAAGGTTATGCTGTACATTGTTGTAAACAAGGTTATACTGTACATTGTTGTAAACAAGGTTATGCTGTACATTGTTGTAAGCAAGGTTATACTGTACATTGTTGTAAACAAGGTTATACTGTACATTGTTGTAAACAAGGTTATACTGTACATTGTTGTAAACAAGGTTATACTGTACATTGTTGTAAACAAGGTTATGCTGTACATTGTTGTAAGCAAGGTTATACTGTACATTGTTGTAAACAAGGTTATACTGTACATTGTTGTAAACAAGGTTATACTATACATTGTTGTAAACAAGGTTATACTGTACATTGTTGTAAACAAGGTTATACTGTACATTGTTGTAAACAAGGTTATGCTGTACATTGTTGTAAACAAGGTTATACTGTACATTGTTGTAAACAAGGTTATACTATACATTGTTGTAAACAAGGTTATACTGTACATTGTTGTAAACAAGGTTATGCTGTACATTGTTGTAAACAAGGTTATACTGTACATTGTTGTAAACAAGGTTATACTGTACATTGTTGTAAACAAGGTTATACTGTACATTGTTGTAAACAAGGTTATACTGTACATTGGTGTACATGTATAATATTTGTGTAGTTATAATAAGCTTGAATTGGTTCTCTCTACATGTTTGTAGCAGTCATTAGGTATCTTAATACACATTATCAATTCTTTGTATAATTTTGTATAGTTACTAGTTAGGCTCAAGAACAAAATATCTGTGTTTTCAGTAACATTCTTGAACAACTTTATCTTGATTATACAAAGGGGCTGTCATGGTCGTGATCGTATGGTAGTTGGATTTACAACTACCTATGCAATTAGTGCATATCACCACTAAAGTTCTGAGTTTGAACCCCGTTCATGGCAAGGCATACTCGATGCAACATTATGTGATAAAGTTTGTAAGTTACTTGTGGCAGGTCGGTGGCTTTCTCAGGGTACTCCGCTTTCCTCCACCAATAAAACTGACTGCCACGATATAACTGAAATATTGTTGAAAGTGGAGTTAAACACGATAAACCTCAACCTCAAACCTGGATTATAGTATATAGGACAATAAAAAAACTATGATAACAACTAACATTGTTTGTAACAATTAAGGTCGGTAGGGTTTAGCATAAATTTGTGGTTTTTATATTTTACATATTTTTTTTTCTTTTGTAGGTCACAAAGGGTTTGAATGAATGGGACACCATGTTTCTAAAAGTAAAAATAGGTCATTTGGTAACCTGACCTCAGAGTCACAACAAACATCAACACCAAAACAGAAGACTAACAGTAAATTAACCAAGGAATCTAAGAAAGCTACCTCTTCCAAAGGAGGAGCCTCTTCTAAGAAGTCCTCACAAAAAGGGAAGATGCCTTTGTTAAGGTGGCAAAGTGGGCAGGCAAAGAAACGATATCAGACTCAAATATTTGAGGTATTTAATAGTGGTATAGCATTCATTACATATACATGTAGCACTAAAATAATACGGGGTCGTCGTGGTCGTGATCATATGGTAATTGGATTTATGACTACTTATGCAAACAGTGCCTATCACCACTAACGTTGTGAGTTCAAACGCGGGTCAGGCGAGGTGTACTCGATACAATATTATGTCACAGTGATAAAATTTGTCACCGATTTGTGGCAGTTCAGTGGGTTTTTTCGGGATATTATAATTTCCTCCAGTAATAAAACTGACAGCCACGATATAACTGAAATATTGTTGAAAGTCGTGTTAAACGCCATAACCCTAACCCCACTAAAATAATTCCTCCGTATCTTAAGAGATAAAATGGATATTATTTTAGAGTCTTTCATGCATTATATTTTCAGGAAAAATGGCTGACATACATGTACTTGTGTTTTCTGTACTCTAAGAAAACGCATGATACAGATTTATGAAAATAAGATGTCATCTTGACCTTGGTGACAAACTTCAGATCACTAAAATGAGAAATCACTGTTAATAAAACTCACAAAAATAGTTTCATTGGAATCACATGTTAATTTATCCATACTTAATTCTTATGATTTATGTGTATATTGAGATACATTTGTATATGTAATAAACTTAGAAGAAATACAGTTAAGCTTGTCTAAACTGAACCCCTTTTGGACAAATTGTTGTGTTTGGAATAGACAGATATTTTGTTTATACTGGTTAAATAAACACAAATTTTCCTCATTGGAACTTTTTTATCAGTTCAGTTACAAAGCAGATATCATCATTATTTCATTGAAATGTAACTTGTTCTCACCATGATATGGCTGAAAAATTACTCACTTAACAACAATCGTTAAGCAAAGCATTAAGCAACAATTACTCACTAGTTCAGCTTCGTATGTTGTAAGATTTGTTTGCTGTTCTTCATCCAACAGTCATATAAGATTTTAACAATGGCTGAGCTTTAATTAACTCATACCCTAAAGGGAGAGTCAAATTATCTGTAATATATATTTTGTCTATGGAAATCAAATGTTATTTCTCTAAAATTTACATGATATGTATTGATATTTTTAAAGGCTGAAAATAATCCTGAGCCCTGTGTTGATGTTTCTAACTGTGAACTTGATGAGGTAAGTTAAATTTTATGGAACCGCATCGATGGCGTAATGGTTAGTGTGCCCGCCTCGAGTGCGGTAGATTGTGGTGGGGTCAAACCAGACTATGAAATTGGTATTTGTTGCTTTTCCGCTAGGCATGCAGCATTAAGGAGAAAAATCAAAGACTGGTTTACTCGGAGTCAGGATAATGTATCCAAGTGTGCTGACATGTCTATCCACGGACTGTTGTTTCAGTGAGCTAGCACTATTAAAATCCAACTCGGCGTGTTGGTCTAGAACAAAGCGGACCTCATCATCATCTCATTGAAAATTAACTTGTTCTCGCCATCATATAGCTGAAAAATTGCTGAATTGGCATTAAACAACAATCACTCACTCACACTGGAATAATAATCTTAATTTTTTTTTCTTTTGGCAATTCACTAACAGTAATATCTAAAGACATTCTGTATGGGGTCATATCAAGAGTCATATTTTCAACTGACCAATAAGCAACCAGCCTTCCAACATTTGAGGTAATAAAACCAAGCACACATTAGAGCTGTTACCCAATTGATCAATATATTTTTATATGAAATATATAGGGAAATATTTTAGTGTGGAAAGACTTTTGACCTGTGAATGTGAATAACTGATCATTGAATAAAAATATAACAATTTATAAATTGAAGAGCAATACGGGATTATATATACATGTAGATGAACATCTGGTTGGCTTATTAGCTGAACCATATTCCCCTTTCTTAGTTATTTTTTTATTTACGTACCTGTAATTGTTATATTTTGTAGATACCAGATGAAATATATTCAACATGCAATTACTTACAGAAAGAGGTATGTACTATTATTTTCCTTAACCGTATCGGTGGTATAATGTTCAGTGTGCTCGTGTGCAGTAGTAGATGATGGGTTTGACTCCTGGTCTTGTCAATCCAAGGACTATAAAATTGTTATTCTGATGCTTCTCCTCTAAACAAGCAGTGTTAAGGAGCAAAGATGGGTTTGCTGGAGATTAAGATAGCTTGTCCAAGTGGAGCAACATGTCTGTCCACTAAATGTTTTTTCTATGAGCTAGCACTATAAAATTTCAACTAAGCATATTGGTCTAGTAAAAAAGTAGGCATCAACACCATTGTCATCTCATCGAAATGTAACTCGTTCTCACCAAGATATATCGGAAAAATTGCTCATTTGGCATTAAACAACAATCACTCACTCACTATTACATGTATATCCATCAAGACAAATATTGTGTTTACTCTGTATAAGTTAACATGGCAGAGATACTTGCAACTTGTCTAAAGTGAGTCCTGGAATCATCCCGGTTTTTTTGTACTCACCATTTTTTTTAGCAAAGAGTGCACTAGTGGGACTCATGACATTTTGGTTGGGACTCACTAAAATTTATCCTGCAAGGATCTCTGCATGTAAAGGTGATTGTTATTTTTGTTATATGTAAGGTATTGGTGCCTCGCTCCTATTGTTACAGGGGCTGTCATGGTCGTGGTCGTATGGTAGGTGGATTTACAACTACCTGTGCAATCCGTGTTTATCACCACTAAAGTTCAAACCCCAAGGTGTACTCGATACAATATTACATGATAAATTTCATCAGTTACTAACGACAAGTCGGTGGTTTTCTCTGGGTACTCCGGTTTCCTCCACCAATAAAAATGACAGCCACGATATAACTGAAATATTGTTAAAGTGCCGTTACGCACCATAAACCAAACATGTTGTTGTCAGCCATTTTGTTACACATCATGTTAATCTATCTTCTATGTTATTTTGACAGGCCTTATTATTGCATGATAATTGGTTATCGGGGATCGACAGACCAGAGCGGCTGCACGACTTTAGAACGCTCAGGGTATGTCTACATTATATTTACACTTTAATGCCATCTTGATGAAACTTATTGTTACCTGTATTATTTTTCCCTCCCATTGTTACCTGTATTATTTTTCCCTCCCATTGTTACCTGTATTATTATTCCCTCCCATTGTTACCTGTATTATTCCCCCCCCCCCATTGTTACCTGTATTATTTCCCCCCCCATTGTTACCTGTATTATTTTTCCCTCCCATTGTTACCTGTATTATTTTTCCCTCTCATTGTTACCTGTATTATTTTTCCCTCTCATTGTTACCTGTATTATTTTTCCCTCCCATTGTTACCTGTATTATTTTTCCCTCTCATTGTTACCTGTATTATTTTTCCCTCCCATTGTTACCTGTATTATTATTCCCTCCCATTGTTACCTGTATTATTATTCCCGCTCATTGTTACCTGTATTATTATTCCCTCCCATTGTTACCTGTATTATTTTTCCCTCTCATTGTTACCTGTATTATTATTCCCTCCCATTGTTACCTGTATTATTTTCCCCTCCCATTGTTACCTGTATTATTTCCCCCTCCCATTGTTACCTGTATTATTATTCCCTCCCATTGTTACCTGTATTATTATTCCCTCCGCCTTTTGGGGGGAGATACAGTGAAACCTGACTAAATAAGTGTAATAACAAAATTACCGAACTCCGAACAATCTTACAAAGGGAAAGTCAAAACTCATAATTATATAAACAGACAAAATCAGTCAACAACTGGAAAACTGAAAACCGTAATGACCCTGACTTAGTATAGGCATTTCTAAAGAAATGGTGGGTTGAATCAGATTTTAAAGCACCAAACCTCCCGCTTTCATTACTGAACTGAACTTTGAGTAAGCCTAAAACCTGCTTAAAACTACATAGACTTTATAGTCCCATCTACTAACTGTCTATGTAATTTAAACCTGTGTAAACCAAACACCTATCTAAACTGAACAAATTCTTTTGTCCCAAAGGGCTTTGGCATAGACAGGTTTGACTGTATATTGTTTTAGACCTATCCATCCATCTGTCAGTAATGTTTGTGCACCCAACTCCTGTTACATTTTAAATGGGAATTCTTGAAAAGTTTGCACACTAGCTTAATACCATATTAAGATTTGCATATTATTGCAACATTTTGATCAGATCAGATCAAAAGTTTAGACATGCAACTTTTGATTTAAAATTCCGTGAATTCCTAAACAATTTGCATGATTGCTTATTACCCTATGAAAATTGACATACTGTAACAGTAGTTTGATCGGACCATTTCTTGATATAGCCCTTTTTGATTTAGAATATTTCATAAAAGACAGTTGGATCGGAATCAGAATAATGTCCAAGTGGTGTGACATGTCTACCTGCAGACTGTTGTTTCTGTGGGATAGCATTGTAAAAATCAAACTCATCATGTTAGTCTAGTACTAAACAGATAACATCATAATTTCATCAAATTGTAACTTGTTCTCATTTTAATAAAAATTGCTAACAATTTCATCAAATTGTAACTTGTTCTCATTTTAATAAAAATAGCTAACTTGGGTTTAAACAACAATTACTGTATTCCAAATAGAGCATGTCAAACTGGTATAGTATTTACTGTGAAACCTGTCTAAACAGAACCCTGAGTAAACCATAAACCTGCATAAACCAGACAGACTTTACAGTCCTATATACTGAACCTTGAGTAAACCGAAAACCTGCATAAACCAGACAGACTTTACAGTCCTACATACTGAACCCTGAGTAAACCGAAAACCTGCATAAACCAGACAGACTTTACAGTCCTATATACTGAACCCTGAGTAAACCGAAAACCTGCATAAACCAGACAGACTTTACAGTCCTATATACTGAACCCTGAGTAAACCGAAAACCTGCATAAACCAGACAGACTTTACAGTCCTATATACTGAACCCTGAGTAAACCGAAAACCTGCATAAACCAGACAGACTTTACAGTCCTATATACTGAACCCTGAGTAAACCGAAAACCTGCATAAACCAGACAGACTTTACAGTCCTATATACTGAACCCTGAGTAAACAGAAAACCTGCATAAACCAGACAGACTTTACAGTCCTATATACTGAACCCTGAGTAAACCGAAAACCTGCATAAACCAGACAGACTTTACAGTCCTATATACTGAACCTTGAGTAAACCAAAAACCTGCATAAACCAGACAGACTTTACAGTCCCATCTGCTAAATGTCTGTAATTTAAACCTGTGTAAATCAAATGTCTGTTTTGTTTAAATTTAAGTTTACAAAGGTATTTAATTCAATTTGTACTTGGTTTTTTTCAGGTACTGGATCTTCATAACAATGAAATTAAAAGTTTACCAGAAAACATCAGCGAGATGGAACATTTGCAAGTAAGTTTATAAAAATCAGGCTCCAAAGAGGTCTTTTCTAACCATCAATCCTGATTGGCTATTTCTGACCTCTGATTATTGGGTAGTCCTTTAAAACTTTGTGGTATTTTTTGTTGATTGGAAAAACAAGATGGCTGCCTGCGGCTGATGTACACAGTGTAGCATTGGATCCTGTGTAATAATTTTAATAATCCTTCTCAGAAACTGGAACTGATGGAACCATAACTGTACATTAGGATTATTGGCTGGTCCTTTAAAAAGTTTGTGTTTCTCTTGTAGATAGGAAATTATGAATGACAGTGATTGTTGGATTTTGTAATTTGTTTGGTAATTATTAAATGAATTGTTTTGAGGAAATACAGTAGTCCCCCTCTTACCAATACTATGATAATAAATTGAAAGAAAGAAATTAAACCCAATTGTTTAATTATTGTTTTTCATCCTGTTGAGAAAGAAAGGTCATTCAATGATATATTTTTTATCCAGAAAAAGCTTATGAAATTAAAACTGCTAATCTTTTTCACAGGTTTTGAATTTAGAACGCAACAAACTTTTAAAGTTACCATCATCAATAGATCAACTAATACATTTACAAACGCTCAACATCAAATGTAAGTATCTGTAATATATATAGCTGAAAGTGTTACAGCATTATAGAGCTTGTAAAAATAAATTTTACGTTTTCTGACAAGGTACATATACATGTATTATATATGTGTTCATAAGACAAGTGCAGAATACAAAGTTTGAATAGATATTCCGAGTATAGTGATAGTCCAGATGCAAAAAAAAAACGACGACAACAGTACAAGCATAAGGTAAAAGAAAGCAAAAGTACAAAAGCAAACTTCAACCAAAACCAGAAGTGAGACTGGGTGCTTTGGAAGGGTAAGCATCTTCTGTCCCATTTATGAAATCCTAATCACAAATACCAGTTTAAATATATGTACAATGAAATTTTATTAAGCATAATTGCCATGCAAGAAATGCAGATGCACTGAGAACAATACTTTAGATATCATAGTTTCTGAAAATTTTTAAGAGGGATTAAGATGAAATATAAGAATTGAGGCAAATACGATACACCTTGATAAATAAGACATAGAGATGGAAAGTTCAAAAACAGGTTCATTTCAAAAAAGAAATAAAGAATTATCTCCCTTTGTAGCACTTTGGTATTCTCTAACTATTATACAATTCAAATGAAACTTTAGACAAAAATATTGGTTATCAGTACATGTATTTGAATGTTGTTGTTTCTCTTACAGCTAACAGATTCCATGCTTTTCCAGAGGATGTATGCAAATTAAAAAGTTTACGAACTCTTGATATTTCTGACAACAAAATTGTTAGACTTTCTAAACCATTCTGCAAAGTCAGGACATTAGAAACCTTGATATTAGACTCAGAAGACATGCTTTATCCTCCTAGTGGTAAATATTTGTCTAGATAAGATTAATTAATATTTAGATACTTTGATGACAAAAGAGATACAGTTGGGCCTGCTTTAGTGACCACCTCTATTATGCAATAACTAGTATTATGTGACCTTAATTTATATTTCCTTTCACAGTGTATTTCATATGAATTAAACCTGTATTAAGTGACCACCTGTCTTATGTGACCCTATTTCACTGTTCCCTTGGAAGGTCGCATAAGACCGGTTAGACTGTATTTTCTTTCTTCGGTAAATAATGACAGTTTTCTGTTGGAGACACCTCATTAGAGACAGGATCACACATACCTGTCTGTCATGGATTACCAACCAATGAAATGGATACGTAAATGCAATACACATAGGCGAAAAAATACCAATTTTTATTTATATCACTCATCTTCCGTACAAACATATGAAAGAACCGATTAAAGTGTATTTAGCTATAATCGCTGTTATCACTTTCTATTGATGCCTTTTGCCTAACTTTCTATTAGATATTTATTAGCAATCTTATCTTTTTTTTTGGTTCAATTCCCGTCCATGATTGATTTGATTGATTTATGGCATTTAATGCCACTTTCAAAAATATTTCAGTTATATCGTGGCAGTCAGTTTTATTGGTGAAGGAAACCGGAGTACCAGGAGAAAACCATTGACCTGTCAAACTGACAAACTTTATCATATAATGTTGTATCGAGTACACATTGCCATGAAAAGGGTTTGAACTCACAACTTTAGTGGTGATAGGCAATCAAAGTACCATATGATCACAACCACGATGGCCCCTCCTGTTAAAGTGTATTTACCTATGATCGCTGTTATCACTTTCTATTGATAGTTTTCGCCTAACTTTCTATTAGATATTTATGAGCAATCTTCTAATTTTTTTTGGTTCAATTTGCGTCCATGGCAAGTTAAATTTTATATTATAAACTTTGTCAGTGATTAGCAGCAGATCAGTGGGCTTTCTCCGAGTACTCCAGTTTCCTCCATCAATAAAAGTGACCGCTGAAATATTGTTGATAGTCGACATTAAACCCTAGAATGGACAGAATGGACATTGTATAATATGTTTTGTTGGCATGATATATTGGCAAAAGTTGTCAAATAACAAATTTTTATTTAAAAAAAAAAGAAATAAGATTTTGTAAAAGTTTAATGGCAAATTTGTTGTCATGTATCATATGCAGTGAAACCTGTCTAAGTCAAACCTCCTTTGGAACAGCTTTTGTGTTCAGAATAGACAGGTGTTCAGATTATACTGTTTAAATTAACTAAAGATTCTGTTTTATTCAGGGTTCTGTCTAGACATGTTTCACTGTATATTTTGAGTTAGAGTTTTGGTGTTTAACGCCACTTTCAACAATATTTCAGTTGTATTGTGGCGGTCAGTTTATTGGTTGAGGAAACCAGAGAAACCGACCGACCTGTCGCAAGTCAATGACGAACTTTATCACATAATGTTCTGTATATTTATATTTTATTGTTGTTTTGTTTATATTTAGTATCATCTATATGTCTATTATATTATTTTTTTTGTGACATTTTCAGATGTGTGTTTAAAAGGCACAGAATCAATCATGATGTGTATTTGCTCAGGTAACATGATAAAACAATATATATAGATAAAGTTAATTTTCTCTTTTTATTTGGATATTCTATAAATAACTATATTATTATTTTATATTTATAATAATTAATAAGATATTAATAATTGACTTATTTTTGTGTCCTTTTTCATTGTATCGTTTTTGTAATTCAAACTGTACACATGAATGATCATTAAATTTTTACCATTGTTAGATAAACTTTGACCTTTCTGCTTTATAGATAACGGAATGGAATATATACCTCCGTCAAACTTCCTGTTAAATGTGTTAGATGCTCCACCTATGTCACCCACTAAGATCAGTCATGCAATGGCAACAGCCATCAAAGATGAAGAATCTCTACAGGTAAGTTTGATTAAAGATGAAAAACATTGTATATAATTAGGAAATAACTGTATTGTATTTTAATCTTTGCAGACGTAAATCGTCGGTTTTACGATCACAAATTGAATTACCTAGCGACACATAGCGGAGCTAGGTAAACATATATTTGCGATTGTAAAATCAAGATTTATGTCTGCAAAGCTTAAAATACAATATCTCCATTCTAATGCAATGGTAAACATAAAAATGTTTTCTTCCATTTCCCTGGATCTAAAAATCACACAAATTAAAATTCCGCGAAATGTTGTTGACGACTTTGGTATATTAACAACATGACGCCATTTATGAAGGCTTCCAGTTTAAAACGTAAAGATCAGATGTTTTTTGGCTTCATATACGCTTCAGTATTGATAAAGTTTAACTAAAATATGTTTGTAAAGTAAGCATTTTAATTATTTTTGTGTGTTGTTGTAAATATGACATGCAGGATTTCACGTTTTAAAGATGGCGGATCCTACCATCTGGGCCCCTTAGTAGATAGAGAATTTTACATAGAATAGTAACCAATCAAATCTGGCGATACAAAAAAATTGCATTAGAATGTATAATTTACAGTTCCTAAATAATATTTGTTATTAAAACCTAAGGTAAATCTTGCTCAAACATAGGTGACCTTTAAAAATACTAGATTATAGCTATCCTGTTTAGGCTCTTTGATTTCCTTGCTCCCAAAGACTTTTAAATAATTTGGCTTTCCAATCTTTTGACTGAGCATACCTGATGAAGATTATTCCAGAAATGTGTTGTGCTCACTAAATTAGATATCTTCATTTTTATTACTATACAGCTGTGTTGTCAGTTATTAATATGCAGCCATCTTGAAGATCTCCAACTTGAATAAGTGCAGAATATATGTTAGTTAATTGTTCTTCACCCAATTTTCATGAGGCCGTCGTCGTCATGATCATATGGTAGATGGATTTACAACTACCTATGCAATCAGTGCCTATCACCACTAAAGTTGTGAGTTCGAATCCCTCTCAGGCGAGGTGTACTAATACAGCATTATATGATAAAGTTTGTCAGTGACTTGCAACAGGTCAGTGGTTTTGTCCGGGTAATATGCTTTCTTCCACCAATAAAAATTGACTGCCACGATATAACTGAAATATTGTTGAAAGTGGCATTAAACAGCATAACCAACCCATCCATCCAACTTGAATAAGTCATTTCCTAAAAGTGCAGAATGTATGATAGCTAATTGTTCTTCACCCAATTTTCATATCTCTGTTTTTTTTTATGTCATAATTATGAAATCTTGTACTTGAAATAAGTCTTGATGATCCTGTTCCAAAATTATAATATCTCCCTGTCAAAATAGAAATTTTAAATGACCATCATGGTACAGGACTCTATAGAACATTCTTTTGCAAGTACTTCATGTAATAGACAATTGTGTGATACACCTTATGTTTTCATACTACACATTTTGTATTCTATATTATCCCTTAAGCTAAAGCTCCAGGGGCTAATATCATTGACTATGGGCTGATATGGTATATGATATGAATGTAGTACGGTCAAACCTGCCCATGCAGTCACCTCTTTTATGTGATCACCTGTATTTAAAGGTCACCTTCTCTTGTTCTATCATAGAACATTCAATATGAATTGAACCTCTTTTAAGAGGTTACTTGTCTTAAAAGACCACTTTTTCTTTGTCCCAAAGGTGACCTCTTAATACAGGTTTGACTAGTCTTCTACTCATTTAAATCTTGTTATTTTTATATTTTAGAAATCTGTTGATGACTACAATACTCAAATGGTAAAGTACTTACTGTTTTTCTCACAATTTTTGTGTACGATATGCATGTATGTGGACAAAGGTCGTTTTCTTGTTTCGAAATATCCCTACATGTTCCATTTAAAACCACATTTAAAAAGAAATTCTCCAGGACTCATTTTTATGCAATTTTGATGAAATTTTTACCATTCAGAATTTTCTGTAGTTTCGTAATCTTATTTTCATATAGTTTTTTAATTTTGGTTTTTAAGAAAATGCAAGTCAAACATGAACTTTAATTTTTGAAGTCATTATTTTACTATTTTAATTTTGAATTATGTTTAAGCCATGATTTCTTAAAAAAAAAACAAGTCAAAAAATTATGTGAACAGTATTTTTAGCCGAACACAGCTTATAATATGATGAATGGCGTCCGGGCGGCGCAATCGTTTCTACACAATATCTTAAGAATGAAATGTCTGATCTAATTTAGATTATGATGTTGCGAATTGATATCCATCGTTGGTTTGCTATGGTGGCCATTTTGAATCCAAAATGGCTGCCAAAATACAAAAATCCTCCGATTTGGGCGAAATTTGGTTTCCAAGTAGATTTAGATGTTTGGAATTGATATCCATGGTTTGGGAGCCATATTATGATCCACTTTGTAGGAATATCCACTGTAGTATGTGGCAGCTTTTGTGGGGGTTTAACAAATTCAAAATGGCGGCCGTTGCCATGGTAACCAAGGTACAAAATGGCTGCCAAATACAAAAATCTTCCGATTTGGGCGAAATTTGGTTTCCAAGTAGATTATGATGTTGCGAATTGATATTCATCGTTGGTTTCCTATGGTGCTCGGAATTGGATGAAACTTTCCAGAAATTTTATCTGACATGTGTACACATAATTTTGAGGCTTAGAAATTTCAGAATGGTCGTCGTTGCCACAAAAAACGTGAAAAATTTAAAGTGCTCGGAATTGGATGAAACTTAATAGAAATTTTGTATGGCATGTGTATAAATGGTTTGAGGCTTGGAAATTTCAAAATGCATGCCGTTGCCATGGAAACCGCAAAAACACTCAATTTAACACAAAGGTGAATAACAACCATATCTTTTCAGACTTAGTATGCAAATAGCTATCTAATATTTGCTTATTAATATAATAGTGTATGACAAACATCTTTTGCATTTGATTTCATGCTAATAATATACTAATATATAGTCTTCTAACATCTCCATTACTGGTGTTGTAGATGATGGCAGACAATTGAAGCCATTTTTTTCTTGCTTTGCTTACTAGTTTATTGTAGCACATTGTAGGCTCTAATTATTTCTTGCTATGTTCTCACACTATTCTTCATTCATACCACTAATACTTGTATTGTTCGTTTGGAGGACATTTGTAGCACTCTGCGTTACAGTAACCAATATTTTTTATTGCAATTAAACATAGAATAATATCTTTTGATCATGTTGTGATTGCCACTTAATTTTGATAGATTTTTTTTGGGAGTTTTTTAACAATTGAATTTCCTAACATATTTTTTTATTTAGATGTCAATAAATTTTAGATTTTTTCTAGTAAACCATTCTACATTATTTGTTTAATAAATTTCATGATGAAAATTCATTTACATAAATCATACATTAAAATATCTAAGGAGATATGTTTCAGTCAAGACAAAATAAGTCAAAATGATGAAAAGTAATCTAAATGTAATCAGAAAGTAATCATGATTACAGGGTCAAAATGAATGTAATCGATTATATTACGATTACAACATGTAATCTAAAAAAATGGTCAATTACAGATTACATCCGATTACATGAAAAAATGTAATCATTACAACTGATTACGATTACAAATTACGATTACCCTATGTCTGGATCTAAATGAAACTTGGTACACACATGCCAGGTGGTGAGAGGAGGAAGCCTATTGACATTGAGGATCGTAGAACAAAGGTCAAGTTGGCTTATAATATGATGAATGGCGTCCGGGCGAAACAATCGTTTCCGCACAGTATCTTATGAATGAAATGTCTGATCTAAATGAAACTTGGTACACACATGCCAGGTGGTGAGAGGAGGAAGCCTATCGATAATGAGGTTTGTAGGACAAAGGTCAAGGTCACAACTTCTAAAAATAAAACAAACATTTTATACTTTTTTCGTTTCTGCACGATATCTTAAGAACAAAATGTCAAATCTAAATGAAACTTGGTACACACATGCCTGATGGTGAAAGGAGGAAGCCTATCGATATTGAGGTTTGTAGAACAAAGGTCAAGGTCACAACTTATAAAAATAGAACAAAAATTAGATACTTTATTTGTTTCCGCATGATATCTTAAGAACGAAATGTCGGATCTAAATGAATCTTGGTACACACATGCCTGATGGTGAGAGGAAGAAGCCTATTGATATTGAGGTTTGTAGGTCAAAGGTCAAGGTCACATTGTCCATCCACATGTTCGCAACTCGGCTTTCGCACCTTTGGTGCGTTACTGATTTTTTATATTTATTATGGGTTCTGAAAAAAATGGTGTTCCTTCATCCAGTGTACATTTTTGTATACTATAGGAGGCTAGAATTGAACCATTTCATCTCCTTTTGTCATGTTTTAGGATAAAAGGAGACTAGAATTAGCAGACATTGATAGAAGAATGCAGGAAGAAGAAAATGAACAAGCTGAGATAGCTGTACAGATGAATGTTAACAGAAACAAATATTTAGATGAAGTTGTTCAGGTAAATACAATCAATTATATATATACAATGTTTGTCAGTCTTTTAGACACACCTAAGCATTCTGTCATTGATGATGGCATTATTTGTAAACATATATGCGTAATATTTTGTACCTAATTTTATTAAAATTGATCGGCATTCATGTATATTTTGGAAGCTTTGAATAGACCTACTGCCCATTTTCAACAACAGGAATTTTGTCAGCCTTTTAGGTGCACTAATACAATATAAAGACTAATACAATATACACACTAATACAATATACACACAAATACAATATACACACTAATACAATATACACACAAATACAATGTACACACTAATACAATATACACACAAATACAATATGCACACTAATACAATATACACACAAATACAATATACACACTAATACAATATATTTCCATATTGTACACAACACTGTACAATTACCCATTATTATGTATTTTACAGGATAGTGACAAAATGGATAGGGAACTTGAAATTATCTCACAGAAAAAAGATGAAGAAAGGAGAAGATTGTTGTTAGAGTTGGAAAAAAGTAAATATTCAAAGATATATATAGTGGATATATATTTATAGAATAGGGTGCTTTCCATGTTAGATATATATGATGGATATCTATTTTTATTATAGAATATATATTTATAGATGTTGAAGATTTCCATATGAGTGAAATTTCCATCTATATATGCCATTAGTACAGTAGTTTCCCTTCTTAGGACCCTTCCCACTAAAGGCCACCCCTCTTATCAGGCCAAACGTCAGAAGCACTTGGATATTAGAATGCTACTAAATTGCCCCTCCCAAGAGAAGCCACCCCTCTTATGAGTACACTTTGTCGTTTCAGAAGGTGTGGCCTTATGTGGGGGATGGGCAATTGTACCAGTAACTAGTAGCGAAAGTCGGTCTAATTTTCAGGATCGATGATCGACGATAATAACTACTAAATGTATTTTTCCCAGAATGATTGCCCAAAGAGCTATATTTCAAATATATGTATGACAAAAGTAAAGGGTTAAATGAAATTATATCATATAAGCACACAGGGTGTAGAATTTATCATTTTGCTGTGGTTGCTAATGATTTTCAAAATAGTACAGCCATATGCAACTTCATAATAATATGGCTGTACTATTTTGTGACTGGAACACTTCAAATCTTAGGAAACATGGTCATTGAAGTAACAAGCCCATTGTACATTCATTGTACAGTTTTATTTTAAAGGTTTTTAAATTTCATCTATCCAAGTTTGGGGCTTTCACCTGTCAGTTATAGCTGTCTAGATGTGTCCTTCTACTATAATAAGTCTGATAGTCATGATGTAGCTGAAAAATTGTTGAGAGTGAAAATAAACCAATAACGTATAGGCCTACAAAAAAAAATTATGTGCGTCTTACATGATTTTTTTTAATTATTTTTGTAGTTGAGGATGGTGTTAATCAGTTAATAGAAGACATGATGAACGAAAATAAACGACAAAAACAAGTAGAAATATGGATTGATAACTTAGAAGAAGAAAGGTAAGAAACAAGCAGAAAATTTGACACTGATTGAAATATGTGGAAACTGCAAGTGAACTGTATCTAAATTTATTATGGTAACATATTTTTTTTTATTAAAATTGATTGTTTATTGTCATATTTCAAAACGTTATCAGAGTTTCCTGAAAATTTCGTAATCCTATTTTTATTATATCATTTTGGTAACTTGATGTGGAGCAATTTTCAGACAAAAATGTATTCTTCAGCTTGTGTATTCCAGAAAATGTTCATATCAGTTTTAGATATGTGTCATCGTCTTTAACCTTCATATCAGTTTTAGATATGTGTCATCGTCTTTAACCTTCATGTCAGTTTTAGATATGTGTCATCGTCTTTAACCTTCATATCAGTTTTAGATATGTGTCATCGTCTTTAACCTTCATATCAATTTTAGATATGTGTCATCGTCTTTAACCTTCATATCAGTTTTAGATATGTGTCATCGTCTTTAACCTTCATATCAGTTTTAGATATGTGTCATCGTCTTTAACCTTCATATCAGTTTTAGATATGTGTCATCGTCTTTAACCTTCATATCAGTTTTAGATATGTGTCATCGTCTTTAACCTTCATATCAGTTTTAGATATGTGTCATCGTCTTTAACCTTCATATCAATTTTAGATATGTGTCATCGTCTTTAACCTTCATATCAGTTTTAGATATGTGCCATCGTCTTTAACCTTCATATCAGTTTTAGATATGTGTCATCGTCTTTAACCTTCATATCAGTTTTAGATATGTGTCATCGTCTTTAACCTTCATATCAGTTTTAGATATGTGTCATCGTCTTTAACCTTCATATCAATTTTAGATATGTGTCATCGTCTTTAACCTTCATATCAGTTTTAGATATGTGCCATCGTCTTTAACCTTCATATCAGTTTTAGATATGTGTCATCGTCTTTAACCTTCATATCAGTTTTAGATATGTGTCATCGTCTTTAATCAAGGAATATTTCTTTACTGTTTCTCTTCCTCATCACCATGGCAAAGACATAATATTTTTTTTCACAAGATATCAGAATCAAAAATATTTTTCGAGGCAACGTAAAACTGAAAAACAAATTGCACAAAATTGTGAGTAATCAATCTATTTTTTCCTGTTTTACTTACATATAATGTATTATGCGAATTTTCTAGTCGAATCTTTAATACAGTTTTCTTTTTCAAACCATAACCAAGTGGGGTTTTTTTTGTTGCTAAAATTAGAAATTTTTCACAAAATAATAGATGCAATATTTTTTTCTTTCAACTGTGTTGGATTGTTTACATTATTTTCAAACAATGATACTATTTTATATATGTAGAAGTCAGACAAGAAAACTCAGAAAGCACTAGTTTTTGAAATGGTGCATTGTGGGTTCTTTTGATTTTGATATTATGAGGTTCCATTTAAAATGTAAATTCATGACACTAAAACATGGGATATTTTTAGACTGAAAGAAGATGATTGGTGCAGTGTACAGTGGGAAGAATATCAAAAGTTACGGAAAAAAGAAATTCTTGGTAAGCTTTCAACTTATTGTCAAATATAGAATAACAATAATTATGCTGGTCGAGAGACAGACATTATCACTAAACAGGCAGAGATGCTAACCACCTTGATTTTGACAAACTGTATGGCCTTAATCCGACCTCAGATTTAATTTGCTTGTACTTTGACTTTCAAAATCCGAATTCTGATATTTACTGAATTAAAACTCATGCAAATTCCAAAAGTAAAATAAACATCATAGCGGATAACATTTCACTGCCGAAAAAAGGAATATTGTCCATTCTGAAATGTTCCTGAAAAAACAAAACATTATCTGTCAGTATGGAGAGAAAAGCATGCACTATGAATGATAGGAAATGCATGTTGATTTGGCAAATAAAACTACTTTCAAGCTCAAAAAAAGCAATCACTATGATGTTAGTAAATCATTTGTTCAGTATGAAAGCAAGGTATTTTAGAAACTAATGCAAAAGTTGAAAGCAGCTTTTCCAGGAAGATCGTAATGTAATGTATTATCAATTACCCTAAATTCGTTCATACCGTAAATGCGTACAAATTTTCATGAACATTACTATGTGTACGAACAATGGGTACTCTAGGATACCCCAACCCCTTTGCTATCCACAACATATACCCCTACCAATTTTTCTAGATCTGCTCCTGTTTTTCGTTGCTTGAGGTTGGCATCTCTACACAGGGAGTGTGATAGTGATAATGTTTGTTGAGACATTCAAAACTGATGTTACTGTTCTTATTTGTAACATCATAATTTATATGATATCACACTGACTAATAATATTCAGTATCAGAGTCAGTCCATTGATTTTGAAAATATCCTTTGGCAAGATCAAAGGGAAAAATGTATAAATTACAGATGCTTATAAATTTATATAACTGAAATTATTATGATGCTAATACTTTATTATCCCCCAAAAGGGAGGCACATATTGATCCTGTTTAAGGTCATTTATATGTTTGAACCACGTCGGTGGTATAATGGTTAGCGTGCTTGCCTCGAGTGCGGTAGATCGTGGGTTCAAGACCCGATCTGGTCCAACCAAAGACTATAAAATTGGTATTTCTTGCTTCTCCGCTAAACATGCAGCATTAGCTTAAAGAGAAAGAACTGGTTGGCTTGGAATCAGGATAATGTGACAGAGTGAGGCGACATGTCTATCCGCAGACTGTTGTTTCAGTGAGCTAGCACTATAAAAAAAAAATCCATCGGACCTCATCATCATCTCATTGAAAATTAACTTGTTCTCCCTATGATATAACTGAACAATTGCTGAGTTGGCATTAAGCAACAATCACTCACTCACTCATTTATATGTTTACGTTATGATTAGGGTAAGGGTTAAGGTGTTTTTGGTGCCACTTTCAACAATATTTCAGTTGTTTCGTGGCAGTCAGTTTTATTGATGGAGAACACCGAAGAAAAACACTGACCTGTCGCAAGTTACTGACAAACTTTATCACATAATGTTGTATCGAGTACACCTCGCCTTGACCGGGGTTCAAATTCAGAAATTTAGTGATGATAGACACTGATTGCACAGGTAGTTGTAAATCAAAGTACTAAATGATAATGACCACGACGGCCCCTGGGGATTAAATAAGATAGGTAACTCTGTCAGGTCAGATTTAAAAATGTGAATGTGAACAACTGTTGTCCATCAATTAAGTAATATTGTACTAAATCAATGCATTTGAAATTTGGCCTGATAAGAGGGGTGGCCTTTGATGAGGAGTGTACTACTGTATTTAGTATTTTTGTTATTTATGCTTATTATTATTATTTTTTGCAGAAAATATGCAAACTCTACTGATTGAAATGAATGCACAAGAAAGTTTAAGATTACAGAATGAAGGTATCAAGGATAGTACTATGCAGGCAGCATTGCATAGGTAAATAAAATATTACATACACTGAAACCTGTTTAGGGTCTGTTGTGGTCTTGATTGTATGGTAGTTGGATTTATAACTACCTATGCAATCAGTGTCTATCACCACTAACATTGTTAATTCAAATCCTGCTCATGTGAGGTGTACTTTGATAAAGTTTGTCAGTGATTTGCGACAGGTTGGTGGTTTTCTCTGGTTTCCTCCACCAATAAAACTGACTGCCAAGATATAACTGAAATATTGTTGAAAGTGGCATTAAACACCATAAACCAAACCTAATATATTGCATACACGGAAACCTGTTTAAAGAGAACCATTTTTGGGACCATGTTTTTGTTTGTTCAGAATAAATAGGTGTTTACTCAACTGCTATTATATAATCAAGTTAAATCCGGACCAAATTTCATTTTTGGTATACCATGATCCATCTTTTGTTCATCATTCAGTATAGACACATTTCTCTGTACATATAAACTAATGCCAATTACAATCTTTTGAACAAATGAAAATGCTGTTATATAAAGACCCCAAAAAAAATGAATTGGGCCTTACTCACCTCATTTTTTGTGTACAGTTGAATCTCGTTATCTCAAAATCTGTTTACTTGAAATTTCGATTATGTCAGAATTGTTTCAGACTTTGTGCATTTTGACTTAATTTATTCCTCTTTTCTCAAAATTTGATGTGTCGAAATTTCAGATTTCTCAAAGTAATTTGTCAGTCTAATGGACATGACTTTTGAGTATATCGTGTGTTAAGCTAATATACATGTACAATGTTAAAAGGCAGCAAACTCTTATATATAACTTCCTACATCCTTTCTTTCATTTTACTTGCAGTAAATCAGGTTTTCCTCCATCAATTAAACTAACTGCCATGATATACACAGATGTAACCCTAATACTAATCTATAGCAGCCAAACCTTCATGTGAAAAAGTCAAGAGGACCTATGTTTTATTTCAAAATAGCAGAGTCTTCTAGATATCTGGGATAAATTAAGTTAAAAGTAACTGTGAACGGACCCAATTTTAACTTCAAGTTATTTAAAGAAACGACTTGTGAGGTTGTTAATCTATTAATGTTATTATTTACTTTTCTAGTGAATCAATAACAACAAATGAGGAAATAGAAAATGTATTGTTAAATAAAGAAATAGGACAGACAGTTATTACTGATCTATATATACATCAGGTAAGATATATACATGTACATGACACTTATTATGGACCGTTATGGTCGTCATCGTATGGTAGTTTGATTTACAACTACCTATGCATTTAGTGCCTATCATCAGGTTGTGAGTTCGAATACCGCTCATGTCGGGGTGTACTTGATACAACATTTTGTGATAAAGTTTGTCAGTGACTTACGGCTGGTCATTGGTTTTCTCTGGGTACACCGGTTTCCTCCACCAATAAAACTGACCCCCATGATGTAACAGAAACTGCAGTAATCACAAATGAGATGGCATTTTTTTTTTTATCGAATTTGACGATTTCCTTCTGATGCCAATGGATCATTAAGACAACTTAAAATTCTTGTAAAATGCTAGATTAAGATTCAAAGCATGTTAACATCATATTCCATTTCAAAGAGCAATACATCTGCATGATCTTTTTTTCCAGAAATTCTCAGAAATAGAATTTGAGTTTTAGAATCGACCATTTTGTTTGTTGGTAAAGTCAATATATCTCAGACATATATATATGTAGTGCTAAAAGTTCAGTACAATGGTGCATAAAACTAACACTGATGTTTCCAAGTGATTGTGTCGTTAAAGTGACAGAAATGGTGCCACTAGTGGAGCAGGAATACTGCATACCCTTCTGAAGCACCTGGATGCATCTCCGTTTTTAGTGGGGTTCGTGTTGCTCAATCTTTAGTTTTTAGTGTAGTATTTTTTTTACCATTGTATGTCAGTTTTTTTCTTCTGTTTCATTTGGCCATTGCATTGTCTGTCCTTCTGTGAATTATGGCTTTTGATAACAAACACCTTTGTTATTTTCAAACTTTTCTTTGCAACAAATTTCAGGAACAAGCCCAGAAAGATGCATTTGAAGTCTTACAATTCCAGAAGGATGCTAGAAACCAGAGGATAACTGAACAGATACAAATGATTGAGGAGGAGTTATATAATCTGACGGTCGTAGAACTAGAAAGAAGACATATGAAGGCTAATTTAGAGGCTGTAAGTTAGTTCAAACATATTTTATTAGTTAATAAATAATGTTGTACAATAAGATAAATTTCAATATCATACACATAATTAAAGGGATTCGGAAACATGTTAAAAAAAAATTGATATTTATTCGTTTCCCTAATAAGTTTACAGTTATGCTTATGAAAAGAAATTTAAAAAGTGGTGTTCAACAATTCTACTAATGTTGATAGAACGAGCAATCACCTCTCACCTTAACTTACTTATCGCAAGAAAAGGGGGGACAACGACATAAAACGTTTGAAATGTTTATTTCTGTATATTTTTTATCCCCCGCGATAGAGGTGGGGGGATATAGTAATAGCGGCCGTCCATCTGTCCGTCACACTTTCTTGTTTACACGATAACTTGAGTAAACATGGATGGATTTGAATAATTTTGTGCATGTGGCTTGTAATGATCATTATCTTGGATGGGTTCTTACATGGTAATATTTGAAGCAAAGTTTTTGAGGGAAAATCTTAGTTTTTGGTTGAAAAATCACCAATTTTGAGAATTGTGTCTTGTTTACGCGATAACTATAGTAAACATGGATAGATTTGAATAATTTTGTGCATGTGGCTTGTAATTATCATTATCATGGATGGGTTCTTACATGGAAATATTTGAAGCAAGGTTTTGGGGGAAAATTTTAGTTTTTGGTTGAAAAATTACCAATTTTGAGAATTGTGTCTTGTTTACGCGATAACTTCAGTAAACATGGATAGATTTGAATAATTTTTTGCATGTGGCTTGTAATTATCATACATTTTCAGAGCTTGTATAATATATAAAGATCATGATATTTTCAGAGCTTGTATAATATATAAAGATCATGACATTTTCAGAGCTTGTATAATATATAAAGATCATGACATTTTCAGAGCTTGAATAATATATAAAGATCATGACATTTTCAGAGCTTGAATAATATATAAAGATCATGACATTTTCAGAGCTTGAATAATATATAAAGATCATGACATTTTCAGAGCTTGAATAATATATAAAGATCATGACATTTTCAGAGCTTGAATAATATATAAAGATCATGATATTTTCAGGGCTTGTATAATATATAAAGATCATGATATTTTCAGAACTTGTTAGAAGAAAAGAGAGACTCACTAATCAAGCTTCTAGAACAACTTTTAAATGAACAAGATAAGAGGAAGTTAGAATTGAAGAAGAGAATGGTAAAATTGATTAACTCATATATACAGTCAAACCTGTATTAAGAGGTCACCTTTGGGACAAAGAAAAAGTGACCTTATAAGACAGGTGACCTCTTAAGAGAGGTTCAATGAAAATAAAATGTTCTATGAGAGGACAAGAAAAAATGTGACCTTTTAATACAGGTGACTGCTTAATAGAGGTGACCACATGGACAGATTTGACTGTATATTATCATTTACTTTAAACATATTTTATTTTCTTACAAAGCAAGACAAATGGATAAGACACAAGTTGTAAACATATGAAGTCTTCTCCGGTACATATAAAGACAATATATTATAAATACAGATAATTTGAATAACTACTATAACAAAAATTGAAGATAACATAACAGGACAAAAACGGTTCTAATGGCTAGAATATAAAAGTCAGTATTATCGTTTGATTTTAGAGAATAGATTTTTCATGAATGAATGAATGATCTTTATTCTCATAAACTATACATAGTTACAGAGAAGATAAATACAACATACACAAATTATAAAGGACATGTGGAGAAACAAAATATCTTTCCTAACAAGAAGGAGAGGCTTTCACAGTAATCACTTTGATAAATTTACCCAATTTTTTCTAATATAACAATGTTATGAAATGAAAACAGTTGATTAAACTTAAGAATATTTGCATTCATCTGATGATAATATTTCCAGTATTTTCTGTCTCATTATTGAAATACATGTAGCTACATGTTATAGCATAATAAAATTCTTCGCCTATGTCATATGAGTCTCAAGGGTGGCACGATCTATCATTTCTAAAGACCGCTGTATATTGTACCACCTTCTTATCTCCGCTGCCAATCCGTGGCTACTATATCTGAATTTACAAAACAAAAACATATATTATTTGGTGATAATAAAAACAATGTTGGGATGCGAGCAAAACATTTCGACGATCGTTTATCAATGACACCTGTGATGTCAATATAAAGTCCTGTGTTAGCACAAAAAAATCAACAAAAATATGTCCATATCAACATTAACAACTCACTGAACACAAAAAAGACCACAACATATGACATTGGAAATCCAGGTATTGGAACAAAAATGTTGATGGGATCTAAACCATCCCCTCTTGATAACTAGATCTCCAATGGCAACACATATATAAACAAACGATCAAAAACATACACAGATTCGCTTCAACTAAAAAAAAAACACATACTATCACAAAAATGAATGTCAACATAAACATGGACAGTGCAATAGCAGGGTCAATAAATTCTAATAGTTTACTGACTACTAGCTTGATGGAATGGAAGTGAACTTGTAACCTATAGGTCAAAGGTTAGTGGTAGACGATTAATCATGTAAGCGACTACACCACTACTACTGTGAAGCCAGTTGTATATCAGGTAAATAATTACTAGATACTTGGAGCCTCTGGTTTAATTTTGAAGATTTTTATGAGGTTTCTTTATCTATGAAATTAATATTTGCAGATTGAAATGGAAAAACAACGAGATGATGAACAGACAGATTATTGGCTGGTTCAGTATCAAAGATTATTGGATAGTAAACCTCAGGCTCTTATAGATAGGGTACGTTTAAAAGTCCATCATTTTTACTTTAATTTAAATACTCGGATACACATGAATCCTGTTTACACTGGATTCCAGTTTTTCAGAATTCTGTTTACATATGATTCTTGTTTAAGCAATGTCCTGTTTAAATTGATTACATTCTATTGGAAATTAAAATATACCTCTCAGAGATTTTTTATAATGAGACTTGTAAATGTCACTACTAAGTTCTCCTAGAAAATGTATGTTTTTTTCGTCTCTTATTCAAGAAACTTTCTCATGCCTGGAAAATTTTAATCTGTTTTACAGCCTTACATTTAAAGAATGTAAAGTCACAGTCTGGATTAATAGGACAAAAAAAAGAAAACCGAACCAAAGAACTTTAATAAGATGAGACAACGCAAACAAGAATTTATGTTTCAAATGGTACATACATGTATTTTCTGCCTAATATACATCACCAGTCATGGAGTACGAGTTTTCAAACCCACTTAATATTTTTGTTCTTGAATACTTATTGAATTTATTTTCTTTCATTACACAGGAAAGGCAATTGGCTACTGATGTTGTAAATATTTTGGAGGCCTCTAAGGCCGTAGATTATATTCCTGTGTTTGCACGACACCGAATGACACCTGAACTTATACTAGACATGAAAGATGAAGAACTTCGACAGGTAAGGGCTCCTATGTAACATGAGAATTAAGGTTGTCATATAACTTTCTTTAATTTCAATTATTCCATTGGATTTCATTAGAATTTAACACCAATTTCAATGATATTTCATTCATATTGTTGCAGTCAATTGTATTGGTGGACGAAATTCAAGGACCTGGAGAAAATCACTGATCTGTCGCAAGTCACTGACAAACTTTATCACATAATGTACACCTTTTAACAGCGGGATTCAACTCATAATTTTAGTGATGATAGGCACTGATTACATAGGTAGTTGTAAATCCGACTATCATACATTCATGGCCACGACTGACACCAGTACATGTAAGTCCATGAAATAGATTTTGCAAATAGAAATACAAATCAATTTAACAAAATACGATAAAATATTTTTCTCATAATTAAAAAAAGATTTCCAACACACATAGCTCCTAAGTAATTGACCAAAAAATTGTAAGGTTTATCTCCCTTTGAGTACAATTTTTTTTTTAAGCTGCCAAGCAAAAAAGAAGTGAGTGAATGATGTTTAATGTTAAGTTAGTGCTAGCTCACTTAATTTCTATTTATAGATTGGCGTACATCAACTTGGAACGAGAAAAGCAATTTTAAAGAACATAGAAAAATACAGAGCTCAACAAAATAAAGAAGCTAAACTGACGGAGAAGGAGAATGAAGCAGAAAAGGGAGCTCACCCAGCCCCATCAGCTCCACCCACTACTTCATCTGAACCACCACCAATGTTTGGACGATCTAGTTCTAGGCAGCAGTCAATCTTAGCAAGGGGAATTAACTCTGAGTGTGTTATCTGTATGGATAGACAGGTATGTACAAATGATTTTGTTTTTAATGAATAAAAAAATATTTTCTTTCTTTGTAACCACACCGGTGGTGTAATGGTTAGCATGCTCACCTCGAGTGTGGTGGATCGTGAGTTCAATCTCCGGTCGGGTCAAACTAAAGACTATAAAATTGGTGTTTGTTGCTTCTCCGCTAAGCACGCAGCATTAAGGAGTAAGAGCAAAGACTGGTTGGCTCGGAATCAGAATAATGTGTTCGAGTGGAGTGACATATATACCCATGGACTGTTGTTTCAGTTAGCTAGCACTATAAAAATCCAAGTCAGCATGTTGGTCTAGTACAAAGTGGACATCATCATTTCATTGAATGTAACGTGTACTCGCCATGATATGGCTGAAAAATAGCTCATTTGGTGTTAAGCAGTAAGCAATCACTCACTCACTACAGTAGGTAGATATTAATTGGTGGTGGGAGGTCAAGTGAATTTTATCAAAATTTTGTTTCATGAGCTCTTTTTAAGTGTAACCCTATGCACATTAGATAATAAGAAAGAATATAGATATAAATGAACATGAAAGACTATCCATCTATACTCTGAGAATTCATGGTTTATTAGCTAAATTTGTGTTTGAAATTTACAGTTCCTAAATAATGTAAACTATTAAAACTAGGGTCAATCTCCCTCTGACTTAGGTAACTAAATAATGTGAACTATTAAAACTAGGGTCAATCTCCCTCTGACTTAGGTAACTAAATAATGTAAACTATTAAAACTAGGGTCAATCTGCCTCTGACTTAGGTAACTAAATAATGTAAACTATTAAAACTAGGGTCAATCTCCCTCTGACTTAGGTAACTAAATAATGTAAACTATTAAAACTAGGGTCAATCTCCCTCTGACTTGGGTAACTAAATAATGTAAACTATTAAAACTAGGGTCAATCTGCCTCTGACTTAGGTAACTAAATAATGTAAACTATTAAAACTAGGGTCAATCTCCCTCTGACTTAGGTAACTAAATAATGTAAACTATTAAAACTAGGGTCAATCTCCCTCTGACTTGGGTAACTAAATAATGTAAACTATTAAAACTAGGGTCAATCTGCCTCTGACTTAGGTAACTAAATAATGTAAACTATTAAAACTAGGGTCAATCTCCCTCTGACTTAGGTAACTAAATAATGTAAACTATTAAAACTAGGGTCAATCTGCCTCTGACTTAGGTAACTAAATAATGTAAACTATTAAAACTAGGGTCAATCTCCCTCTGACTTAGGTAACTAAATAATGTAAACTATTAAAACTAGGGTCAATCTCCCTCTGACTTAGGTAACTAAATAATGTAAACTTTTAAAACTAGGGTCAATCTGCCTCTGACTTAGGTAACTAAATAATGTAAACTATTTAGCTGATTTTAACTATCCTGTTTAGATCCTTTGGTTTAATTGATCCTAAAGATTTATAAATTAATTTCAATCTTGGTACACAAAGTAAATTTATTCAGAAAATACCTTTTAACATATGGAACAAATAACTTTAGACACTTGTTAGTGATATTACTGCACTACTCACATGTTCACTCACTCATTACTTTGTGTACGGAAAGTTTAAATATACAAAAATTGGCAAATCATAAGCCATAATTTGAAGAAGGATAGACAATACAATGATCTGTACCAAAGTGACAAATGGCAAAACACTACACAGAAAACTAAAAATTGAACAACAGCAACCACACTGAAAAGCAGGAATAAAGTAAGGTGCTCCGGAATGGTAGGAAGTCCTGCTCTACTAGTAATGTAAGGTGCTCCGGAATGGTAGGAAATCCTGCTCTACTAGTAATGTAAGGTGCTCCGGAATGGTAGGAAGTCCTGCTCTACTAGTAATGTAAGGTGCTCCGGAATGGTAGGAAGTCCTGCTCTACTAGTAATGTAAGGTGGTCCGGAATGGTAGGAAGTCCTGCTCTACTAGTAATGTAAGGTGCTCCGGAATGGTAGGAAGTCCTGCTCTACTAGTAATGATGTATATTTATTGTATGTTTTATAGGACTATTTGAGATATAGAAAATAAACAGCCACTTTTCACATTTACTAGTAGGGGGCCATCGTGGCCGTGATTGTATGGTAGTTGGATTTACAACTACCTATGCAATCACTGTTGTTGTGAGTTCAAATATCGATCAGAGTGAGGTGTACAACATTATGTGTTAAAGTTTGTCAGTGACTTGCAACAGGTTTATGGTTTTCTCCGGGTCCTCGCTATGAGTTCAAACCCCGTTCATGGCGAAGTGTATTCGACTCCGGTTTCCTCCACCAATAAAACTGACTGCCACTATTTAACTGAAATATTGTTGAAAGTGGAGTTAAACACCATCAAACAAACAAAAAACAAAACAACATTTAGTAACATTTATTACAATTGTTTTACTTTGTTAATTGTTCTTTCATTTTAACCTTATTATGTATTTTTCTATTTACACTCTATTTATATTTTTTTTCAGTCTGATGTAATATTTTTGAGGTGTGGACATGTTTGTACCTGCTCGACATGCTCAGGGCCACTTAGACTGTGCCCCTTGTGTCGTGGTGATATTGTTACAAGAATCAAACTTTTATCCAACCCAAGATGACAGAATAACATCTGACTTTGTTTTATTTATGCACATATTTGTTGAAAACAGATGATTTTGTTTTGTTATAGAAGAATATACAAATTGTTAATGAAATTGTTAGCATGATTATCTGTAGAAAATTATGTTACTTTAAATTAATTTTAATTTTAAAATAGTATTATGGTCAATGTTACAATGACAACAAATGTCATGGAAACACTACAAAGGATATTCAATATATATAGAATAATGTCAGTTGTAAATGCTGAGACAGACATTATTGCTAGTATTGCAGCGAGTCCGATAAGACGAGCTGTGATAATTTATGTCGAGACCTTCAAAACTGGTGTAAATGTTTTTATCTGTAAACGTCACAATGTGTTTCACGTCACACTGAATGATAGTTTTAGTACCTGAGCCAGTCCATTGAAATTGATAATATCTCCCAGTTAAATCAAAGAGAAAACGTATATCTGAACGATAATATAAAATTATAGTCAGTGAAGAAGTTGATATGATTTTTTTATAATGTACCTAAATGAGGCCGTAATCTAAGATCAATATTGGTTCCTTAGGTCCATGAAAATACAAAATATTGTATCTGTTTTTATTAAGTAATCAGAGCATTGTAGATCAAAGTAAACGTGAGTTTTAGCTCTCAGTAAGAAAAGCTAGACTGGAAGTGAAACACAGTCAATATTAATGACTTTTAATGAGGTGGATATAAGGATTTATCAATCCAAGAATATTATATTAACCAAGGTCAGAGGCTGAGGTAAATATATTATTCTTGGGTTAATAAATCCTGGTATCCATCAAATTGAAAGTCATTAATTGTGTTATATATGACACATTTTTATATGTTGCTTTCACCCTTAAAATAAGCTTTTAAGGCGATGTTTTCTTTGGTTTAGATTACTGCAAGATGTTCGCATTTTATTTTCACAGCATGTTACGGTGCATGAGGTGAATACAATCAGAAAAGACATTATCTAAAGTCATATTATAAGATTTATAATCAAACAATATCACACATTAACATAATGTCTCATTTATCTTGTAATTATTGTCCTGTCTTGTCGTTAGTTGTCCTTTTAATTATTTCTTGTCTTGTCTATAGTTGTCCCTTTTATCTTGTAGTTATTGTTCTGTCTTGTCCTTTTAATTATTTCTTGTCTTGTCTTGTCCCTTTTATCTTGTAGTTATTGTTCTGTCTTGTCCTTTTAATTATTTCTTGTCTTGTCTTGTCCCTTTTATCTTGTAGTTATTGTTCTGTCTTGTCCTTTTAATTATTTCTTGTCTTGTCTTGTCCCTTTTATCTTGTAGTTATTGTTCTGTCTTGTCCTTTTAATTATTTCTTGTCTTGTCTTGTCCCTTTTATCTTGTAGTTATTGTTCTGTCTTGTCCTTTTAATTATTTCTTGTCTTGTCTTGTCCCTTTTATCTTGTAGTTATTGTTCTGTCTTGTCCTTTTAATTATTTCTTGTCTTGTCTTGTCCCTTTTATCTTGTAGTTATTGTTCTGTCTTGTCCTTTTAATTATTTCTTGTCTTGTCTTGTCCCTTTTATCTTGTAGTTATTTATTGTAGTGTTCTATCTCTCTTTACTACAGGTAAACAGTGCAATCAACTTTTTAATTATCTCTTCTTTTCTTTTTTGATGATGTAATGGGGGGTGTAACTACATGTATAAATAATCTGTATCCCTATAGATATTAGTGTTATTTTATGTATCCCAAGTAAAATATTAAGTACTTTTATCCTTAGAAAAATATTTGGAGAAATCCCTAAAATTCAACATAAAAATATAATTAGAAATTGAAATTTATTTATTTAGAATTTATATATAGATATATCCCTAATTATATGATGAGGACAATCAACATAGTAGTGCCCCTCTTATAAGGTCACCCCTCCTGCAATGAAAAAATGGCCATATAAGAGGTCTTGAGGTGGACAATTTTCCAATAATACCTACTAAATTTGTCATGTCCTGGTATATACTCTAGACCTGTCCCATATTCTGGGTAATATGATATTATTATGGTATTTATTGGTAGGCTAATCAGATTGACATAGATGAAAGTTTTCCTCTGAGCAGCAGATTTCCTCTGTTTTTAGTAAAATATTTGGAAATAAAATGTGTCAAACTTGGTCCAAGCAGCTAGAAAACAAAGGTTTGATGGCACTGTATAGAGGGTTTCCTCCTTTTTGATCAGTGAGCACTTTCATGTCTGGATTGACTAATTTTCTGTTGCCATAGTTACAGCTATTTCAAGTACTAACATATTTGATTAAAAATTGTCAATTTTTAAATATCTTTTGCAGCATAAGAGATAGAGAACTATATGGTCAGCTAGAAATTTTTTAATCTAAAGTAATTTGAAGTACTATCCAAAAGTTGTTTGGGAACCCTGGTTAAAGTCACAATTATATTTCTCTATTATAGCCATGTTTCTGTTGTGCTCTTGTCTATAATTGTCTAGTGACGGTCGCCATGTAAATTTATAATTGATTTTTATAACTTAGAATACATGTACTTGTATGTATAGATAGATATATCAAGTTTAATGTATTGATTTTTATGTAATGTAAATGTCACACAAATGTCATGCAAATTTTACAAGTAATTTTACTTCGAATGATAAACGAGACCTAATTTTGAAGTCTCTCATTATATACATGTATATAGAATAACAACAGTTGTGAATGTCAAGTCGGACATTATCGTTAGAATCACAGTTAATACGATAGGACGAGCTGTAGTCCTAGTGATAATGTATGTGGAGACTATCAAAACTGATATCATTGTTTTTATCAGTGAGATCATTATGTGTTTAATGTAACACTGACCAATAGTTTTCAGTATCATGGCCTGTTCGTTGAAACTGAAAATATCGCTGTGTGAGATTGACTGAAAAATGTATAAATCACCGATAATAATGAATAAAATATTAGTTTGTACTCGAGACATGTGCAAAGTTTTCGCAGAACCACATACTTTCATTAATGAATCCAGTTCTTGCACTGGAAGAAGAAGAAGACAAAAATAATCGTTGTGTTTTTATCTAAGATATTTCTTATAGATCTATGAAGTAAAATGCAATTCTTTCCATGACATGATTTATTGTTTGTAAGAGCTGAAATACTGCTCCTGTGACATTAAGCAACAATCAATTAATCAAATCAATCATTATTTTCACCATACTTGACCATCTATTAATTAATCAGTTGTCATTTTCACCATAAAAACAATCAAATCCGTTAGGATTTCACCTAAATATGGAATGAAATAGAACCTAGTTGTATATATAGTTGGTGAATGACCTATCTGGCCATTTAAATCACATTTTTATCCAAATATTATAAGGTACATAAATGAATTTCCTTAAAATAAAACCAACAAGGGAAAATAAACATCTGAAGTACAAATAAAAATTACTTAAAGGTGAAATGCAATTGTGTAAATTTTGAATATGTATTATGTCACATGATAAGTTTTCTTCATTCAATATGTATTGTGTCACATGATCAATTTTCTTCATGCACTGCTGAAAACCTGTATTTGAATAAACAAAAATACTTTTTGACATGTTAGAAAAAAATAAGTATTGATTTTCTCCTTTTATTAAATGTTTTTTCTGTGAAATCATTTTCGTGTTGTGTATCTAAGAAATCATTAAGGTGTGATTCCGTGGGAAAAGAGCACAATTGACTTATCAATAATGAATTTCAAAGAGATAATCAAAAAGGGGAGATAAGTAAAAAGGAGAGATAAGTAAAAAGGGGAGATAAGCAGAAAGGGGAGATAAGCAAAAAGGAGAGATAAGTAAAAGGGGAGATAAGCAAAAGGGAGAGATAAGAAGCAAAAAGGGAAGATAAACAAAAGGGAGAGATAGGCAGACTGTAGAGATACAACAATGCAATAAAAAGTCATGAACATTAATATCAAAGTAGGTACATGTTTATGTTGGTCCTCAAATGTTGCATTTCACCTTTAAATTAAATAAAATTACCAATATAACATTAGCTGTTATAATACAATACACTCTCCCTAGCATCTGACAGAACCTGATAAGAGGTCATAACCAGGTGAACTTTATTATATAAATACATATTTAAAAAACTGCCAATCAGCGAGATTTATGTCAGTGATGTCATAATAAAAAAAAAGTGTGAAAAGCACTGTTAAGATTTGATAAACTATTCTGTATTATGTCATCAAATATTGTGTACTTAAAGTTGTCTTAGTTGTGTTTGTCATGTTCTGTATTGATGATAATCCTTTGTTTGGATTTTTAGATCAATAGAAATTATTATTATTATTATTATTGGCTGATAATGCGTTCATATGGATATAAACCTCTAATCGGGTTCTATCAGGAGAGTGTAGCATATTATAATAACTGATTTTAAATCAAATTACTAAATATTAATGATTAGGTTCACTGTATTTATAAATAAAAGGGGCCTTTTCTCACTTACACCAAAAACACTGTTATCCTTCTCAGTCTATAGTCATTGTATATATAGATATATATATTTATTTTCTTATGCTCAAAGTATACAATAGGTTTAATGTTGTAGTCTAATATCCTATGTAAATAAGAACAAATATCATATATCATGAAAATTATTTGAGCCGTTTATTTGTATGGCTTGTAGACCTTGGGGCTTCTGTGCCATTTATTTGTATGGTTTGTAGACCATAGGATTGTGTACTGTTTATTTGTATGGATTGTAGACCTTGGGGTTGTGTACAGTTTATTTGTATGGATTGTAGACCTTGGGGTTGTGTACAGTTTATTTGTATGGATTGTAGACCTTGGGGTTGTGTACAGTTTATTTGTATGGATTGTAGACCTTGGGGTTGTGTACAGTTTATTTGTATGGATTGTAGACCTTGGGGTTGTGTACAGTTTATTTGTATGGATTGTAGACATTGGGGGCATGTATCTTCCTATGTTTGTGTTACTAGGGATGAGTATTGGGAATATACAAATAAACATGTATGATTCGGTCCTTAATTTTAGACAAAACACATGTATATGTATATTTTTATCCCCAGTTCTCTATCGGCAGATATTGTTTGTTTGAAGGCTTGTCTGTCCAACTAAATTGATTTTTAATGAAGATAGCAAATATGGGTATAGATCTCTTTTTCAAGGAAATATAGATATATGAATGGTAGTCATAGAGGTCCCAGCTGCATACCTCTACCAATAAAATATTAAGTTTTTTCTAGACTCACAACTTTAATAACTATATGTACTGGATATGTTGGTAGATGTTTAATTGGGTTTTATGGTCCTTAATGCCACTTTCAACAATATTTCAGTTATATCGTGGCGGTCAGTTTTATTGGTGGAGGAAACCAGATTACCCGGATAAAACCACACCACCTGTCAAAGTCACTGACAAACTTTATCACATATTGTTGTATCGAGTACACCTCGCATGAGTGGGGTTTGAACTCACAACATTAGTGGTGAAAGACACTGATTGCATAGGTAGTTATAAATCTAACTACCATACAATCATGACCATGACAGCCCCTGGTTGGTAGATGTAAATACCACTAACATACTATCATGACCAAACAAATTGAAATTCAGATAGACAAAAAAAATAAGTTGTTTACAAATAAAATGGATTTTTTTTTATTTTCATGATGTATGATGTATTTATATGTTTACTTATAGTGTTTATTTGAAAGAAATTTGTCTTTTTAGCTCACCTGACCGAAAGGGTCAGGTGAGCTATTGCTATCACTGGGCGTCTTGTCGCTAGCTTTTTGCATTTTAATCAACTCTAAAACCACAGGGCCAATTCGAACCAAGCTTTGGTGGAATGGTCCTTGGGTGGTCCCCTTTCAGAATTGGGTCAGATAATCCCCCCCGCCAACCAAGATGGCTGTCGTTACTAAAAATAGAAAATTCGGCAAAAAATCACTTAAAAATTGTCTTCTCTGAAACTACTGGGCCAATTGGGCCCAAACTATGGTGGAATGGTCCTCTTTGAGAATTGTGTCCGACGACCCCGGCCGCCAACCAAGATAGCCGCCGTTACTAAAAATAGAAAATTTGGCAAAAAATCACTTAAAAATTATCTCCTCTGAAACTACTGGGCCAATTGGGCCCAAACTATGGTGGAATGTTCTTTAGGTGGTCATCTTTCAGAATTGTGTCCGACGACCGCGGCCGCCAACCAAGATGGCCACCATTACTAAAAATAGAAAATTAAACAAAAAATCACTTTAGAATTATCTCCTTTGAAACTGCTGAGCCAATTGGGCCCAAACTATGGTGGAATGGTCTTTAGGTGATCCCCTTTCAGAATTCTGTCCGACTACCCTGGTCGCCAGCCAAGATATCTGCCATTACTAAAAATAGAAAATTTGGCAAAAAATCACTTAAAAATGATCTTCTCTGAAACTGCTGGGTCAAATGGGTCCAAACTATGGTGAAATGGTCTTTAGATGGTCTCCTTTCAGAATTATATCCGACAACCCCGCCTGCCGAAGAAGATGGTGGCCATTGCTAAAAATAGAAGATTTGCAAAAATTCACTTAAAAATTATCTCCTCTGAAACTGCTGGGCCAATGGGGCCCAAACTATTGTGAAATGGTCATTAGTGGTCCCCTTTCAGAATTGTGTCTGGTGAGTCCATGCAACCTGCATGCGAGATTGTCGCCATCAGCAGACATAGTTTTTACATAGGACCATGGGTTAAATGCTTAAGAATTTTCTACTGTGAAAGCAGTTACCCATGCAATTTAAAGCAAACATACTTTCGGGTATAGAACGTTTATTTTTTGTCTGATTTTGATGCAGTTTTTTTCTTTAGATTCCTTATTAAATTATCTTTCAGTAGTATGTCAACAGATTTGACTACAGAATCTTCCATATACTTAGCAATCATTATGACTTTTCTTTTTTGGGGCCAACTTTGAGCCAGGTGAGCAATTACAGGCTCCTAGGGGCCCTCTAGTCTTTTTATTGCATGTAAGTGCTAGCTTTTATAAATCTAATTTTTGTAAATAAAATGAATTTTGTTTTCCTGAATGGGAAAATAAGGGAATTTGACTTGTTTCCCATCTCAGGAGTTTCTATGAATTATCATTCTCTTTGCCACTTTTACAGCAACTCTGCGTGAATCATTCTCTTAAGGAGCAATGGCTGTCTAGAATTAACGCTCTAAATGAATCTATGTTCTCCATTGCAAAATAAAACAAGATATTTTGTAGTTAACGACAGATGTAATAATGACAACAGATATTTTTTTTAGCTCACCTTGCCAATGTGAGCTTTTGGCGTCCATCATCTGATAACTTTTCACATTTTAATCTTCTCCTCTGTAACCTCTCAGCCAAATGAACTGAATTTGGTAGGAAGGTCCTCTATAGCGATTGCTCATTTCGTCCCGATCTATTAACAAACATGGCCACCTCAGGTAATTCTTGTTTCTGATTGGCCAATTTTTTTAAATCTTCTCCGAAACCGCTTGGCCAAATGAACCGAAACTTGGTAGGAAGCAACTATGGAAGTTCCTCTATAAAGATTGCTCATGTCATCCCGATCCGTTAACAAACATGGCCACCACAGGTAATTCTTGTTTCTGATTGGTTCATTTCTAAAAAGAATTCTATCCATTGTAGTAACTGTTAAAAGAGAGATAACTCTTGCCTTTAAACTGTTAAAAGAAAGATAACTCTTGCCATTATCTCCCTTAGGCAATGTGGGTTTTTGGCATCACTTGGCATCCATCGTTTGTTGTCTGTCATGTGTTTTTCACATTTTAATCGTCTCCTCTGAAACCCATCAGCCAAATGAACTGAAACTTAGTAGGAAGCATCTATGGAAGGTCCTCTCTAAAGAGTGCACATTTTGTTATGATCCATTACCAAACATGGCCACCACAGGCAATTCTTGTTTCTGATTGGCAATTTTTTTTAAATCTCCTCCTCTGAAACCGCTTTGCCAAATTAACCGATACTTGGTAGGAAGCATTTATGGAATGTCCTCTATGACGATTGCTCATTTCATCCCGATCGGTTAACAAACATGGCCGCCACAGGCAATTCTTGTTTCTGATTGGTCGATATCTAAAAAATCTTCTCCTCTGAAACTGCCTAGCCAAATGAACCGAAACTTGGTAGGAAGCATCTACATGTATGGAGTTACCATGGTTACTTACTAAATACTCAACTATCATTTAGTTAGATCTGTTCTGGCTTTTCTCCCCCAACAAGTTTTGCACAGTGGTCCCCATATTATAAGGCCACCCCTTCTACAATGAAAACATCACCCTTTAAGAGAGGTGACATCTCTTGAGGGGGACAATATTAGTATTTTACTATCTTAAGATTTTGGCCTGATCAGAGAGTTGGCTTTAAGTGTATCTGCAATTTGGCCTAATCAGAAGTGTGGACTCTGGTGAGAGGGGATTTATACAAGAGAGGGCACTGTAGTCGTAATATAGCTGAAAAAAATACTGAAAGTGTCAATAAACCCTAATAATCCTAACCTATGACCTTGAATTATGCTAATTACTTGTGATCTAATATAATACACATGTAAAGGTTCTTCACTTTAAATTCAGGTATATTTATTATTGTTAGAAACTAACTTTTCTTAAAGATGGCTTACAAGAATTTCTCCCCTGTTTGGCAACAGTTTTCTATCTTGCAAAAATAGAAGGCAAGAATGCCCTACTTTTTTCATATTATATACCTGGTATTTACTACCATTGCAAAAATCGGCGATTGAAATGCAACAGTGACTTGTGTTTATTTTCTAAAGAATGCCGAATATCACATGATATTATTACTAAATCTTGAAAGATTACTGAATACCATATGAAATTCAATCAAAGTGAAAACTCTAAATTATTAGATATTGGATGTCCTGTTTCGGCCCTGTCTAAATTAGTAGATTGTGGATGTCCTTTTTTAGCCCCTATGGATGACTTGCTTCCAAACATTCTTAAATTATTTGGCTTTCTTATCTTTCAATAATTACAGTACCTGATTAAGGTAATTACAGTACCTGATTAAGGTTATTACAGTCTCTGATTAAGGTTATTACAGTACCTGATTAAGGTTATTACAGTACCTGATTAAGATTATTACAGTACCTGATTAAGATTATTACAGTACCTGATTAAGATTATTACAGTACCTGATTAAGGTTATTACAGTACATGATTAAGGTTATTACAGTACCTGATTAAGGTTATTACAGTACCTGATTAAGATTATTACAGTACCTGATTAAGGTTATTACAGTACATGATTAAGGTTATTACAGTACCTGATTAAGGTTATTACAGTACCTGATTAAGGTTATTACAGTACCTGATTAAGGTTATTGCAGTACATGATTAAGGTTATTACACTACCTGATTAAGGTTATTACACTACATGATTAAGGTTATTGCAGTACATGATTAAGGTTATTACACTACCTGATTAAGGTTATTACAGTACCTGATTAAGGTTATTACACTACCTGATTAAGGTTATTACAGTACCTGATTAAGGTTATTACACTACCTGATTAAGGTTATTACACTACCTGATTAAGGTTATTACAGTACCTGATTAAGATTATTACAGTACCTGATTAAGGTTATTACAGTACCTGATTAAGGTTATTACACTACCTGATTAAGGTTATTACACTACCTGATTAAGGTTATTACAGTACCTGATTAAGGTTATTACACTACCTGATTAAGGTTATTACAGTACCTGATTAAGGTTATTATAGTACCTGATTAAGGTTATTACAGTACCTGATTAAGGTTATTACAGTACCTGATTAAGGTAATTACAGTACCTGATTAAGGTTATTACAGTACCTGATTAAGGTTATTACAGTACCTGATTAAGGTTATTACAGTACCTGATTAAGGTTATTACAGTACCTGATTAAGGTTATTACAGTACCTGATTAAGGTTATTACAGTACCTGATTAAGGTAATTACAGTACCTGATTAAGGTTATTACAGTACCTGATTAAGGTTATTACAGTACCTGATTAAGGTTATTACACTACCTGATTAAGGTTATTACACTACCTGATTAAGGTTATTACAGTACCTGATTAAGGTTATTACACTACTTGATTAAGATTATTACAGTACCTGATTAAGGTTATTACACTACCTGATTAAGGTTATTACAGTACATGATTAAGGTTATTACAGTACCTGATTAAGGTTATTACACTACCTGATTAAGGTTATTACACTACTTGATTAAGATTATTACAGTACCTGATTAAGGTTATTACACTACCTGATTAAGGTTATTACACTACCTGATTAAGGTTATTACAGTACCTGATTAAGGTTATTACACTACTTGATTAAGATTATTACAGTACCTGATTAAGGTTATTACACTACCTGATTAAGGTTATTACACTACCCGATTAAGGTTATTACAGTACATGATTAAGGTTATTACAGTACCTGATTAAGGTTATTACACTACCTGATTAAGGTTATTACACTACCTGATTAAGGTTATTACAGTACCTGATTAAGGTTATTATAGTACCTGATTAAGGTTATTACACTACCTGATTAAGGTTATTACACTACCTGATTAAGGTTATTACACTACCTGATTAAGGTTATTACAGTACCTGATTAAGGTTATTACAGTACCTGATTAAGGTTATTACAGTACCTGATTAAGGTTATTACAGTACCTGATTAAGGTTATTACAGTACCTGATTAAGGTTATTACACTACCTGATTAAGGTTATTACACTACTTGATTAAGATTATTACAGTACCTGATTAAGGTTATTACACTACCTGATTAAGGTTATTACAGTACCTGATTAAGGTTATTACAGTACCTGATTAAGGTAATTACAGTACCTGATTAAGGTTATTACAGTACCTGATTAAGGTTATTACAGTACCTGGTTAAGGTTATTACAGTACCTGATTAAGGTAATTACAGTACCTGATTAAGGTTATTACAGTACCTGATTAAGGTTATTACAGTACCTGATTAAGGTTATTACAGTACCTGATTAAGGTTATTACACTACCTGATTAAGGTTATTACAGTACCTGATTAAGGTTATTACAGTACCTGGTTAAGGTTATTACAGTACCTGATTAAGGTTATTACAGTACCTGATTAAGGTTATTACAGTACCTGATTAAGGTTATTACAGTACCTGATTAAGGTTATTACAGTACCTGATTAAGGTTATTACACTACCTGATTAAGGTTATTACAGTACCTGATTAAGGTTATTACAGTACCTGATTAAGGTTATTACACTACCTGATTAAGGTTATTACAGTACCTGATTAAGGTAATTACAGTACCTGATTAAGGTTATTACACTACCTGATTAAGGTTATTACAGTACCTGATTAAGGTAATTACAGTACCTGATTAAGGTTATTACACTACCTGATTAAGGTTATTACAGTACCTGATTAAGGTTATTACAGTACCTGATTAAGGTTATTACAGTACCTGATTAAGGTTATTACAGTACCTGATTAAGATTATTACAGTACCTGATTAAGATTATTACACTACTTGATTAAGGTTATTACAGTACCTGATTAAGGTAATTACAGTACCTGATTAAGGTTATTACACTACCTGATTAAGGTTATTACAGTACCTGATTAAGGTAATTACAGTACCTGATTAAGGTTATTACAGTACATGATTAAGGTTATTACAGTACCTGATTAAGGTTATTACAGTACCTGATTAAGATTATTACAGTACCTGATTAAGGTTATTACAGTACATGATTAAGGTTATTACAGTACCTGATTAAGGTTATTACAGTACCTGATTAAGGTTATTACAGTACCTGATTAAGGTAATTACAGTACCTGATTAAGGTAATTACAGTACCTGATTAAGGTTATTACACTACCTGATTAAGGTTATTACAGTACCTGATTAAGGTTATTACACTACCTGATTAAGGTTATTACAGTACCTGATTAAGGTTATTACACTACCTGATTAAGGTTATTACAGTACCTGATTAAGGTTATTACAGTACCTGATTAAGGTTATTACACTACCTGATGAAGGTTATTACACTACCTGATTAAGGTTATTACAGTACCTGATTAAGGTTATTACAGTACCTGATTAAGGTTATTACAGTACCTGATTAAGGTTATTACACTACCTGATTAAGGTTATTACAGTACCTGATTAAGGTTATTACAGTACCTGATTAAGGTTATTACACTACCTGATTAAGGTTATTACAGTACCTGATTAAGGTTATTACACTACCTGATTAAGGTTATTACAGTACCTGATTAAGGTTATTACACTACATGATTAAGGTTATTACACTACCTGATTAAGGTTATTACAGTACCTGATTAAGGTTATTACACTACCTGATTAAGGTTATTACAGTACCTGATTAAGGTTATTACACTACCTGATTAAGGTTATTACACTACCTGATTAAGGTTATTACAGTACATGATTAAGGTTATTACACTACCTGATTAAGGTTATTACAGTACCTTATTAAGGTTATTACAGTACCTGATTAAGGTTATTACACTACCTGATTAAGGTTATTACAGTACCTGATTAAGGTTATTCTAGAAACGTGTTGTGCACACACTAAAGTAGACATATACGTTTTTATTGAACTCTTAAATAAACCAAAATCCTGACATGAAATGTAGATGCAAGGTGTGAATTCTTTTATAATATAACCTGTCTAAATTAAATACAGTGCCCACTTCTATTAAGCAATAACTTGCATTATGTGACCTTAATTTTTAAAGTTCATTTCCTATCAATTAAACCTGTATTAAGTGACCACCTAGCGTATGTGATCATATTTCACTGTTCCTTTGGAAGGTCACATGAAACAGGTTTGACTACCTGTCTAGTCTGAAAAACAAATATTATGTTTCCAGATTTCTCTGTACATTGTATATATTTACTTCCTTCTGTCAATCTGGGATTTTACAAGATGTATGTTTTTATTCTCTACAATAACCAATATGTTAAAGGCCAGTTATCTTTCCCTGTTGTATCTCCTTTGTACTAAACCAGAATTTTAGAAGTTATTTTCATACAACAATAATTGTAGATAGAATTAAGATATTTTCATAGTTTCAAACCTAATTTTTTTATATCTACTATAAAATCTTAAATTCTGTGTTTTATACTATTCTGAGTAAATTATACCATAAAGAATGAGATTTAGTGTTTTATATGTAATATTTATGCCACGGTTTTTCCAGAAAAACAAATAAACCATCCAATGGGAAGCCGTTTAACTCGGGAGAAACCTTGGTATAAGTGACTTGTAACATATGAAGCCATGCAATATCACATCACATCTAGGTCGTTGATTATTGCACGGCTCTCTGAGAGTAATAAAACTACAGTCCAGATTTAAAGTGTACAATATCGCGTATCTTCATGTATTATTTCATAGTTCTTACATTCTGGTATATAAACCATAAAAAGATGACATGAAAAGAATGCAATCAACAATAGAAAAGCTTAATTGGTGTCCTACATCAAATATGTAGAAGACCTATGTATTCACCTTGTACATCTGTTTATTTATTAAACATTGGAGAAAACCGAAGGGGCAAATAAGAATGGACAATCCATATACACTGGCAAGTGGCAACATTGGGCACACATACACTGGCAAGTGGCAACATTGGACACACATACACTGGCAAGTGGCAACATCGGACACATACACTGGCAAGTGGCAACATTGGGCACACATACACTGGCAAGTGGCAACATTGGACACACATACACTGGCAAGTGGCAACATTGGACACACATACACTGGCAAGTGGCAACATTGGACACACATTGGCAAGTGGCAACATTGGACACACATACATTGGCAAGTGGCAACATTGGACACATACATTGGCAAGTGGCAACATTGGACACACATACACTGGCAAGTGGCAACATTGGGCACATATACACTGGCAAGTGGCAACATTGGGCACACACAGGCAAGTGTCAACATTGTGCACACATATACTGGCAAGTGGCAACATTGGGCACACATACACTGGCAAGTGGCAACATTGGGCACACATACACTGGCAAATGGCAACAATGGGCACCCATACACTGGCAAGTGGCAACATTGGGCACACATACACTGGCAAGTGGCAACATTGGGCACACAAGACGAAGACAAGCAAAACAAAAACACAACACAGAAAAAGATGAACAATACGGAACCCATTAAAAACTGAGGGATGAATCCAAGTGCTCACGAAGGGTAAGCAGTTCTCATCCGGAACTCGTGCCTTTCCCCAAATGAAAAAACACTTGGGGAAATGCGCGAGGAGTTCCGGATGAAGCAGTTCTTGCCTCTTATAAGATGCACGCCACTTTACTCGTATATAGTCTAAACGTGTTTGGCACCACCATACGATAATAACATACATTATTTATGATGTATGGTTTATTAGTCCCTGTATTATTATTTCTGTTGTATTAAAAAAACACGATTGTGTAGATTGGATTGGATTGTGGTGTTTAATGTCACTTTCAACAATATTTCAGTTATATCGTGGTGGTCTGTTTTATTTTGGTGGAGAAAATCACCGACCTGTCTCAATTCACTGACGAACTTTATCACATAATGTTGTATCGAGTACACCTCGCCATGAGAGAGATTCAAATTCTCAACTTTAGTGGTGATTTCAGTGGTAGTTGTAAATCCAACTACCATACGACCACGACCGCCCCTCTATTGTGTAGATGTCCATATCATCTTTATGTGTTAATTGGAAAGTTGTAATAGATTTGATCCTTTATAACGGAAAATTATACTTTAGATAGGGTATAAAATATATGATAGGTGAGCACCAATTCTCCTATAGCTTATTTTGAATCGGAATATAACTTCTTATCATTGTGTGTATATATGAAACAACAGTCTGTGTATGTATGTCGCGTCACACGAACACATCCAGTATTCGCTCTTTCTCCTTAATGCTGTGTGCCTAACAGATAATCAACAAATATCAATTTTATGGTCTTTGTTTTCCCCCGACCAGTGTTCGAACACAGATCTACCGCACTCAAGGTGAGTCCGCTTACCATAACACCACCTATATATATATATGCTGTTCATTAAACATTAGAAGAAAAACTTGAGGAAACCTATCTGTCTGTAAGTGTACGTTGTAGTAACCAATTCTGGCTTATATCCAACGGTAGAGAGAGCATCTTCGATTTATTGACGATTCGTGAGGGCTGATTTGAAGCTCTCAACACTAGTTGCGCACACAACAGGGTCTTCTAGATGGTTTCAGTTAATTAGTGTTTTTACACAGAATGAATTTGAGAATTGATGTGTTTTGCTTGACGGAATGTCAAAACCTAGGGGTTATCAGAAGCCGTACATCGACGGACAGACAATGCAATTGCCAAAAGAAAAGTTACAAAATGACAATGATCTACAAAATATTACAAAGAAAACTCAAGATTGAGTTACACGAACACCACGATAAAACTCAATTGCTCCAGAACTCCAAGCCGTTCTTGCTCCACTATTTGTACCCATCGCATTACCCTTGTCAAAATTCCGTTGGTATATTAAGTCATGAATGAGGAAATGAAAGGATTGTGATTACGATTATATTGTAAATAATATGACAGGCAAATAAACGTCAGATAATACCGAAGGGGCAATCATCCAGAGAAATCGGCAACATATGGTACAAAAAACGAATATCACTTGTAGGTCATTGTTATCTCTAATTCTGGTTCATTTTGTCACTCTGATTCTGTCGTAAAAACCCTAATATGACTTCACAAAATAGTTGAATTCGTTCACATTGATTTTTTAACGTTTCTTCCAAATCTTCCTTTGGTGTTAGCCGAACATGGGTATTTGCAAACGAAAAAATATCCAAAAATGGCAAAAAGTAGGAATTTAATCTACCTACTTTTGCACTTTCTTGCAATTTTTCAAATATTTTTATAGTTACATCTAAATGTCCCAGATCATGTGAATCTTTTGATTCCGAGGCAACATACATCAGACAATTTTTTAACATGTAGCTAGAAATTTCTTCCGAGGCATAAACAATACTCCCTCCTTCCCATTGCACATTATTCGAGTCCGCTATAATGGACTGGTTAGAGGTGCTCTCCTTAGAGTTGTTATCGTCGCTTGCATTCTCCTCTGTTGAGGATATATCCGTTTCAGTTTGGTTAGCTGTAACGGAACAAGACGCTGTTTCGACATTCTCAATGTTTTGCTGTCCAGGAGTGGAAGCACCAATTGTGGATTCAGTGCCGCATACACGTTGCTGTTCCAAAGAGCATCCACTTTCAGCATGAGAGCTACTAGTATTCTCAGACACATGTTGGTTGTTAGATTTTAACACTGTAACCAATAAATCTTCAACTACCTCCATTTTACTTTTTATCAAATCCATGCCATCATCTTTCCTATCTAAAGGAGATTCATTCCTGGTAGGTTCGAAACAAATCCACGTGCTGCTGTCTTTTTGAACTTTCCGAGTATTGTATCTCTTTTTAACGATTACCTCTTTGTCATCGAGAGCTCTCGCATCGTCTGCCGTAGCATTTACGTCATCTTTGGGTGTAAAAAGTTTCCGAACAATCAATGTTTCGTCGATTTCGATAACCCATGAAGACATTTCTTCATATTTAAAACCATTTCGAATTAATATAGTTCCTTGGATCATGTCAGGACCTTCGGAATCCCCTAAAACAATTACGTCCATTTCTTTCTGACATTCTATATCTTCTGTTTCGTCCTCTGTTACATTCTGAAAGGAAAGAGTCGCATGGGCCTCTATATCTTCTGATAGAGAACCCGATTCCTGCTTGGTGTCCTCCGTTGATTCATCTAAAGTGTCAAAAACACTGTCAAAATCAAATTCTTCGTCAAATTGAAGCCTTGGACAAAAATATTCACTGACGAGGATTTTTGACACTGCATAACTCTCCAAATATGAGGCAGGAAGATTCCCCAGTTCGTGCAATTCATGTAATGAACACGATATTCTGACATATGTCCTACGAAACTCATCATTATCTTCAGGAGGTTGAAAAAGAAGAAGAAAACTGTCCTGACGAACGGTCTGATGACGAATCGTCATATCCACGGAACTCATTTCTGCAGGAATCCATTGTGGTATTGACACTGCCGGTACAATGTCCACACAGATTACGATATGTTTTAGTATTCGACCAAACCAATCAACATGAAGGTTAAGAATAGGCTTGTCTGTAGGAAATCTGATAATGCCGTCAAAATAAAAGTTGTCCATATTTTCTGATTTCCAAAACTCGGAGTTGTTAAAAGCTATTGTTACAAGTACTTGGAAAGTATGACGAACGGAAAATGATTTTACGAAATATCCATCAGTAACATACTTCGCCAATGGATGGGAGTCGTAAAATGATTTTAGCTTCAATGATGCAAATCCACTATTTATCATATCTGTACTTTGATATGGTATACATTCCTCTGAGAAATATTCTAAACAGAACATGAAGTCAAATTCGTCTGGGTCACCAATTTTAGTTCCATCTGACGAACTTCCGGTTGGAACAACAGAACATCGGAAAACGGGATCAGCTGAACTTACGAAAGATGCCAATTTATGCATAAGATGTATAATGTCCGATTTTAGTTCGGCTGACTCCAATTGTCTAGAAGCTAAACCGATTCTTGGTGAACTGATCAGTCTTGTAATCAAATCTCGTGGATCATCGTTTAAATGCAAATGTTCATATAACACTTTTTTCATATCTGCCACTTCATCCCTATTTATAGTAAATGGCAAGTACTTGTCAAGGTTGTCTGGCTTTTCCGCCTCATTTTCCTCTTCTGTATCTAGTAATTTCAAAACATCAATATTTCCCCAAAGTCTAGCTAATTCAAAAGGTGTGATGCCATTATAATCTACCCTTTGAGGATCTGCTCCATTTTGTAGGAGGGTTGAAATCATTGTAGCATTATCGTGATACGCAGCGTAATGTAGAAGGGTAGAACCGTATCTGTCCGTATCATTACAGTTTAACCCATGTTCCAAAAATAATTCAACTAAAGGTTGACAAGATGAAATGTCAGTTGAGCAGCATATACCACAGCGTGGTAAGTCCTCTGGAATATATAACAGCATTTCTGCTATTGGTATACGACCAAACTTATCTTTAACAGAAAAATCTGCACCATATTCACATAATAGGTCAAAGCAAGCTTTTGTTTGCACGCGAAAAAGTGTCGTTTGGCCGAAAATATCCTTTATATTCGGATCAGCACCGGCTTGAAGCAAACACTGAACAATCACATGGTCTCTGTTGGTTACTGCATCCATAAGAGGTGTTATTCCGATAAAGGATTTCGTGTTTACATCAGCACCACATTTTATCATGCTATTCATTGTATCTAATTTGTAATCTTGGTTGGTAGCGTACATTTGGAAGGCAGAATAACCATATATATCCTTTTTATTGAGGAGTGTTTCTGCTGGACAAGTATTTACTATTTTCTTTTCTAAGTACTCGTTAATAAATAGTTCCGTTTCGTGTATTAATTCATCGAAATCATCGTTCTCTCGTATACTCTCGCGATGCTCGAACATGAAATCATCAAACACAGTGAAGCCAACACTGTTTTGCTGTTCCATGTCAAATGGTGGAGAATCTGCACGTTGCAATATAAATTTAATAATTTCCGGTGCAAATAATGTGTACCCATAACCCACAACATGGAGTGGTGTGTCTTTATATTTGTCTTTTATATTAACGTCTGCTCCATATTTGAGCAACATTTGAATTCCCATTTTTATTTCCTTCAGATCTGAGAATAAATCCTTCATCAATAGGAAATGTAGAACAGATCTCCCGCGAACATCTTGTTCGTTGACATCATAATCACCGGATTTCAACAGTTCCTCAAGTTTTTCTAGATCATTGTTTTCCGCCGCCAAATGGAGGACAGTCCGTCCCATGCTGTCCTTCACGACCGACATACTCCAGTCTAGGATTTTGTTGTTCTTATTTTCTAAATGACAGAAGTTAGGAAAAATCACCTACTTTCGTATTCCATACCTCTTATCCATGTATACTTCCTCGTATTTTCCTAAATTAAATACCACACTTGTATACCTATTGTTCATACTTGTGCAGATAGATATTGGTTTAAATATCTTTAGCTTGGGAAACTTAATCAATATTAGTATATATGCAATAAATCAATGTCACAATTTATATTCTGTTATACTTTATTAAGCACAATTTCCACCCTAATCAGGGTCAATGGCTACATTGAATAGTCAACCATACATACAGCCGGAGAGCAGACTCGATAATGGCGTCTTTTCAAATGATTTGTCACATACCGGAATCGGACACGTTTTAGAAAACATCGACCAAGTGTTGAAAATTCACTCGTTTTTATCGTTGTGAGTGTCAAATATAACCGAGAACGCGAGAAAAACATAGAAAATTGTTTCTTTCATATAAATTTGAGGCCCGGTGCTTGAACTTCTTGTAACAAAGGAGCATTGCAGAAATTAAAACGACACGTAAATGGCGGAAGTTGTTTAAAAAAACACAAAAAATTTAAAATTAAACTATTTGCCGAAAGGGTGATGAAAAATCATATATATAGTTCCATAGATTTCTATATTGGTATTTCAAAGAATCATTTTCTATAATTAAACATACAATAGAACTTTTTTCTGTCAGATGGATCGTGTCACATTTTGGTTGGATTCAAAGGGAGGTAACTAGAATCATCACATACTCAGGAATTTTTAACGTTCTATTTATAGAACGAGTGTAAACATATGTTTTCTTAATAAAACAAATATTATTTTGTATTAAAAATGTTGAAATTAGTCAGAATAATTGTCTATTATATCTACAGCTATTAAATTGACCAAATATAATTTAACAGATGAGTCCAAATTTGAGATAACTGGAAAAGATTTTATGGAACAATTACATTAGTAATTACTGTAAAAGTAATCCTCTTAAGTTGACTTTTCGGTCGAAATACATGTAAATTTGTTGTTCCATGAAGGTATGACAAAACAAGAATCAACTGTAATGGTCTACTAAATCTATCGAATGAACTTGAAAAAAAAACCAAACAAAATAAGTCATATTTTCATATTTTTCATAAATCTTGGAATATTAAAAATTACTTTCAACTGTTTTTTAACATATAAGCCTATTCAAACACGTCCACTGGTTTTATTGGTGGATTCACCATACAAATCATGCATAGCACCCCCTAGCGACCCACCACGAGCATGTTGATGTCAATGTACTTGATACAAGTGATACTTTTTTCAATGTAAATGACGTTATAAAAGACAAATGAAAATGATGATAATGAAAAAAATATAAAATATTATCACATGCATAGTACATCCTCGTAATAACTCTTGAGCAGAACTCGTGTTAGCCAATATTTACTATTTAATTGATGTTTCTTAAAAAAAAAGGGTGAGGGGTGTAATGTTTTTAACCTTTTTTTTTTAAGCAAAAGCAGATTATACTGTACTAAGATCCATTATTTAATTACTTTTTACAAAATAAAATTCACAAAAACTTCAACTAATTTTTTTTATTAAGAATAATAAAACATGTAAATAATAGGAGAAAACCGGCTGAGGCTCTAATTTAAAATTCTAATTGAATATGCTGATGCCATTACCATAGAATATTTGCATACACAAATGTATCAGAATTTAACATGATAAACATACAATGTACAACATATAAACAAATTCAAAACACAATAGAACAAATGGAATCATGTGCCCCCAGTCCTCAGTTCCAATGTCTGTTTAATGAAGGAGCCTAAAGATTTCACCTGCTTGATGTTAGTTGGATTTACCTTTTAAAAATCAAGATTCATTCATGCCAGTTTTTTTATTTATTTTCTTTACTAACTTATTCCCTCCATATTCAGTGAGCAATAAGAGACCGCCATTTACTTTTTAGGGGGCTGTTTTCTTTCCCCATCGAGAGATAAATTCAGACTTAATCAATATATTGCAATAAAAACGTAGATATCAAATTTAGTGCACACGACGCATTTTTTAAATTTTTTTGTTAATAACCTGCATCAGGTACGCTCAAAATCGAAAGATTGGAAAGCCAAATAATTTAATGTTCTGGGAGCAATAAAACCATAGCGCTTAAACAGGATATCTGAAATCGGCTATGATCACCTATGGTTAAATTGTACCCAAAATTTCTCATTGAAAACTCCAGGGTTCGATTATTAATTTTTGTTTTGCATCTTCCAGGACTATTAATGTTTTTCTATAGAATGAGGCAAAGGAAATTAAAATAGACATAGCCCCTCTCTAAAAGTTATTCGTTGTCTCTCAAGGATTCAGTCATTGGTCTCTATTTTACTCCATATACTCTGTCGTCTGCCATCTACTGAGCTGTAGGCTCTGATCTTTTCAAATTCCAATTTTACATCATCTCCAGGTAGTTAAATATCTACTTGGTTTTCTTTTTCTATGTGTTCAAGTTTAGTGCAATTATTGGAACGGGAACAAATGTATCATTATCTTGTTATTGGTAGATGCAAGTCTTACTTTCTCAAAAGCCATTAAAAATATAATAATAAATATAAACAGGACGAGATCATTTGTCCTGTTTGGTTTCAACAAACGATTGGTATTTCAAAGGGTCCCGCTACTCGCAGATTTGATTCCACACACTTATGGGGGAAGACTTCCTCCAATGGCGTCTCAAGAATAAAAATAGAAAATGAACTCAGACCTTTTATTCCAGCTTCCGTTATATAGATGTTCTGTCACTGAACAATTCTCGATTCGGCGACTATCTGCATCGCATCTATCCAAATGAGCTCGACACCCAAGTCTGCTTCTTACCTTGACCTTCACCTTGAAATCGACAACGGCGAAAGATGAAAAACAACTCTACGACAAACGTGATGACTTCACTTTACCAATAATAAGTTACCTTTCATCAGTAGTAATATTCCAGCATCACCAACGTATGAAGTTTACATTTCACAACTCATACGTTATTCTAGAACCTGTGCCCAGTACAGTGATTGTCTAGACAGAGATCAGCTTCTGACGCAAAAGTTACTCAAACAAGGCTACGGTGTTGCTAGGTTGAAGTTATCTCTACAAACATTCTACGGTCGTCATCACAATCTAGTTGACCATTACGAAATATCCCTATCTCAAATGACAATGGATTTTTTACTTTTTTGTAGATCTTTTCCATTCTCTATCACTGGCAAGACTTTTACCGTCTTGACTGTATACATGGGTAACACGAGGGGTGTATTATAAGAAGCAGGAATTGCCAACACTTGGCCAGCAGCTGGGTTCACTCCGTTTTGGGTGTGGTCCATCTTTTCTGTGTTATTTGTTTTGTTTGTCTTCATTCTGTGTCATGTGTCATGTGTACAGAATGTTGCCAGTGTCTCTGGATTGTCCATTCTTGATTGACACTTCGGTTTTCTCTGACGTTTATTGGAACTGTGTTGTGGGGTATCCTTAGTGCATGAACCAACCATTTCACGATGTATTACACTATTTTTACTACAGCCTTTCTTCGGCAGATCTCTATTAATAATTATATTCTACGTATCTAGGTCAAAACATTCGGATTAGATCGTAAATAATTATTGTTGAAGAATTCTAGATAAACTGTCAAATGACAAATATTCCAGATATTACTGAATGTTTTACCATTTCGGTTCATCAGAGTTCACCTCGGGTTTTAGATGGGTTCCTGTTCCTAAATCTTATTGCTTTGGAGACACTTGTTTGTCATACATGCATTTTAATATGAAATTGTATAATTTGTTCTTCGATTCACAGGTTCTAAATACCTGTTTCTTTCTAAATTTGCATAGGTCTAAAGTTAAAATTTATATTTTCTACTATAACGCTACTTCTCTCAGAAAATGAAATGGGTTGCGGATTTTTGTTAGCTTATATTGTACCATTATATAGTTCGCAATTTCAACGATCCAGGAAATTCTGATGTTTGTATTAAAAGTAACAAGTGCTTCTTATCCTGAAGGTAATATATTTTATTAGGCACAAGTCTTATCAGAGTTGATTTTCCTGTTTTCACCTGTATATTTGTACTGTTTTTTATTATGTCTCTAGTTCATCTATACTCAGATACATCTTTGAACTTACGTATTTATAAAAAAAAAACTAGGTCACTAATTTACTCAAGACCTCTCTTGGGACTTGCATATCTAGGTCAACAATTTACTCAAGACATCTCTTGGGACTTGCATATCTAGGTCAACAATTTACTCAAGACATCTCTAGGGACTTGCATATCTAGGTCAACAATTTACTCAAGACATCTCTAGGGGCTTGCATATCTAGATCAACAATTTACTCATGACATCTCTTAAGACTTTCGTATCTAGGTCACACCTTTACTCTTTCGGGATTGCATATTTTGGCTATAGTTGTACTCAGTCACCTCTTCAGAATTACGTATCTAGGTCATCCCTTCACTTTATAGTCTTTAACAGTCCAGTTAATCTGGAGTTTCAAATCGTCTTTGCAAAAATGAACCATACATGGCCATTAAACGAGCATTTATTTGCAGCTGCTTCACATGTAAAATAGTCGAGCGATTTTTGCATTTCAGCCAACCATTAATGTGAAATCACAAATAAAACATTTTATAATAAAATCCACATAATCCTGTTGTATTATATTTGAAAGATAGAGTGAACAGGTGACCTCAGAATTCTACCTCTATTTCAAAGGAAAATCTTAATTATATTATTTGTAGAATAAAATAAAATAAACCAGTCATATATAATGTGAAGAAAACATAATAGGGATCTAGAGTTGAGTTTTGGGCTCACAAAGCTAGTTTAACCCCACCATGTTTTTTCTTATTGAAGTGTTTGTATGAAGCCAGGACGGCGAGCAGTCAAGGACATGAATCACTGTTTGTATGAAGCCAGGAAAGTGAGCAGTCAAGGATATGAATCACTGTCAGATGTATTTCCTTCTAATATAGGTGTGTTCCAGGGAGACAATCTTCGCCCAAACTTATTAAATGTTTTTATTAATGATGTTGTCAAATCTTTTGATGTATCATGTAATACTGTTATTTTAGGTTCCAAGTCTGTCAATAGCTTGTTATATGCTGATGAACTTTTATTAATATCTGAAATTGATTTTGGTCTCCAAAACTGTATGAACAAAGTATTTGACTATTGCTCAACATGAGGTCTTGATGTCAATTACAACAAAACTAAGGTGATGTTTTCTAACAGAGGCAGCAGGTTATATAACCCAACATTTCTCATTAATGGACAGGAAATTGAATCTGTCTGTCAGTTTAAATATCTATAGGCAATGTGGGTTTTTGGCATCACTTGGCACCTGTCGTTTGTTGTCTGTCATCTGTTTTTCACATTTTAATCTTCTCCTCTGAAACCCATCAGCCAAATGAACTGAAACTTAGTAGGAAGCATCTATGGAAGGTCCTCTCTAAAGAGTGCACAATTTGTTATGATCCATTACCAAACATGGCCACCACAGGCAATTCTTGTTTCTGATTGGCAATTTTTTTTAAATCTCCTCCTCTGAAACCGCTTTGCCAAATTAACCGATACTTGGTAGGAAGCATTTATGGAATGTCCTCTATGACGATTGCTCATTTCGTCCCGATCGGTTAACAAACATGGCCGCCACAGGCAATTCTTGTTTCTGATTGGTCGATATCTAAAAAATCTTCTCCTCTGAAACTGCCTAGCCAAATGAACCAAAACTTGGTAGGAAGCATCTACATGTATGGAGTTACCATGGTTACTTACTAAATACTCAACTATCATTTAGTTAGATCTGTTCTGGCTTTTCTCCCCCAACAAGTTTTGCACAGTAATCCCCCTATTATAAGGCCACCCCTTTTACAATGAAAACATCACCCTTTAAGAGAGGTGACATCTCTTGAGGGGGACAATATTAATATTTTACTATCTTAAGATTTTGGCCTGATCAGAGAGTTGGCTTTAAGTGTATCTGCAATTTGGCCTAATCAGAAGTGTGGTCTCTGGCGAGAGGGGCCTTATACAAGAGAGGGCACTGTAGTCGTAATATAGCTGAAAAAATACTGAAAGTGTCAATAAACCCTAATAATCCTAACCTATGACCTTGAATTATGCTAATTACTTGTGATCTAATATAATACACATGTAAAGGTTCTTCACTTTAAAATCAGGTATGTTTATTATTGTTAGAAACTAACTTTTCTTAAAGATGGCTTACAAGAATTGCTCCCCTGTTTGGCAACAGTTTTCTATCTTGCAAAAACAGAAGGCAAGAATGCCCTACTTTTTTTCATATTATATACCTGGTATTTACTACCATTGCAAAAATCGGCGATTGAAATGCAACACTGACTTGTGTTTATTTTCTACAGAATGCCGGATATCACATGATATTATTACTAAATCTTGAAAGATTACTGAATACCATATGAAATCCAATCAAAGTGAAAACTGTCTAAATTAGTAGATTGTGGATGTCCTGTTTAGGCCCTATGGATTACTTGCTTCCAAACATTCTTAAATTATTTGGCTTTATCTTTCAATAATTACAGTACCTGATTAAGGTTATTACAGTACCTGATTAAGATTATTACACTACCTGATTAAGGTTATTACACTACCTGATTAAGGTTATTACAGTACCTGATTAAGGTTATTACAGTACATGATTAAGGTTATTACAGTACCTGATTAAGGTTATTACACTACCTGATTAAGGTTATTACAGTACCTGATTAAGGTTATTACAGTACCTGATTAAGGTTATTACAGTACCTGATTAAGGTTATTACACTACCTGATTAAGGTTATTACAGTACCTGATTAAGATTATTACAGTACCTGATTAAGGTTATTACACTACCTGATTAAGATTATTACAGTACATGATTAAGGTTATTACAGTACCTGATTAAGGTTATTACACTACCTGATTAAGGTTATTACAGTACCTGATTAAGGTTATTACAGTACCTGATTAAGGTTATTACAGTACCTGATTAAGGTTATTACAGTACCTGATTAAGGTTATTACAGTACATGATTAAGGTTATTACAGTACCTGATTAAGGTTATTACACTACCTGATTAAGGTTATTACAGTACCTGATTAAGGTTATTACAGTACCTGATTAAGGTTATTACAGTACCTGATTAAGGTTATTACAGTACCTGATTAAGGTTATTACAGTACATGATTAAGGTTATTACAGTACCTGATTAAGGTTATTACACTACCTGATTAAGGTTATTACAGTAACTGATTAAGGTTATTACAGTACCTGATTAAGGTTATTACAGTACCTGATTAAGGTTATTACAGTACCTGATTAAGGTTATTACAGTACCTGATTAAGGTTATTACAGTACCTGATTAAGGTTATTACAGTACCTGATTAAGGTTATTACAGTACCTGATTAAGGTTATTACACTACCTGATTAAGGTTATTACAGTACCTGATTAAGATTATTACACTACCTGATTAAGGTTATTACAGTACCTGATTAAGGTTATTACACTACCTGATTAAGGTTATTACAGTACCTGATTAAGGTTATTACACTACCTGATTAAGGTTATTACACTACCTGATTAAGGTTATTACAGTACCTGATTAAGGTTATTACACTACCTGATTAAGGTTATTACACTACCTGATTAAGGTTATTACACTACCTGATTAAGGTTATTACACTACCTGATTAAGGTTATTACACTACCTGATTAAGGTTATTACAGTACCTGATTAAGATTATTACACTACCTGATTAAGGTTATTACACTACCTGATTAAGGTTATTACAGTACCTGATTAAGGTTAAATACAGTACCTGATTAAGGTTATTACACTACCTGATTAAGGTTATTACAGTACCTGATTAAGGTTATTACAGTACCTGATTAAGGTTATTACAGTACCTGATTAAGGTTATTACAGTACCTGATTAAGGTTATTACACTACCTGATTAAGGTTATTACACTACCTGATTAAGGTTATTACACTACCTGATTAAGGTTATTACAGTACCTGATTAAGATTATTACAGTACCTGATTAAGGTTATTACACTACCTGATTAAGGTTATTACACTACCTGATTAAGGTTATTACACTACCTGATTAAGGTTATTACAGTACCTGATTAAGGTTATTACAGTACCTAATTAAGGTTATAACAGTACCTGATTAAGGTTATTACAGTACCTGATTAAGATTATTACAGTACCTGATTAAGGTTATTACAGTACCTGATTAAGGTTATTACAGTACATGATTAAGGTTATTACAGTACCTGATTAAGGTTATTACACTACCTGATTAAGGTTATTACACTACATGATTAAGGTTATTACACTACCTGATTAAGGTTATTACAGTACCTGATTAAGGTTATTACAGTACCTGATTAAGGTTATTACAGTACCTGATTAAGGTTATTATAGTACATGATTAAGGTTATTACAGTACCTGATTAAGGTTATTACAGTACCTGATTAAGGTTATTACAGTACCTGATTAAGGTTATTACACTACCTGATTAAGATTATTACAGTACCTGATTAAGGTTATTACAGTACCTGATTAAGGTTATTACACTACCTGATTAAGATTATTACACTACCTGATTAAGGTTATTACACTACATGATTAAGGTTATTACACTACCTGATTAAGGTTATTACAGTACCTGATTAAGGTTATTACAGTACCTGATTAAGGTTATTACACTACCTGATTAAGGTTATTACACTACCTGATTAAGGTTATTACACTACCTGATTAAGGTTATTACAGTACCTGATTAAGGTTATTACACTACCTGATTAAGGTTATTACAGTACCTGATTAAGGTTATTACAGTACCTGATTAAGGTTATTATAGTACATGATTAAGGTTATTACACTACCTGATTAAGGTTATTACAGTACCTGATTAAGGTTATTACAGTACCTGATTAAGGTTATTACAGTACCTGATTAAGGTTATTACAGTACCTGATTAAGGTTATTACAGTACATGATTAAGGTTATTACACTATCTGATTAAGGTTATTACATTACCTGATTAAGGTTATTACAGTACCTGATTAAGGTTATTACAGTACCTGATTAAGGTTATTACAGTACCTGATTAAGGTAATTACAGTACCTGATTAAGGTTATTACAGTACCTGATTAAGGTTATTACAGTACCTGATTAAGGTTATTACACTACCTGATTAAGGTTATTACACTACCTGATTAAGGTTATTACACTACCTGATTAAGGTTATTACAGTACCTGATTAAGGTTATTACAGTACCTGATTAAGGTTATTACAGTACCTGATTAAGGTTATTACACTACCTGATTAAGGTTATTACACTACCTGATTAAGGTTATTACAGTACCTGATTAAGATTATTACAGTACCTGATTAAGGTTATTACACTACCTGATTAAGGTTATTACAGTACCTGATTAAGGTTATTACAGTACCTGATTAAGGTTATTACAGTACCTGATTAAGGTTATTACAGTACCTGATTAAGGTTATTACAGTACCTGATTAAGGTTATTACAGTACCTGATTAAGGTTATTACAGTACCTGATTAAGGTTATTACAGTACCTGATTAAGGTTATTACAGTACCTGATTAAGGTTATTATAGTACATGATTAAGGTTATTACACTACCTGATTAAGGTTATTACAGTACCTAATTAAGGTTATTACAGTACCTGATTAAGGTTATTACAGTACATGATTAAGGTTATTACAGTACCTGATTAAGGTTATTACAGTACATGATTAAGGTTATTACACTACCTGATTAAGGTTATTACACTACCTGATTAAGGTTATTACAGTACCTGATTAAGGTTATTACAGTACCTGATTAAGGTTATTACAGTACCTGATTAAGGTAATTACAGTACCTGATTAAGGTTATTACAGTACCTGATTAAGGTTATTACAGTACCTGATTAAGGTTATTACAGTACCTGATTAAGGTTATTACACTACCTGATTAAGGTTATTACAGTACCTGATTAAGGTTATTACACTACCTGATTAAGGTTATTACAGTACCTGATTAAGGTTATTACAGTACCTGATTAAGGTTATTACACTACCTGATTAAGGTTATTACACTACCTGATTAAGGTTATTACACTACCTGATTAAGGTTATTACAGTACATGATTAAGGTTATTACACTACCTGATTAAGGTTATTACAGTACCTGATTAAGGTTATTACAGTACCTGATTAAGGTTATTATAGTACATGATTAAGGTTATTACAGTACCTGATTAAGGTTATTACAGTACATGATTATGGTTATTACAGTACCTGATTAAGGTTATTACAGTACATGATTAAGGTTATTACAGTACCTGATTAAGGTTATTACAGTACATGATTAAGGTTATTACACTACCTTATTAAGGTTATTACAGTACCTGATTAAGGTTATTACAGTACCTGATTAAGGTTATTACACTACCTGATTAAGGTTATTACACTACCTGATTAAGGTTATTACAGTACCTGATTAAGGTTATTACAGTACCTGATTAAGGTTATTACACTACCTGATTAAGGTTATTACAGTACCTGATTAAGGTTATTACAGTACCTGATTAAGGTTATTACAGTACCTGATTAAGGTTATTACAGTACCTGATTAAGGTTATTACAGTACCTGATTAAGGTTATTACACTACCTGATTAAGGTTATTACAGTACATGATTAAGGTTATTACAGTACCTGATTAAGGTTATTACACTACCTGATTAAGGTTATTACACTACCTGATTAAGGTTATTACAGTACCTGATTAAGGTTATTACAGTACCTGATTAAGGTTATTACACTACCTGACTAAGGTTATTACAGTACCTGATTAAGGTTATTACAGTACCTGATTAAGGTTATTACAGTACCTGATTAAGGTTATTACAGTACCTGATTAAGGTTATTACAGTACCTGATTAAGGTTATTACAGTACATGATTAAGGTTATTACAGTACCTGATTAAGGTTATTACACTACCTGATTCTGGTTATTACAGTACCTGATTAAGGTTATTCTAGAAACGTGTTATGCACACACTAAAGTAGACATATACGTTTTTATTGAACTCTTAAATAAACCAAAATCCTGACATGAAATGTAGATGCAAGGTGTGAATTCCTTTATAATATAACCTGTCTAAATTAAATACAGTGCCCACTTCTATTAAGCAATAACTTGCATTATGTGACCTTAATTTTTAAAGTTCATTTCCTATCAATTAAACCTGTATTAAGTGACCACCTAGCATATGTGATCATATTTCACTGTTTCTTTGGAAGGTCACATGAAACAGGTTTGACTGTACCTGTCTAGTCTGAAAAACAAATATTATGTTTCCAGATTTCTCTGTACATTGTATATATTTACTTCCTTCTGTCTATCTGGGATTTTACAAGATGTATGTTTTTATTCTCTACAATAACCAATATGTTAAAGGCCAGTTATCTTTCCCTGTTGTATCTCCTTTGTACTAAACCAGAATTTTAGAAGTTATTTTCATACAACAATAATTGTAGATAGAATTAAGATATTTTCATAGTTTCAAACCTAATTTTTTATATCTACTATAAAATCTTAAATTCTGTGTTTTAGACTATTCTGAGTAAATTATACCATAAAGAATGAGATTTAGTGTTTTATATGTAATATTTATGCCACGGTTTTTCCAGATAAACAAATAAACCATCCAATGGGAAGCCGTTTAACTCGGGAGAAACCTTGGTATAAGTGACTTGTAACATATGAAGCCATGCAATATCACATCACATCTAGGTCGTTGATTATTGCACGGCTCTCTGAGAGTAATAAAACTACAGTCCAGATTTAAAGTGTACAATATCGCGTATCTTCATGTATTATTTCATAGTTCTTACATTCTGGTATATAAACCATAAAAAGATGACATGAAAAGAATGCAATCAACAATAGAAAAGCTTAATTGGTGTCCTACATCAAACATGTAGAAGACCTATGTATTCACCTTCTACATCTGTTTATTTATTAAACATTGGAGAAAACCGAAGGGGAAATAAGAATGGACAATCCATATACACTGGCAAGTGGCAACATTGGGCACACATACACTGGCAAGTGGCAACATTGGACACACATACACTGGCAAGTGGCAACATTGGACACATACACTGGCAAGTGGCAACATTGGACACACATACACTGGCAAGTGGCAACATTGGACATATACACTGGCAAGTGGCAACATTGGACACACATACACTGGCAAGTGGCAACATTGGACACACATACATTGGCAAGTGGCAACATTGGACACACATACACTGGCAAGTGGCAACATTGGGCACATATACACTGGCAAGTGGCAAAATTGGGCACACACACTGGCAAGTGTCAACATTGGGCACACATACACTGGCAAGTGGCAACATTGGGCAACCATACACTGGCAAGTGGCAACATTGGGCACACATACACTGGCAAGTGACAACAATGGGCACACATACACTGGCAAGTGGCAACATTGGGCACACATACACTGGCAAATGGCAACATTGGGCACACAAGACGAAGACAAGCAAAACAAAAACACAACACAGAAAAAGATGAACAATACGGTACCCATTAAAAACTGAGGGATGAATCCAAGTGCTCACGAAGGGTAAGCAGTTCTCATCCGGAACTCGTGCCTTTCCCCAAATGAAAACACTTGGGGAAATGCGCGAGGAGTTCCGAATGAAGCAGTTCTTGCCTCTGATAAGATGCACGCCACTTTACTCGTATATAGTCTAAACGTGTTTGGCACCACCATACGATAATAACATACATTATTTATGATGTATGGTTTATTAGTCCCTCTACTATTATTATTTCTGTTGTATTAAAAAAACACGATTGTGTAGATTGGATTGGATTGTGGTGTTTAATGTCACTTTCAACAATATTTCAGTTATATCGTGGCGGTCTGTTTTATTTTGGTGGAGAAACCACCGACCTGTCTCAATTCACTGAAACTTTATCACATAATGTTGTATCGAGTACACCTCGCCATGAGAGAGATTAGAATTCTCAACTTTAGTGGTGATTTCAGTGGTAGTTGTAAATCCAACTACCATACGACCACGACAGCCCCTCTGTTTTGTAGATGTCCATATCATCTTTATGTGTTAATTGGAAAGTTGTAATAGATTTGATCCTTTATAACCGAAAATTATACCTTAGATAGGGTATAAAATATATGATAGGTGAGCACCAGTTCCCCTATAGCTTATTTTGATTCGGAATATAACTTCTTATTGTGTGTATATATGAAACAACAGTCTGTATATGTATGTCGCGTCACACGAACCCATTCAGTATTCGCTCTTTCTCCTTAATGCTGTGTGCCTAACAGATAATCAACAAATATCAATTTTATGGTCTTTGTTTTCACCCGACCAGTGTTCGAACACAGATCTATCACACTCAATGTGAGCCCGCTTACCATAACACCACCTATATATATATATATGCTGTTCATTAAACACTAGAAGAAAAACTTGAGGAAACCTATCTGTCTGTAAGTGTACGTTGTAGTAACCAATTCTGGCTTGTATCCAACGGTAGAGAGAGCACCGTCGATTTATTGACGATTCGTGAGGGCTGATTTGAAGCTCTCAACACTAGTTGCGAACACAACAGGGTCTTTTAGATGGTTCCAGTTAATTAGTGTTTTTACACAGAATGAATTTGAGAATTGATGTGTTTTGCTTGATGGAATGTCAAAACCTAGGGTTATCAGAAGCCGTACATAGAAGGACAGACTGCAATTGCCAAAAGAAAAGTTACAAAATGACAAACAATGATCTACAAAATATTACAAAGAAAAATCAAGATTGAGTAACACGAACACCACGATAACACTCAATTGCTCCAGAACTCCAAGCCGTTCTTGTTCCACTATATGTACCCATCGCATTACCCTTGTCAAAATTCCGTTGGTATATTAAGTCATGAATGAGGAAATGAAAGGATTGTGATTACGATTATATTGTAAATAATATGACAGGCAAATAAACGTCAGAGAGTACTGAAGGGGCAATCATCCAGAGAAATCGGCAACATATAGTTCAAAAAACGAATATCACTTGTAGGTCATTGTTATCTCTAATCCTGGTTCATTTTGTCACTCTGATTCTGTCGTAAAATCCCTAATATGACTTCACAAAATAGTTGAATTCGTTCACATTGATTTTTTAACGTTTCTTCCAAATCTTCCTCTGGTATTAGCCGAATATGGCTATTTGCAAACGAAAAAATATCCAAAAATGGCAAAAAGTAGGAATTTAATCGACCTACTTTTGCACTTTCTTGCAATTTTTCAAATATTTTTATAGTTACATCTAAGTGTCCCAGACTATGTGAATCTTTTGATTCCGAGGCAACATACATCAGACAATTTTTTAACATGTAGCTAGAAATTTCTTCCGATGCATAAGCAATACTCCCTCCTTCCCATTGCACATTATTCGAGTCCGCTATAATGGACTGGTTAGAGGTGCTCTCCTTGGAGTTGTTATCGTCACTTGCATTCTCCTCTGTTGAGGATATATCCGATTCAGCTTGGTCAGCTGTAACGGAACCAGACGCTGTTTCGACATTCTCAATGTTTTGCTGTCCAGAAGTGGCAGCACCAATTGTGGATTCAGTGCCGCATACATATTGCTGTTCCAAAGAGCATCCACTTTCAGCATGAGAGCTACTAGTATTCTCAGACACATGTTGGTTGTTAGATTTTAACACTGTAACCAATAAATCTTCAACTACCTCCATTTTACTTTTTATCAAATCCATGCCATCATCTTTCCTATCTAAAGGAGAGTCATTCCTAGTAGGTTCGAAACAAATCCACGTGCTGCTGTCTTTTTGAACTTTTCGAGTATTGTATCTCTTTTTAGCGATTACCTCTTTGTCATCGAGAGCTCTCGCATCGTCTGCCGTAGCATTTACGTCATCTTTGGGTGTAAAAAGTTTCCGAACAATCAATGTTTCGTCGATTTCGATAACCCATGAAGACATTTCTTCATATTTAGAACCATTTCGAATTAATATAATTCCTTGGATCATGTCAGGACCTTCGGAATCCCCTAAAACAATTACGTCCATTTCTTTCTGACATTCTATATCTTCTGTTTCGTCCTCTGTTACATTCTGAAAAGAAAGAGTCGCATGGGCCTCTGTATCTACTGATAGAGAACCCGATTCCTGATTGGTGTCCTCCGTTGATTCATTTAAAGTGTCAAAAACACTGTCAAAATCAAATTCTTCGTCAAATTGAAGCTTTGGACAAAAATATTCACTGACGAGGATTTTTGACACTGCATAACTCTCCAAATATGAGGCAGGAAGATTCCCCAGTTCGTGCAATTCATGTAATGAACACGATATTCTGACATATGTCCTACGAAACTCATCACTATCTTCAGGAGGTTGAAAAAGAAGAAAAAAACTGTCCTGACGAACGGTCTGATGACGAATCGTCATATCCACGGAACTCATTTCTGCAGGAATCCATTGTGGTATTGACACTGCCGGTACAATGTCCACACAGATTACGATATGTTTTAGTATTCGACCAAACCAATCAATATGAAGGTTAAGAATAGGCTTGTCTGTAGGAAATCTGATAATGCCGTCAAAATAAAAGTTGTCCATATTTTCTGATTTCCAAAACTCGGAGTTGTTAAAAGCTATTGTTACAAGTTCTTGGAAAGTATCACGAACGGAAAATGATTCTACGAAATATCCATCCGTAACATACTTCGCCAATGGATGGGAGTCGTAAAATGATTTTAGCTTCAATGATGCAAATCCACTATTTATCATATCTGTACTTTGATATGGTATACATTCCTCTGAGAAATATTCTAAGCAGAACATGAAGTCAAATTCGTCTGGGTCACCAATTTTAGTTCCATCTGACGAACTTCCGGTTGGAACAACAGAACATCGGAAAACGGGATCAGCTGAACTTACGAAAGATGCCAATTTATGCATAAGATGTATAATGCCCGATTTTAGTTCGGCTGACTCCAATTGTCTAGAAGTTAAACCGATTCTTGGTGAACTGATCAGTCTTGTAATCAAATCTCGTGGATCATCGTTTAAATGCAAATGTTCATATAACACTTTTTTCATATCTGCCACTTCATCCCTATGTATAGTAAATGGCAAGTACTTGTCAAGATTTTCTGGCTTTTCCGCCTTATTTTCCTCTTCTGTATCTAGTAATTTCAAAACATCAATATTTCCCCCGAGTCTAGCTAATTCAAAAGGTGTGATGCCATTATAATCTGCCCTTTGAGGATCTGCGCCATTTTGTAGGAGGGTTGAAATCATTGTAGCATTACCGTGATACGCAGCGTAATGTAAAAGGGTAGAACCGTATCTGTCCGTATCATTACAGTTTAACCCATGTTCCAAAAATAATTCAACTAAAGGTTGACAAGATGAAATGTCAGTTGAGTAGGATATATCACGGCGTGGTAAGTCCTCTGGAGTATACAACAGCATTTCTGCTATTGGTATACGACCAAACTTATCCTTAACCGAAAAATCTGCACCATATTCACATAGTAGGTCAAAGCAAGCTTTTGTTTGCACGCGAAAAAGTGCCGTTTGGCCGAAAATATCCTTTATATTCGGATCAGCACCAGCTTGAAGCAAACATTGAACAATCGCATGGTCTCTGTTGGTTACTGCATCCATAAGAGGTGTTATTCCGATAAAGGATTTCGTGTTTATGTCAGCACCACATTTTATCATGCTATTCATTGTATCTAATTTGTAATCTTGGTTGGTAGCGTACATTTGGAAGGCAGAATAACCATATATATCCTTTTTATTGAGGAGTGTTTCTGCTGGACAAGTATTTACTATTTTCTTTTCTAAGTACTCGTTAATAAATAGTTCCGTTTCGTGTATTAATTCATCGAAATCATCGTCCTCTCGTATACTCTCGCGATACCCGAACATGAAATTATAAAACACAGTGAAGCCAACACTGTTTTGCTGTTCCATGTCAAATGGTGGAGAATCTGCACGTTGTAATATAAATTTAATAATTTCCGGTGCAAATAAATCGTACCCATAACCCACGACATGGAGTGGTGTGTCTTTATATTTGTCTTTTATATTAATGTCTGCTCCATATTTGAGCAACATTTGAATTCCCATTTTTATTTCCTTCAGATCTGAGAATAAATCCTTCATCAATAGGCAATGTAGAACAGATCTCCCGCGAACATCTTGTTCGTTGACATCATAATCACCGGATTTCAACAGTTCCTCAAGTTTTTCTAGATCATTGTTTTCCGCCGCCAAATGGAGGACAGTCCGTCCCATGCTGTCCTTCACGACCGACATACTCCAGTCTAGGATTTCGTTGTTCTTATTTTCTAAATGACAGAAGTTATGAAAAATCACCTACTTTCGTTTTCCATACTTCTTATTTATGTATGCTTCCTCGTATTTTCCTAAACTAAATACCACACTTGTATACCTATTGTTCATGCTTGGGCAGATAGATATTGGTTTAAATATCTCTAACTTGGGAGACTTAATCAATACTAGTATATATGCAATAAATCAATGTCACAATTGATATTCTGTTATACTATTTACCTTTTAAAAATCAAGATTCATTCATGCCAGTTTTTAAATTTAAATTTGTTTACCAACTTATTCCCCCCATATTCAGGGGGCAATAAGGGACCGTCATTTAACTTTTATGGGGCTGTTTTCTTTCCCCATCGAGAGATAAATTCAGACTTAATCAATATATTGCAATAAAAACGTAGATATCAAATTTAGTGCACACGACGCATTTTTTTTATTTTTTTGTTAATAACCTACATCAGGTACGCTCAAAATCGAAAGATTGGAAAGCCAAATAATTTAAAGTTCTGGGAGCAATAAAACCGTAGCTCTTAAACAGGATATCCGAAATCGACTATGATCACCTATGGTTAAATTGTACCCAAAATTTCTCATTGAAAACTTCAGGGTCCGATTATTATTATTTTTTTATTTTTTGCATCATCCAGGACTATTAATGTTTTTCTATAGAATGTGGTAAAGGAAATTAAAATAGACATAGCCCCTCTCTAAAAGTTATTAGTTGTCCCTCAAGGATTCAGTCATTGGTCTCTATTTTACTCCATATACACTGTCGTCTGCCATCTACTGAGCTGTAGGCTCTGATCTTTTCAAATTCCAATTTGACATCATCTCCAGGTAGTTAAATATCTACTTGGTTTTCTTTTTCTATGTGTTCAAGTTTAGTGCAATTATTGGAACGGGAACAAATGTATCATTATCTTGTTATTGGTAGATGCAAGCCTTACTTTCTCAAAAACCATTAAAAATATAATAATAAATATAAACAGGACGAGATCATTTGTCCTGTTTGGTTTCAACAAACGATTGGTATTTCAAAGGGTCCCGCTACTCGCCGATTTGATTCCACACACTTATGGGGGAAGACTTCCTCCAACGGCGTCTCAAGAATAAATATAGAAAATGAACTCAGACCTTTTATTCCAGCTTCCGTTATATAGATGAACAATTCTCGATTCGGCGACTATCTGCATCGCATCTATCCAAATGAGCTCGACACCCAAGTCTGCTTCTTACCTTGACCTTCACCTTGAAATCGACAACGGCGAAAGATGAAAAACAACTCTACGACAAACGTGATGACTTCACTTTACCAATAATAAGTTACCTTTCATCAGTAGTAATATTCCAGCATCACCAACGTATGAAGTTTACATTTCACAACTCATACGTTATTCTAGAACCTGTGCCCAGTACAGTGATTGTCTAGACAGAGATCAGCTTCTGACGCAAAAGTTACTCAAACAAGGCTACGGTGTTGCTAGGTTGAAGTTATCTCTACAAACATTCTACGGTCGTCATCACAATCTAGTTGACCATTACGAAATATCCCTATCTCAAATGACAATGGATTTTTTACTTTTTTGTAGATCTTTTCCATTCTCTATCACTGGCAAGACTTTTACCGTCTTGACTGTATACATGGGTAACACGAGGGGTGTATTATAAGAAGCAGGAATTGCCAACACTTAGCCAGCAGCTGGGTTCACTCCGTTTTGGGTGTGGTCCATCTTTTCTGTGTTATTTGTTTTGTTTGTCTTCATTCTGTGTCATGTGTCATGTGTACAGAATGTTGCCAGTGTCTCTGGATTGTCCATTCTTGATTGACACTTCGGTTTTCTCTGACGTTTATTGGAACTGTGTTGTGGGGCATCCTTAGTGCATGAACCAACCATTTCACGATGTATTACACTATTTTTACTACAGCCTTTCTTCGGCAGATCTCTATTACTAATTATATTCTACGTATCTAGGTCAAAACATTCGGATTAGATCGTAAATAATTATTGTTGAAGAATTCTAGATAAACTGTCAAATGACAAATATTCCAGATATTACTGAATGTTTTACCATTTCGGTGCATCAGAGTTCACCTCGGGTTTTAGATGGGTTCCTGTTCCTAAATCTTAGTGCTTTGGAGACACTTGTTTGTCATACATGCATTTTAATATGAAATTGTATAATTTGTTCTTCGATTCACAGGTTCTAAATACCTGTTTCTTTCTAAATTTGCATAGGTCTAAAGTTAAAATTTATATTTTCTACTATAACACTACTTCTCTCAGAAAATGAAATGGGTTGCGGATTTTTGTTAGCTTATATTGTACCATTATATAGTTCGCAATTTCAACGATCCAGGAAATTCTGATGTTTGTATTAAAAGTAACAAGTGCTTCTTATCCTGAAGGTAACACATTTTATTAGGCACAAGTCTTATCAGAGTTGATTTTCCTGTTTTCACCTGTATATTTGTACTGTTTTTATTATGTCTCTAGTTCATCTTTGAACTTACGTATTTATAAAAAAAAACACTAGGTCACTAATTTACTCAAGACCTCTCTTGGGACTTGCATATCTAGGTCAACAATTTACTCAAGGCATCTCTTGGGACTTGCATATCTAGGTCAACAATTTACTCAAGACATCAATAGGGACTTGCATATCTAGGTCAACAATTTACTCAAGACATCTCTAGGGACTTGCATATCTAGATCAACAATTTACTCAAGACATCTCTTAAGACTTTCGTATCTAGGTCACACCTTTACTCTTTCGGGATTGCATATTTTGGCTATAGTTGTACTCAGTCACCTCTTCAGAATTACGTATCTAGGTCATCCCTTCACTTTATAGTCTTTAACAGTCCTGTTAATCTGGAGTTTCAAATCGTCTTTGCAAAAATGAACCATACATGGCCATTAAACGAGCATTTATTTGCAGCTGCTTCACATGTAAAATAGTCGAGCGATTTTTGCATTTCAGCCAACCATTAATGTGAAATCACAAATAAAGCATTTTATAATAAAATCCACATAATCCTGTTGTATTATATTTGAAAGATAGAGTGAACAGGTGACCTCAGAATTCTACCTCTATTTCAAAGGAAAATCTTAATTATATTATTTGTAGAATAAAATAGAATAAACCAGTCATATATAATGTGAAGAAAACATAATAGGGATCTAGAGTTGAGTTTTGGGCTCACAAAGCTAGTTTAACCCCACCATGTTTTTTCTTATTGAAGTGTTTGTATGAAGCCAGGACGGTGAGCAGTCAAGGATATGAATCACTGTTTGTATGAAGCCAGGAAAGTAAGCAGTCAAGGATATGAATCACTGTTTGTATGAAGCCAGGAAAGAAAGCAGTCAAGGATATGAATTACTGTTTGTATGAAGCCAGGAAAGTAAGCAGTCAAGGATATGAATCACTGTTTGTATGAAGCCAGGAAAGTAAGCAGTCAAGGAATATGAATCACTGTTTGTATGAAGCCAGGAAAGTAAGTCAAGGATATGAATCACTGTTTGTATGAAGCCAGGAAAGTAAGCAGTCAAGGACATGAATCACTGTTTGTATGAAGCCAGGAAAGTAAGCAGTCAAGGATATGAATTAGTTTGTATGAAGCCAGGAAAGTAAGCAGTCAAGGATATGAATCAGTTTGTATGAAGCCAGGAAAGTAAGCAGTCAAGGACATGAATCACTGTTTGTATGAAGCCAGGAAAGTAAGCAGTCAAGGATATGAATCACTGTTTGTATGAAGCCAGGAAAGTAAGCAGTCAAGGACATGAATCACTGTTTGTATGAAGCCAGGAAAGTAAGCAGTCAAGGATATGAATCACTGTTTGTATGAAGCCAGGAAAGTAAGCAGTCAAGGACATGAATCAGTTTGTATGAAGCCAGGAAAGTAAGCAGTCAAGGACATGAATCACTGTTTGTATGAAGCCAGGAAAGTAAGCAGTCAAGGACATGAATCACTGTTTGTATGAAGCCAGGAAAGTAAGCAGTCAAGGACATGAATCACTGTTTGTATGAAGCCAGGAAAGTAAGCAGTCAAGGACATGAATCACTGTTTGTATGAAGCCAGGAAAGTAAGCAGTCAAGGATATGAATCACTGTTTGTATAAAGCCAGGAAAGTAAGCAGTCAAGGACATGAATCACTGTTTGTATGAAGCCAGGAAAGTAAGCAGTCAAGGACATGAATCACTGTTTGTATGAAGCCAGGAAAGTAAGCAGTCAAGGACATGAATCACTGTTTGTATGAAGCCAGGAAAGTGAGCAGTCAAGGATATGAATCGCTGTCAGATGTATTTCCTTCTAATAATATAGGTGTGTTCCAGGGAGACAATCTTCGCCCAAACTTAGTAAATGTTTTTATTAATGATGTTGTCAAATCTTTTGATGTATCATGTAATACTGTTATTTTAGGTTCCAAGTCTGTCAATAGCTTGTTATATGCTGATGAACTTTTATTAATATCTGAAATTGATTTTGGTCTCCAAAACTGTATGAACAAAGTATTTGACTATTGTTCAACATGAGGTCTTGATGTCAATTACAACAAAACTAAGGTGATGTTTTTTAACAGAGGCAGCAGGTTATATAACCCAAAATTTCTCATTAATGGACAGGAAATTGAATCTGTCTGCCAGTTTAAATAGCTAGGTGTATTATTTACCCTTAATGGGAATTTCAAATGTGCCTTAAATAAATGATATGTATAGTAGAGGCCAAACAGCCTTTTTCAAGATTACCAATTAATTCAAAAATGTTCCTTGTGATATCAGCAATTTCATGTTTATCTTTGATCATATAGTTAAACCAGTCCTGTTATTCTCATCAGAAAGTTTGGGAATATTTAGGACCAATAGTGCCAAAAAGCACTCTGGGAGTAATATAATTTATTATCAGCTGAAAAGCTAAACCTAACCAGAGTTAAATCTGTATTAAGAGATCACCTTTGGGTCAAAGAAATAGTGGCCTTATAAGACAGGTGACCTCCTCCTAAACGAGGTTCAATTCATATGAAATTATCTAAGACAAGAAAAGAAAAAAGTGACCTTTTAATACAGGTGACTGCTTAATATAGGTGACCACATAGACAGGTTTGACTGTATGTGTAGATATGTATTGGGAGTTAATAGTAAGTAACAATTAAGAAGTGCCTAGAATTAAAATTTGAAGAAAAAAAGTTGGTCTCAACAACTGAACACAAGTGAAAAATTACATACCTATAAAAAATTCAAAAATATATTTTAATTTGAAAAATATTTACAACCTGTCATTGACCATAATGATAGAAATAGTATGACCAGACTAAGAACTTGCAATCATAGACTCCAAATTGAAATTTGTAGATACACCATACCAAAAACACCTATACATGACAGACTTCGTAAGAATTGTTCTGATAATTTGGTTGAAGATGAGATACATTTACTTTTGGGTTGTTCTAAATTTAATGACCTTAGGAGAGATTATGTAACTAGTTGTTTTAACAAGAATATCAATAGAACTAATGATATTTCTTCTAGCTTTATCTGGTTACTCAGTAATGAAGATAATGATGTATGTAGAAAAATAGCCAGATTTATTAACTTGAGTTTTTGGCTTAGAACAAAACCTTAAACACACTACATCAATTTATTTATCTGTTTACATATACTGGAACATAGCACTATTATTACATAGTAATTATGCTTTATTCTCATTATTGTCTCCCTTGGAACACATAATCTCTAAGATTCAATATTAATTTTATGACTATTATACATTTATTGCACGCTGGTGAGGGGTTGCCCTCAGGGAATATGATACTCGTGGGTGAATAAATTTTCAAATTTCCTGAACCTGCATGCTATAAATGTTTTATTATACCGAATGAAACCAAGAAAACACATACATGTAAAATACTGCTGGCAAACATATTTTAAGTCCATTTAAAAACCACATCGGCTGTGGCCATTGTAACGGTCGCCTGCAAGAGATGCGTTCCGAGTGCCGCTGACGTCTTCCTGTCAAAGAACAATAACTCTGGCGGGAAAACCTGCGAGGTTTCCAAGTGGGTGGAATATGATTTTTATTTTACGGAATATGAGTTTTGTCCTGTGTGACCACATGTTCTGATTTTTACCCATTGTCCAGTCAAATTAATCTATTTATGAGGTATAATAATACAATTTATGCAATTTCTCTACTTCCTTTGTAAAATGCCCAATTCAGCGTGCATGGGACTTTTATGGCATAGCATGAACCAATGTAATACACAATGTCAATATATTGCTGAATTAACAAATGCAATTCAGTAAGAATGGCAGTGATTCCAACAAAAGAGGCTTTGTAAACTAGTTCATGGAATGAATAGGTGAATTTGGGAGCTTTAGTACAGAAATGGTGGCTATACCAGATACATGTAACTTAATGTTAACACAATATACCATGATTATCTTTATTATTATAAGTAATATACTTCATCAAATGTGATCAACACTGTCTAGCACAAAATATTTGTTTTTTTTCTTATATATAATTCATATTTTCCTCAAGCCAAAATTTAAACAAAGATACTTTCTTGTATTTTAGTTGTCAAGTCAAAATATTTTGTCGAGAATAGATTGGTCAAAAATTAGAATTAGTTAGAAACTTGCAGAATTTCCTTTATTGTTTTTTTTTTAAATGAGTAACATAGTCTGAAAAAAAATTATAAAAATAAAACTTCTACATGAATGGGACTATAAGGGTTGAACAAGTAATTAGCACTGCAAATCATAAACTTAACATATAATAGGTGACAACAAAAAATGTCTTAAAAATAAAACAAGCAGTGTTTACAAAAACAAAAAATATGACTGGCAACGAAAAAAGAAAGTTGATTAATTCATTAACAAAAATTTTTCAAGATTATCTAGAAAATAATTACGAAGGAAGGAAGTAGGGAGTTTCAAATATTGTATCATATTGCTATCGTCCAATACATTGATTTTCAAGATTAGTTGTACAGGCCAATTTTTTTTTTAGATGAGCTATCATTATACAGTAGTCGGCCGGCTTGTGAGAAAACACACCCAAACCAACACTGTGAAAGACTTGTCATGATCCGGAAGATCACATGTAACCTTGCAGCGTGAAGACATGGCACTGAATTGCTTGGTCAGACGGATGCAAAAAAAAATTATGGCAACAAAAATTCTGGCACAAATAAAAATCGGCAATATGACACTTCTCTAATTACACAACGTGATTAACTCTGCTTGTTCTTTTTTTGCGAGTATTCTCTTTTTATTCTAGATAATATCTTTAAACTTGGAGCATTAAATATTCTCTTGAAATTGTTTTTAATTCAGATATATTGTATTAAAAGTCTTTAAATCAAATAAATTGTATTCACATCAATCAATGTTTATTTAATCTTTAAACTGCTGCCTTTATTTTCCTAGGGATGCTTTCCACTGTTTGAAAATCTCATTCGCTTTACTTAGCGTTTCATCTTTCTACAATAAAAAAACATATATTATGTCATTAGGAAACTATTACAAGTATAAGCTTTTATTTCAAATTTTCAAGACGTATATCTAGATCAAGGGAGTTAATTTATCAAAAACTGCTTTGTTATATTGATAATTACATTTTTTTATTTCATAAAATATGCAAAATATCATCTTTTCAGAAGAAACAATCTAACATTGAAATATTTCAACATCCAGAAATCAAATCTTGACCAAGTGATAAACGGTTACATATATCTTTATGAGTGAGTGAGTGATTGTTGTTTAATGCCAACTCAGTAATTTTTCAGCTATATCAAGTTAATTTTCAATGAGATGATGATGAGGTCCAATTTGTACTAGATCAACACGCTTAGTTGTATTATTTTATAGTGCTAGTTCACTGAAACAACAGTCCGTGGATAGACATGTCGGCCCACTCGGACACATTATCCTGATTCCGAGCCAACAAGTCTTTGCTCTTTCTCCTCAATGCTCCTTGATTAGCGGAGAAGCAACACATACCAATTTCATAGTCTTTGGTTTGACCCATTCAGGACTCAAATCCACGATCTACCGCACTCGAAGCGAGCACGCTAACCATTACACCACCGATGCAGTAATGTAGCTTTATAACTTAAATACCCATGGTAACTACAGCAAAATTATGGCTTACATGAATTATTTCATTTAAACCTGAAATATATTATCTTCTAGATTTTTATGTTTCTATTGAGGTTGTACATACCTTAATAAAACAGAATCTAACATATTTCTCTCCCAGTTTTTTATGTTCCTGATTGTAGAAAGCTGATGGAGGTATCACAGACAACCTCTGAAAAATAATGATTTAAATTAAAATAAGTACAGCTAAATTTGTATTCAATGGTCAAAGTTTGGACAAAGAAAAATGATGAAATAAGAGAAGTGACAACTTATTCAAGATTGGCAGATCTCTATTGTCAGTTCCAGTCCGTAATAATATTTCAAGTAATAAACGCAGACAGCGTTAGTGAGGTGACAGCTTGTTTGAATTGAAATAACACATAAATCAAGTTAGCACGATTTTCAACTGTCAGTTTACAGCAGGTGACCCCTCATTCAAAAAGACTGTTCAGGCAAGTTTGACTGTACATCAATGATATCAAAATTCCACATCTCCTACATCCACATTGGCTATTTTAAAATTATTGCAACCAATGGCAACTAATTTGTTTACCTTGTCAATAATAAATTTGTTTCACTCTAAGACTTTATTCCTTCTAGAATGGAACACATCTTTTTAAATAAATATATTCATATTCAATAATAAAAAGTTAATCAATAACAGTCAGCAATAATATGAGACAGGCAACCTGTTTGAAGGACGAAGTCCTAAAATTTCAATAATACGATGATCCGTACACATTAGTATCTGTTATTTTGAATGAATTTTGTAGCCAATTTGCTATGGCTGTTCCGTTCATTTTACCTACGTCGCTCTTCCGTCGAGAGTTTTGTAGAAAGATATCTTTTTATTAGAATTTTATTTCAAGTTTATTTCGATTTTGCATAGAGTAAATAATTAAAGAATTGGGAATTTTTCATTGAAATATATTTCTTTTGCGTTTCTAAATATCAATTGATCTATTTTTTTAAACTTCCAGTGAACAGATAATTGGCTATCAATATAGAAAGGAGGAAAAATCGGACAGCTTACCGTTAAAAGGACTTCATCCTTTAAAACAAACCACATCAACACAAACAACTTCTCTGACGGGGATGTTGTGGTCATAATTGTATGGTAGTAGGATTTTATAACTACCTATGCAATCAGTACCTATCACCACTAACATTGTGAGTTCGAACCCCGCTCAGGCAAGGTGTACTCGATACAACATTATGTGATAAAGTTTGTCAGTGACTTGCGACAGGTCTGTGGTTTTCTCCACCAATAAAACTTACTGCCATGATCTAACTAATATATTGTTGAAAGTGGCATTAAACACCATGCCCCCACACTTTTCTGGCAGAAACTAAACTTTCATACACAGGAACGATAATGACAGAAGCAAATCAAAATCAAAATCTAGGGTCTACAGACAAGCAATGAAATGTGGCAGGGCTTAACCAGTTAAATAAATTTCTAACCCTCCACTCTGGATAACTAGATCACCTGCAACCGAACTGAAGGTGGAAGGTTGGGATCCTAATGACTGGTCTAACCTGTGCACATTTTTGTGACTTTCCCAAACCAGGACCTACTTATTGCTGGAATTGTTGATCATCACTTATAAAATGAATGTACAAACAGTGATGGTCAACAATTCTATCAATATCAACAAAACAAACAATCACCTCTCATCTTTACTCACTACACAGAAAAAGGTGGGACAATGACGTAAGACGTTGGAAACCCAGGTCGTGGCTTAGGACAGGCACAATTTTTTTTTTTTTTTTTTTATGAAAAAGCCTATACAAACCTTTTCTTTACACAACCATCGCACAAATTTGAAGTCATAAGGATCATCAGTACCATCGTCAGGAATATCTACATCTGTAAAATATACCAAAATTAAAGAGCTGTACATTATATTAAAATCCATTATAAAATATAAAGCTCCCAAAATGATACCTCCTCCCTGCATTCATCTATCAACTATTAAAAAAAAACATAGTCTTTGAAGACATGTATTTTTCTTCACTGCTCAAGTTATCAATATCCTACATGAATAAAACATTTACACTCGTACTTGGCAGGTCGGTGCTTTTCGTGGGGTTCTCCAGTTTCCTCCACCAGTAAAACTGACTGCCAAGATATAACTGCAATATTGTTGACAGTGGCGTTTAACACCATAACCCTAACCCTACAGTTATACTCTAAATTTATCCAATCAGAACAATTTTGGATATAGTGTTCTGATTGGCTGTTTTCATTTTTATACTTATACCAGCTAATAACAAAAAGGTGTGCTCTACATGTACATATATGAGAAGACCTATCAATCAAGAGTCAAACCTACTTTAGTGACCATCTCTATTATGTAATAACTTTTCTCCCATTATTACGGCGTTTTAACCCCGCTGAACCAGTGGTGGAAAAATGTCTCATACCTTTCCCCGCATGTTGTCAAATCGGTAATTAATCAGTAAATCGGTAAATAATGGGAGAAACAAATTCTCCTTCAGTTGCCCATGTGGGTTACGATATTTCTCCACTCTCGTGAGTGGAGAAATATCGTAAGCCACTGGCACTGAAGGAGAATCTATATGTATTTTGTGACCTGAATTTTAATTTCCTTTCAGTGCATTTCATATTAAATATTATTAATATTTAGCGACCATCTCTCTTATGTGACCTTTTGTTAATGTTGCATTTGAGGGTCACATAAAACAGGTTTAACTGTATTTTATTCTATCGGAGACTATTCGGGTTAGGGTTATGGTGTTTAATGCCACTTTCAAAAATATTTCAGCTATATTGTGACGGTCAGTTTTATTGGTGGAAGAAACTGGAGAACCCGATGAAAATCACTGACCTGTCGCAAGTCACTGACAATCTTTATCACATAATGTTGTATCGAATACACCTGGCCATGAATGGGGTTCGAACTCACAACTCTAGTGGTGATAGGCACGTATTGCACATGTAGTTGTAAATCCATACGATCACGACCACGACGCCCCTGAACCATAAAACAGCTTATTACGAATTATTGGCCTTTTCAAATGTAATCATACTACACAAAGCAGCTTACTTAAATTAGAAATATCAGCCATCATGAAGTAGCCTCCTTCTGGAATGGTCGGTACCATGCCAATCTCTACTAAAGCTTTGGCCAAAGCATCACGTTTCGGCTTTAATTCTGTGGCGAGACTGAATAAATAGCATTTGTCATGATTGTCATACACAGACAGTTCATACTCCAAGCCATCAGCAACGGCCTCCTGTAATATAAAAATAGTCAATATGAAATTTTTTGTCAGATGATGGAACTTTGATATTATCGATCATATTTTTGTATACTTTAGGCCCATTTTGTTATTCTATTTAAGCCCTTTGGTTTACTTACTCTCAAAGACATTTAAATTATTTGGTTTTCCAATCGTTAGACTTTGAGTGTACCTGATGAAGGTTATTCCAGAACTAAACTTGATATCTACATTCTTCGGGGATATTCTACATTTTTTTTAAATTTAATCAAAATTACCTCCTCCATCACAAGAATGCAGTTTTTACACTTAAATGGTTGAAAAGACAGAATCTCCATTTTCAAAATTATCAGTTCTCTTTAAATGGTGGAGTATGTTCAATAAAAAGAATATCCCTTAAATCTATATTCTATTATGGTAAACTCCCTCTTGAGGGGAGGACAATTTACTAGTATTTTACTGTCTCGCTAAAATCTGGCCTGATAAGAGGGAGATTACTGTTTTCTTCTTTGTCTAATTACAGAGTAGAGATGACAAATACAAATTTATCATGTTTTATAATATGTCCATGGTGAATAGTTAAAAACCGCTTCCTATCAAAATCCGGAAACAGAGATTTAAAAAAGGTGGAAAGGGGAATTACCATAGGATTGTAGAATCAATTAAAACATGGAACAGTATATGCACAAAATCAAAGACCAATAAATGAGTCCAGATTTGTTTGACGGAGTTGACCATTCATCTACTTTATACCTCACAATGACATTTGGACGTTCCTTAAGGTGGTTATTTTTAAACTTTTGCATTACAAGAAGCTTTTTAGCTTTATTTGTCACAATACTCAAGAAGATTCGTTTTCAAGTGTTCCAGTAAGCACAAAAACTATATAAGGTGGTGGTCATGTTGGATTTCCAATAATATATCATTTAAATGGAAAGGTGTGAATTTGCACTGATAGTTATGGAAATACAGTCTAAACTTCGATATACAGGTTTCGTACTCCAAAAATCATCCATTCAAAACTCATGAGTTGAGAAAACTAGAGGTTCAGTACTGAGTTGAGCCTGTGTCGCTCACCTTTCATTCTGCTCTGATGAAACTTAATACAGAACCTTCCATAGCTTATATGTGCTCCCACCAAATTTCGGTTCGTTTTGGCAAAGCAGTTTCAGAGAAGAAGATTTTTAGAAAGCGACCAATCTAAAACAAGAATTGCCATGTTTGTTAATGGATCAAAACGAAATGAGCAATCTCTATAGAGGACCTTCCATAGATGCTTCTTACCAAGTTTCATATCATTTGGCCAAGCGGTTTCAGAGGAAAAGTTGCTTTAGAAATCGAACAATAAGAAACAAGAATTGCCTATGACGGCCATGTTTGTTAACGGATCAAAACGGAATGAGCATTTCCCATAGAGGACCTTCCATAAATGCTTCCTACCAAGTTTCGGTCTATTTGGCTAAGCTGTGTCAGAGTAGAAGATATTTAGAAATTGACCAATCAGAAAAAAGAATTGTCTGTGGCAGCCATGTTTGTTAACAGATTGGGACAAAATGAGCAATCTTTATAAGAGGACTTTCCATAGATGCTTCCTACCAAGTTTCGGATCATTTGGCCATGCGGTTTCAGAGGAGATTTTTAGAAATAGATCAATCAGAAACAAGAATCGCCTGTCGTGGCCATGTTTGTTAATGGATCGGGACAGAATGAGCAATCTTGATAGTGGACCTTCCATAGATGCTTCCTACCAAGTTTCGGTTCATTTGGCCATGTCGTTTCAGAGGAGAAGATTTGGAATTGGAACAAAATGAGTACTCTTTATAGAGGACCGCCCATAGATGCTTCCTACCAAGTTTCGGATCATTTGGCCAAGCGGTTTCAGAGAAGAATTTTAAAAATCAGCCAATCAGAAACAAGAATCGCCTGTGGTGGCCATGTTTGTTAATGGATCGGGACGGAATGAGCAATCTTTATAGAGGACCTTCCATAGATTCTTCCTACCAAGTTTCAGTTCATTTGGCTGAGGGGTTTTAGAGGCATATTTATCTGTAATTCAATTCACGGTATCTATATTTAAATTATATTTAAATTAGAGTTATCTCCCTTTCCACACAAAAACAGATTTTTTTTTTTTTATAAAGCATACAATCATAAACATGAATTGCCTGTGGCGGCCATGTTTGTTAATGGATTGGTATGAAATTAGCAATCTTTATAGAGGATCTTCCATAGATGCTTCCTATCAAGTTTCGGTTCAGTTGGCTAAATGGTTTCAGAGGAGAAGATTTTTTAAAATAGGCCAATCAGAAACAAGAATTGCCTGTGGTGGCCATGTTTGTTAATGGATCGGGACAAAATGAGCAATCTTTATAGAGGACCTTCCATAGATGCTTCCTACCAAGTTTCAGTTCATATGGCCGAGGGGTTTCAGAGGAGAAGATTAAAATGTGAAAAGTTAACAGACGACGGATGCCAAGTGATGGCAAAAGCTCACATTGCCTTTGGCCAGGTGAGCTAAAAAGCTATGGTTATGGTGTTTAAAAAGCAACAAATGTGTGATTCAAATATTTTCCAACAAAAGGTTACTTAACTTACCTGTATAGGTATAGGACAGGTGTATATACAGTTCTGGTGCAAGATCTGTATTGGTTTAATTAGATGTTCTGGGCCTATTCCCCATCCTAACTTTTACCTGTGACACCTGGATTATAACTTACCTGTATAGGTGTAGGACAGGTGTATATACAGTTCTGGTGTAAGATCTGCATTGGTTTAATTAGATGTTCTGGGCCTATTCCCCATCCTAACTTTTACCTGTGACACCTGGATTATAACTTACCTGTATAGGTGTAGGACAGGTGTATATACAGTTCTGATGTAAGATCTGCATTGGTTTAATTAGATGGTCTGGGCCTATTCCCCATCCTAACTTCCAACCAGTGGCACTGAAAGTTTTACCAGCACTACCCATCGTAACCGTTCTCTCCCACATACCAGGTAAAGAGGCTGAAAAAAATATATGGTTAAATCATCTACATACCTAGCAAGCTTTGACAGTAAAAGGGAGCCGTTGTGGCCGTGATTGTATGGTAGTTGGATTTAAAACTGCCAATGCAATCAGTGCATATCACCACTAATGTTCAGGGGTTAAAAAATCCTCTGGTCCGAGACCGGCGATTTGTGGGTTTGAACCTAACATTTTCTAATCCTGTAAAGACCGACGGACCAGTTGAAACTGTCCAATTACGGACTTGAATTAAATGGGTGGTTAAAAGTCCGAGTGACAGATGTTACTGCATAATTTTAATCCAACATTGATTGCCTCTTGTTAACATTGGATTAATTCAAGATCGTTTTAGTGCTTTACAAAGTGTGTTTTGTTCTGTATGAACCTCCGGTAATTAACGGAGCACACACACCCAGGATGGATTTAACAGAATAGCTTAAGATCAGTTTTGCGCTTTACGGAAGCGATAATTCTTTCGATAATACTCAATCATATTAGTGAAGCAGTTCAAACATAAAAATGGCCCGAGTCAGTGAGCAGTTTGTTTTTTAATGTTAACGGAGCGGCTCGTGATACTGACAACAATAAATTACATAATGAAAAAACACGACAACCAACAAAAGGTCAAAGATACGATAGGCTAAAATTGAAGAAAATATTTCAAACATCGTGGAAGGAAAAAATTCCTTGGGTTGAGGCAAGTGTTAGGCTGATAACTCCGGCGATCTAATCTCATTGGAATTAAACTTCCAAAAACATTTTCTGCTATATCTCCAGAGATTAGACTTCCGAAAACATTTTCTGCTCTGTATCTTTGGAAGTCTAATCTCAACGAGATTACCGGCGATCAGGCTAATGAGAATTATGAAGTAAATATGTGGGTTAAATACAGTAAAATATCCAGAATTTGCAACAAACAAAAAAAAAACCAGTGCTTTATTAAAAGGTACAACCAATATGCGAAAATTAACTATTTGATAGCCCATGACAAAATGAAAAGCAGCATCTGATCAGGTATTAGGTTGCCAACCTAAAATAGTCATTTTAAATAATATAATTATGTCACTCAGACTCAGTTACTACTACTGGGAGGGGGTGGGCAAGTTAATTTTGTGCTCAACAAATCTTATTTCCTCCATTCCGATATTCAGGACCAGTAGTTTCCTGGTGCACAATGGTCCTGGACCAGAGCACTTTTGGAATTTTGTTTAACCCCTGATGTTTAGAGTTGGAACCCCCACTCAGGTGAGGTGTGCTTGATACAACATTATTTGATCAAATTTGTCAGTGAATTGCGACAGGTCCGTGGTTTTCTCCGGTTTCCTCTACCAATAAAATTGACCGCCACGATATAACTGAAATGTTGTTGAAAGTGGAGTTAAACAACCTAAACCAAAAACTTCACAGTAAAAAATATGATTCGATGTCCGATTTGTACTAGACCAATAAGCAGAGTTGGATTTTTATTGTGCTAGCTCACAGAAACAACGGTTCACGGGTAGACATGTCGCTCCACTCGGACACATTATCCTGATTCCGAGCAAACCAGTCTTTGCTCTTACTTCTGCATGTTTAGTGGAGAAGAAACAAATAACAATTTTATAGTCTTTGTTTTGACCTCACAGGGAACAGAACCTACAATCTGCTGCACTGGAGGCAAACATGCTAACAATTACACTACGGATGCGGTTCATCATATTCAAACTAACAAAGAAAGAAATACAGTCTCAGTCACAGAAATTGCAAATTGATTACTGTTTTTGTAAATTGTTATGTGGATTTCTCAAGCAACCTTCTATCCATGTTTACTACATAAAGACCTTTATGGAACAACATACAATATTTCAGTGAAATCTATTATCAAATCTGTACTGTTGACCTTTGACCCCTACCTATTTTTAAATGTTTCTTGCCGTCGTAAATCATCCATTCGTAGACTTCATCAGAGATACAGATACAATTATATTTAATACACAATTTAGCTACCATCTCTAATTCTTCCTTCGTAAAAACCTACGATAAAAAATAAAAAATAAAGTTTAAATTTAAAGTTTGTGATTTTGAAAAAAGTGATATGGACGTTGAGTAACGTGAGAGAAATTCATTTTTACCTCTACAAGCATGTTAACATTACGAGTAATAGGACAATCAATTAATTGGTATCCCCCATCTGCCATTGAAAGGAAATAAATTTGCTGGCATTTATATAAAGTCTAATTTTGACAAAAAGGATATGGATGCTAATTAACATGATAGCTTGTGACTTCTACCTATATTGACATGCAATCAGTGCTTGTTTGCAAGTTTGATTACTGCCCATGATAATTTGCTTGTATATGAAACAAACTTATACGTATGTGGCTGTGTTAAACAGTCAATGGAATCCAAACACTCCCGTCTTGACAACTGGATCTCCAACGGCAATAAAAACTAGAGACTCAGTGGATTGAGCCTGTGTCGCTCACCTTTCATTCTGCTTTGAGGAAACTTAATACAGAACCTTCAATAGGTGCTTCCCACCAAATTTCGGTTCTTTTGGCTAAGAAGTTTTAGATAAGAAGATTTTTAGAAATCAACCAACCAGAAACATGAATTGCCTATGGCAGCCATGTTTGTAAATGGATTGGGACAAAATTAACAATTTTTATAGAGCACCTTCCATATATGTGTCCTACCAAGTTTCAGTTCATTTGGCTCAGTTTCAAAGAAGAACATTTTTAGAAATCGACCAATCAGAAACAAGAATTGCCTATGGTGGCCATGTTTGTTTATGGATCAAATGGAAATGAGTAATCCATATAGAGGACCTTCCATAATTGCTTCCTATCAAGTTTCGGTTCATTTGGCAAAGCAGTTTTAGAGGAAAAGATTTTTAGAAATTGACCAATCAGAAATAAGAATTGCATATGACGGCCATGTTTGTTTACGGATCAAATTGAAATGAGCAATCCATATAGAGGACCTTCCATAGATGCTTTCTATCAAGTTTCGGTTCATTTGGCAAAGCGGTTTCAGAGGTGAAGATTTTTAGAAATCGACCAATCAGAAATAAGAATTGTCTATGGCAGCCATGTCTGTTAACGGATCGAGACGAAATGAGCAATCGTTATAGAGGACCGCCCATAGATGCTTTCTACCAAGTGTCGGTTCGTTTGGCTATGCAGTTTCAGAGGAGAAGAATTTTAGAAATCTACCAATCAGAAACAAGAATTGCCTGTGGTAGCTGTGTTTGTCAACAGATCGCGACGAAATGAGCAATCTTTACAGAGGACCTTCCATAGATGCTTCCTACCAAGTTACGGTTCATTTGGCTAAGCGGTTTCAGAGGAGAAGAATTTTTTTAAATTGGCCAATCAGAAACAAGAATTGCCTGTGGCACAGGCAGTCATGTTTGTTAATGGATCGGGAAGAAATGAGCAAACTTTATAGAAGACCTTTCATAGATGCTTCCTACCAAGTTTCAGTTCATTTGGCTAAGGGTTTCAGAGGAGAAGATTAAAATGTGAAAAGTTAACAGACGACAGACGCCAAGTGATGGCAAAAGCTCACATTGCCTTTGGCGAGGTGAGCTAAAAACCTGCACAGATTCGGTTCCACTCAAAAATATCACATACCATCACAAAAATCAATGATATTAATAAGTCTGATGAATATCTTCATAATGAACCTGACAACTTTGTATAGGTTTGAAAGCATTTGGATATAAACTGTATGAGGAGTTGATTACACAAAGTAGCTACCCTTTTTCCCCACTCACCCAGCTCATTCTTTAACCCGGTTTGCACTACATGCAACAATGCCAAAAATCTCTAAGATTAAATTATTATTATTCATTCATCAGAAATCTCAAAATATAAAGAAAATAATCATTTGAATTAATTGCCAGTCTGAACTAACCATAAATCTCAGGGCTTTCAATATTTTTCAAGTGAACCAGTACTTCACTATTTACAGGCGGTCCTTTTTTTTATTAAAAATTGAATAATTTTCATGAATATATTATACAACACTCTTTAAAATCAGGAGGTACCAAAGACAGTTTTATGCGGATAAAAGTACCTGGTACCGCCCCTTATTGAAAGGCCTGAAATCTTATGACATACTTTGCCGATTGGATTATTAGGGTTGTTTATCATGATAGCCTTCGTCTTTTTGCTGAATTTACTCTCTAATTCTACAGGATCTAACTTCCAATCATCACTCGTCAAGACACCTTCCTTCTTTATCTAAAAATGAAGACACATCTTTTTTTATATTTAATACAGTCATGCCTCATTATCTCACAAAAGCTGTTTTTGTCAATAAATATAATATACACTATCATTGATTTGCTTTGTGATAATGGATTTCTCAGAGCAATTTTGCATTGAAGGCGAAGTCTGAGATGCAAGATGTGATGAGAAATCCTTTTTGAGGAAATCTAATCAACGATAGTATGTATGTCTGTCAAGGATTTGTCATAAAGGCCGATCAGTGATATCAATATAACACGACATTATTACACACATAGAAATCAACAATAATACATTTGTCTCTCAGTTAGTTACTTGATAATAGATATTACTGTGTGTAAAGATCAAAGGGGAAAATTTACTAATAATCAATAATCAAAGCCATCTTTGATATAAAATTGTTCTGAAAAATAACATCACTCCTTCAGGATGACTTATAATCCATTGGTTCTGAAGAAGAAATCATAAATGTGTCAGCCAATCAGAGGTCAGGGTAGCCAACTTGAATTTCAAATCACTCTGAAAAGTAGTAACACTTCTTAACAACCTGTAGAGGAACATGTCTTGCAAGTCTGGTGATTTGGCCACAGGCGCATGGGGCATGGATTTCGTTTCCTCCTCCCCCCTTTTCTCTACTACCCCCCCTTTTTTCAAAATTTTCATATAAATCATTCCTTTTTCAAAATTTTCATAATCATTCGTTTTTTCTTCATTTGACAATATCAGTAGACGTCATACATCATGAATAATACGTGTATTCTGTATCCACAGTTTTTTGACTGATACAGTATAAGATAGAAGGTAAGCAACTCCATTTTCATATTTCGAGCCATTTCGCTCACCTCGGTTGGGAAACCCCCATGTTTTTTACACTCTTTACCTTGTCTACATATGGCACTGTCATATCAAACTGTTTCTAAGACACTTACCTAATTGCCCATGTTCGAATTTCAGTCTGTACGTCAATCTTTTCCAAGAAATCTCGCCAAGAATAGCGTGGCAGCTTCGTTTCTAGGTCAAACTACATCATTTGAGACGGAAGTGCATGAACGGGAACCCTGGGATTTTTACGAATGGATTACCTGCAATGAAAAACCCAGATGCGCTCCGAATATTTTTCCCATAATGTTTTGGCGGGAAATATAAACCACTGAAAAAACATAACAGCAGACGGATTATTTCGTAAAAATGGCACAATGACCATCTGAATATGGAAACATTGAAATAATTTGATGGTAAATAACTGTTCAAAAAGAAATTCAAACTGAGAAATAGATGATTGAATGGTTAGAACTGAAGTCAAAATTTCAATGAAAAAGAAATATTCAGCTTGCCTCTACTTCAAATTATTAAAATCATACCCAAACAAATACATATACAACTAAAAAAAAAAAAAAAAAAAATAAATAAAACAAAAACAAAGGAAGAAGAAGCTGAGAACAGCTATTGAATGGGACTATGGCATTTTACCCTCTTCCTCAATAAAAGGGCTCCCAACTGATAAAAATGTGTAAGGGAGCCGGAGGGACCATTTAACTAAGGGGCTATTTCTTTTTCATGGGTAAAAAATAAATAACTTGTTTAACTATTTGAACGTGAAATAATAATTCGTGAACTTTTTTCGTGCATTTAACATCCTCGCGAAGAAAGCGAAAATTAAATACCCACCAAAATAACCACTTATACGGTAAAATAGGATTTTTTTTCTGGATTTCAACACTGATTTCTGTCACTGCTGAAAAGTGGAGTTACACAAGTTATTTATTTTTTACCCCTGTAAGACAGATTATTGTTTTATAAAATCAGTGACATGAAATGAAAAAGAAATAGCCCCCTTAGTTAAATGGTCTCTCCGGCTCCCTTACACATTTTTATCAGTTGGGAGCCCTTTTATTGAGGAAGAGGGTAAAATGCCATAGTCCCATTCAGTAGCTGTTCTCAGCTTCTTCTTCCTTTGTTTTTTTTTTATTTATTTTTTTTTTTTTTTTTTAGTTGTATATGTATTTGTTTGGGTATGATTTTAATAATTTGAAGTAGAGGCAAGCTGAATATTTCTTTTTCATTGAAATTTTGACTTCAGTTCTAACCATTCAATCATCTATTTCTCAGTTTGAATTTCTTTTTGAACAGTTATTTACCATCAAATTATTTCAATGTTTCCATATTCAGATGGTCGTTGTGCCATTTTTACAAAATAATCCGTCTGCTGTTATGTTTTTTCAGCAGTTTATATTTCGGAGCGCATCTGGGTTTTTCATTGCAGGTAATCCATTCGTAAAAATCCCAGGGTTCCTGTTCTTGCACTTCCGTCTCAAATGATGTAGTTTGACCTAGAAACGAAGCTGCCTCGCTATTCTTGGCGAGATTTCATGGAAAAGATTGACGTACAGACTGAAATTCGAACATGGGCAATTAGGTAAGTGTCTTAGAAACAGTTTGATACGACAGTGCCATATGTAGACAAGGTAAAAAGTGTAAAAAACACGGGGGTTTCCCAACCGATGGGGAGCAATATGGCGCGAAATATGAAAATGGAGTTGCTTACCTTCTATCTTATACTGTATCAGTCGAAAAACTGTGGACACTGAATACACGTATTATTCATGATGCATGACGTCTACTGATATTGTCAAATGAAGAAAAAACGAATGATTATGAAAATTTTGAAAAAGGAATGATTTATATGAAAATTTTGAAAAAAAGGGGGTAGTAGAGAAAAGGGGGGAGGAGGAAACGAAATCCATGCCCCATGCGCCTGTGGATTTGGCATCCAGTTCTAAAAAACACATCGAAAATATTAGTCAACCACAGGACAAGGTGGCCATCTTGGATTTCAACTGCACAACATTTCTATCAATTCTGGTGTCTATGCATGCAGCAGTTCTAACATGTCTCAGCCATTCAGAGTTCAGAACAATCATCTTGAGTTTTGAATAGATCCATAAAAATACAACACTTCTGCAGGATGACAAGTGGAACATTTCGGGGAAGTCTGGTGACTTTACATGCAGTAGTTATGCAGTAAAAGTAAAAAATGTCTCTGATAATCAGAGGCCAGAGAAGCCATCTTAGATTTCAAATCACTAATAAACAATATACTTCTGTAAGATCCCTAGAGGATTATGTGTGGCAAACTTGGTGACTGGACTGGCGGTGATTTCTGACAGACGAACCAAAGACACTTTTCAATCAGAAAAGCTCACTACAGTAAGTAAGTTAAAAACTGGTACCGTAACAAAGGACAGTTCTTACAAACATTATAAGACTCTTGGTACTTACTGGTCGTAGAGGAACATAAAGTGGGGTAGCCCCAGCTACCTTAACCATTGGTTCATAACAGTCAAAATATGGCTCAACAATCACTACCTGAAAATAAATTTCTTATGATTATATTTCAATACAAGAACAAAAGAAAACAATAAATATACAGTCAAACCTGCATTAAGAAAAGTGGTCTTTTAAGACAGGTGACCTCTTAAAAGAGGTTCATTTTTATGACAAGGACAAGAAAAAAGGTGACCTTTTAATACAGGTGCCTGCTTAATAGAGGTGACCGTATAGGCAGGTTTGACTGTATATATTTTGCCGTTTTATTTTCATTCATACTGGATATTGTCACTTATCTAAAAGATAAAGTGAAGGCCAACCAGAGGCTTCATTAAGCCTGTAATGTCTCACCTGGTAGGGTAAACAGTTGCCTGTTATTTGCTCAATTGGAGAAACTGGCTGTATCAAGATATTCTACATTTATCAGACATTTATACATTTATCCATGGTCTCACCAAGGAATATTTTCAGTATCAACGAACTGAAAATTATCTGTCAGAATGGCTTCAAACGCATTATGACGTTACCGCTAAAAAAACAATAACATCAATTTTGAGTGAGTGAGTGATTGTTGCTTAACGCCAATTCAGTAATTTTTCAGCTATATCATGGCGAGAACAAGTTAATTTTCAATGAGATGATAATGAGGTCCACTTTGTACTAGACCAACACACAGAGTTGGATTTTCATAGTGCTAGTTCAATGAAACTAGAGGCTGAGTGGGCTGAACCTGTGTCGCTCACCTTTCATTCTACTTTGAAGAAACTTAATACAGAACCTTCTATACATGTAGATGCTTCCTACCAAGTTTCGGTTCATATGGCTAAGCAGTTTCAAAGGAGAAGATTTTTTAGAAATCGACCAATCAGAAACAGGAATTGCATGTGGTGGCCATGTTTGCTAACCAATCGGGACGAAATGAGCAATCTTCATAGAGGACATTTCATAGATGATTCCTACAGAGTTTCGGTTCATTTGGCCAAGCGGTTTCAGAGGAGAAGATTTTTTTAAATCGGCCAATCAGAAACAAGAATTGCCTGTGGTGGCCATGTTTGGTAATGGATCATAACAAAATGTGCACTCTTTAGAGTGGACCTTCCATAGATGCTTCCTACCAAGTTTCAGTTCAATTGGCTGAGAGTTTTCAGAGGAGAAGATTAAAATGTGAAAAGTAAACGGATGACAGACAACGGACACCAAGTGATGGCAAAAGCTCATATTGCCTTTGACAAGGTTTGCTAAAAAGAATATTAAAATGTGAATACCTACTTGTAATGTATAGAATAAACATGTTAACACTATATCAGCATTAGTTAATTTCTAAGGGAGATAATGGCAAGAGTTATCTTTCTTTTAACAGTTTAGACAAGAGTTATCTTTCTTTTAACAGAAGAGAAGATTTTTTAGAAATCAACCAATCAGAAAAAAAAATTGCCTGTGGTGGCCATGTTTGTTAACCGATCCGGATGAAATAAGCAAAGTTTATAGAGGACCTTCCATAGATGCTTCTTACCAAGTTTCGGTTCATTTGGCCAAGCAGTTTCAGAGAAGATTTAAAAAAATCGGCCAATCAGAAAAAAAATTGCCTGTGGCGGTCATGTTTGTTATTGGATTGGGACAAAATGAGCAAACTTTATAGAGGACCTTCCATTGATGCTGCCCACCAAATTTCGGTTCATTTGGCCATGCGGTTTCAGAGGAGAAGATTTAAAAAAATCGTCCAATCAGAAACAAGAATTGCCTGTGGTGGCCATGTTTGTTAATGGATTGGGACAAAATGAGCAATCTTTATAGAGGACCTTCCATAGATGCTTCCTACCAAGATTGAGTTCATTTGGCTAAGGGGTTTCAGAGGAGAAGATTAAAAAACGGACGACGGACGCCAAGTGATGGCAAAAGCTCACATTGCCTTTGGCAAGGTGAGCTAACAACAGTCTGCGGGTTCAATTTTGAAGGTCTAGACATACATTATTACTAGCATCGCAGCTAAACCTATCAGACTCGCTATGATGCTAACAATAATGTCTAGTAAGAGAGGAGGCGGGCTACTGTACATTATAAATAAACATTAGTACAATTATTAAAGCATTATTATTATTATTATACTTTACTATGGAAATCAAGCAAGAAATAATTAAGATATTTTAAAGTTTTATTCCATGGAACAAGAAATAACTCATTATTTCCACGGCAAACTGCACGTAGATCAAATAACTGTGAGGGAATCTGCACGTAGCACAAAATAACTGTTTGAAATTGGCACGCTTTTGCACGTCGAACCAATAACTAGTTATTTCCCTCATATTAGTTCAGTATAATAATACTGTTATGTCCTTCATGAGAAGTTAATATCCATAATTATTAAATCTCAAAAGGGTTATTTTCCCTCAGTCCTCCGGACCTCGGGAAAATAACCCTTTCTCAATTTAATAATTATGGATATTAACTTCTCATGAAGGCCATAATTGCATATTATTATACCTCACATAATAAAGAATCAATTCTATTGGTTAAAAGATAATCATATGACATAAAATAATCTGGATATTTTTGCTTCTAATCGCCGCCAACGGTGAATAACCTCAAGAATTACACACATCCATTGAATAACCCTATTATTCAACGGTGAATAACCCTCGAAAATAACAACATCCAGTGAATAACCCTAATGAAATAATACTTTAACAATTCAAATATTAAACTGTTTGTTTGGTATAACTAGAGGCTCAGTGGGCTGAGCCTGTGTCGCTCACCTTTCATTCTGCTTTGAAGAAATTTAATACAAAACCTTCCATAGGTGCCTCCCACCAAATATCGGTTCATTTTGGCAAAGCAGTTTCAGATAAGAAGATTTTTAGAAATTGACCAATCTAAAACAGGTATTGCCTGTGGCAGCCATTTTTGTAAATGGATCAAAACGAAATGAGTATTCTCTATAGAGGATCTTCCATAGATGCTTCTTACCAAGTTTCATATCATTTGGTCAAGTGGCTTCATAGGAAAAGCTGTTTTAGAAATTGACCAATAAGAAACAAGACTTGCCTGTGGCAGCCATATTTGTTAATTGATAGGGACGAAATGAGTAATCTTTATAGAGGACCTCCATCGATGCATCCTAACAAGTTTCGGTTCATTTGGTCAAGCGGTTTCAGAGAAGATTTTTAGAAATCGACCAATCAGAAATAAGAATTGCCTGTGGCGGCCATGTTTCTTAATGGATCGGGACGAAATGAGTAATCGCTATAGAGGACCCCCCATAGATGCATCCTACAAAGTTTCGGGACATTTGGCCAAGCAGTTTCAGAGGAGAAGATTTTTTAAAATAGGCCAATCAGAAACTAGAATTGCCTGTGGTGGCCATGTTTATTAATGGATCAGAACGACATAAGCAATCGCAACAGAGGACTTTCCATAGATGCTTCCTACCAAGTTTCGGTACATTTGGCCAAACAGTTTCAGAGGAGAAGAATTTTTAAAATCAGCCAATCAGAGACAAGAATCGCCTGTGGTGGCCATGTTTGTTAATGGATCGGGACGGAATGAGCAATCGTTATAGAGAACCTTCCATAGATGCTTCCTACCAAGTTTCGGTTCATTTGGCCAAACGGTTACAGAGGAGAAGATTTTTTAAAATAGGCCAATCAGAAACAAGAATTGCCTATGGCGGCCATGTTTGTTAACGGATCGGGACGAAATGAGCATTGAGGGCCTTCCATAGATGCTTCCTACCAAGTTTCAGTTCATTTGGCCGAGGGGTTTTAGAGGCATATTTATCTGTAATTCAATTCATAGCTAACTGTATTTTACTAATATCTATATTTAAATTAAGAGTTATCTCCCTTTCCACAGAAAAACAGTTTTTTTTTTAAGAAATCATACAATCATAAACATGAATTGCCTGTGGCGGCCATGTTTGTTAATGGGTCGGGACGAAATGAGCAATCTTTATAGAGAACCTTCCATAAATGCTTCCTACCCAGTTTCAGTTCATTTGGCCCAGTGGTTTCAGAGGAGAAGATTTTAAAAAATAGGTCAATCAGAAACAAGAATTGCCTGTGGCGGCCATGTTTGTTAATGGATCGGGACGAAATTAACAGAGGAGAAGATTAAAATGTGAAAAGTTAACGGACGATGGACGACAAGTGATGACAAAAGCTCACATTGCCTTTGGCAAGGTGAGCTAATAAAACAGTTACGGCCCTCTGAATCGGTGAATATCCACCTCTTCCGAGGGCCATAATTGTATACTATTACCCTCCCAATAACCATATTTTTTTAATTGGAAGGCCCATTATGTATAGAGTAATATTTAAATGTTAAATCATTGGCAAAAAATAGAAAAACAATTGATTTTATTTGAATCAAATAAATCATTATATTTTTTATAACTAATATGAGATACCATACCATTTTCCAAAATGAATATATTCTATGTAAGAATTAATAGGCTGAATACAACATACATGTATAACCTTTAAGTATTATTTACAGATAAATTACCAATACTAATCTCTATGAATTTCTATGAAGGGTTAGAACGAGACCTCCATATAAAGAGGGAGCAATCAGTACGGCTAATATAAGGTAGTTGAATCTGCATGTGTTAGAACGAGACCTCGTTATTTCTAAAGTTTTAACAAATATTTTTACAAAATTTTAAATAGTAATTTATACATGTTTCAAATTCTATAATAGCAATTTACATATGTTTGAAAATAAATTTGTGTGACATACATATATACAGAATATTAGGCATTTTGTTTTTGGGACTGACTTTATCACAGGGTATATCAGGTGAGCCGGAATGGCGAGCCTGATATACCCCATGATAAAGTCAGTCCCAAAAACAAAATGTTTAATATTCTGTTTATCGGTAATTTAAAATTAACTTTCAAAAAAATAATAAAAATGAATTCTTTAAAACGATATTTTGATGGGATTATTTTTTTGCGGATGGATCTGGTTTTGTAAATGTGATTCAGTTCTGGCGCGCAAGGTTCATTCAAAAACTAGTTAACAAGGCGGCAAGATGTGGTTTTTACTATTTGACGTGTGTTATACATTATGATGGTTTTGTTGGATTTAAGTGTGATTTGGAAATTATAATGTCCGAATATGATACCGGTAAGTAATTTTTGTCATAAAAACTTGTGCTAAAACCGTATCGAATACGCTTCACTGAAATATTCTGAATGTAGGTCATATCAATTAACATCCATAATAATCCCACTCGGAAGGCATTTAAGATTCTATGTTATTAATTTTAGAAAGTTAATTAATGTATGTATATTTGCATATCCAGAATACAAAAGTTTTAGTTGAGTCTTCCCTGTTACTGATCAGTGCTATGTTGTATTAAATTTTAGCTCTTTTTGGTAATTGGATTGATTTCAATTTTAAATCATCATTAGATATTGCAGTGTATATACAATGTAAGCCTAAGGATGTTCAATCTTTACAAAGTAGTTATTTCTTGATTTTCTATCATTTTGGTTTTGAGATCACGACATTTGACCTTTTCCCGTATTATTGATTTTGATGACGCAATTAATATTTTTTTTAAACAAGTATATTCATACGCGGTAGTTGACGGATGCCTAATATGGACTGACCTAATAATTTTGATATCACGACCAGTACGTTGAGATAAGCTTTATCAATCGTCACATTTCAAAGGAAAACTGCACAAATTACCGATAAATATATATCTTCAAGCATTTTTATTTCAGTTGTACAATCATTTTAACAAATACTTTGTAGATTAAATCTCTTTACGTTAGAACATTTGTCTATCGCTAGGGTTTAACATATACAATGTGCCAAAATCCAATCATGTAAATAAATGGCCAGTTATTATGTAATTGTTATGTAACAAGCACAACAGGACCCTATAATTACTTCCTGTCTAGTTACCTCCACTGAATTTAATCTTCAATCAGTAAAACAAATAAAGGATCTGAAGTATTAAGATGTTTGTTTTTAATTTGATTATATCCTAGTTATATGGTAACAGGTAGTATTAAGATTTAATGTGATTTCTATATCAATATCCTTAAATAATCAAATCTTAGTGCTTCTGCACTGACATGGTATATATCTAATAGATATATTTATTACTGAAAATTACAGTTCCTAATAATGTAATTATTAATAAAACTAAAACACATATTGTTGTATCGTGTACACCTCACTGGAGCGGGATTCGAACTCACAACCTTAGTGGTGATAGGCACTGATTGCATAGGTAGCTATAAATCCAACTGACTATATGCTGTCAACCATTATTCAAACTTTTCTATTTTCAATTCTTTTATTGTCTTTTTCATATAATATGCATATCAATGGCATATTTCATCCACATTAAAGGCTGTTTTATACCCAGTTAATATTCAAAACAGGGGCCCAGTAGCCCAACAACACTAAAAGTTGGCCTGGACCCCTGAAAATTTTCATACAGTAGCCCAGCTGGCTACTGAAATCTTAGATATTTTCTGCATAAAGTCAGTCGGTACTTGACCCTAAAAATATTTTTGCTGGGTTACTAGAATTGTTATTTTAGGGAGTCCAGCTGGCAACTGCAGGAAAAATGCAAAATTGTATCACTGGAAATATCAATATAAATACAAACTAGAGAAAGTTGATCGGGTGATCACAGATACCCCTACATTCCAAATTTTCATCCAGAAACCTTTCAAGTCCCTATCTTCTAAGAGAAAAAGGGCCATAATTCATGAACGGTAAATGTCAATTTCACCATAATCGAACTTAATCTGTATTTTATGGTACATTGCATTGTATTAAAGTTTGAAAAGATTTGGTTGAGTTGTACCTTAAATATCATCCGGAAACCTAGAAAGTCCCTATTTTCTAAGAGAAAAACGGCCATAACTTATGAATGGTAAATGTGAAATACACCATAATCAAATTTAACCTGTATTTTATGGTATACAGCATTGTGTTAAAGTTTGAAAAGATTTGGTTGAGCGGTACTTTAAATATCATTCGGAAACCTAAAAAGTCCCTATTTTCTAAGAGAAAAAGGGCCATGACTCAGAAACGGTAAATGTGAAATACACCGTAATCGAACTTAACCTGTATTTAATGGTCCACAGCATTGTGTTAAAGTTTGAAAAGATTTGGTTGAGCCATTCTTTAAATATCATCCGGAAACCCAAAAAGTCCCTACATGTATTTTCTAAAAGAAAAAGGCCCATAACTCAGGAACGGTATATGTGAACATGTGAAATACACCGTAATCGAACTTAACCTGTACTTAATGGTCCACAGCATTGTGTTAAAGTTTGAAAAGATTTGGTTGAGCCATACTTTAAATATCATCCGGAAACCTAAAAAGTCCCTGTTTTCTAAGAGAAAAAGGGCCATAACTCAGGAACGGTAAATGTGAAATACACTGTAATCGAACTTAACCTGTATTTAATTGTCCACAGCATTGTGTTAAAGTTTGAAAAGATTTGATTGGGCCATACTTTAAATATCATCCGGAAACCTAAAAAGTCCCTATTTATTTTCTAAGAGAAAAAGGGCCATAACTCAGGAACGGTAAATGTGAAATACACCGTAATCGAACTTAACCTGTATTTAATGGCCCACAGCATCGTGTTAAAGTTTGAAAAGATTTGGTTGAGCCATACTTTAAATATCATCCGGAAACCTAAAAAGTCCCTATTTTCTGAGAGAAAAAGGGCCATAACTCATGAACGGTAAATGTGAAATACACCGTAATCAAATATATCCTGTATTTTATGGTACACAGCAATGTGTGAAAGTTTGGTTGAGCGGTACTTTAATTATTATCCGGAAACCAAAAGTGTGATGGACGGATGGACATGAGGATCGCTATATACCCCCGACTCTTGTCGAGCGGGGGTATAAAAAGTATATGCTTTAACATGATACATGTACTTAAACCTGCCTTAAAGGGTACCTCTATATAAAAAATCACTGTCTATAAAGGGCAGTCTCATTTTTCCCATTAATAAATAGTGCATATAATTTTAACCTGTATATAAAGGGAAACTGCTCATAAATGCCACATTTTCAGGTTCCCTTGAGTGGCCTTTAAATACATTCAAAATTTCTACGAAAAGTTAAAAAAAAATCAATTACTTCAAACATTTTCCAGACAACCTCAAATGACCTTGTAATTATATGGTCTTTTTACATTGCTGTAGGAAATTGTATAATATCTGGTTATTAGGCCATACATAAACAAATATTTGGTTTACTTTAAATTGACCCATCAAGCCATCAAAATTGTCCCTAATGAAAAGATTTCATTAGGAATTCTATTTCTTTGCACTAAAGTAAGCAGGGTTTACTTCATTAATTATTTGAGAGAAAAAGATGTGTTTAATAATAATTACATGTACCTATCTTCTTCAACAATTGCAAGTTTTAAGAAAAAAAAAAAATAAATAAGTGTGGCCTTAACAGGAGAAAATGTTCACAAGATGCAATTAAAACCTTCAGGATATACATACACATTTACACTTTAAACAGATATCAAAATTTGTAATAATAGTATGTTGCAGTCCTAATGATGAGCACTGGTACTCCAGCCCAAGACCAGTAAAACTTTGATCGTACCAGTAAATTTTTCAGTTTCAAGGAATTGATTCTGACCAGTAAATTCAAATTTTCGAGGGCTGCCTTTGATTTCTCTAAACACCCCAAAATAATCCTTTTTTCCCACGTCTTATCTTGTGTCTTGTACAATGTACAAATGTGTATAAAAAAAAAATTCTACTCTTTGAATAAAGAAGATACTCATTTGCTTCCATGTCAAATATTTTGTAAGGTTTGGGCTTAGGTCAACGGTGTTTAACGTCACTTTCAACAATATATCAGTTATATCGAGGTGGTCATTTTTTTTTTACGTTAAAGCATTTTAAAAATTATTTAACATACAATGTAGAAGGGTAAAGGCCAACTCTTATTCTATAATTAATAAACAACTGCCACCTTCAAAATAATACTGTAACATTCAGAGCAGTTAGAGCTTGGTGTATTTAAAGCCACTTTCAATGATTTTCAATTGTACTGAAACAGTCAGTTTTATTGGTGGAAAAAACTAGACATGACTACTGCCACCGAAATGTCAGGTAAAATATTTAATAATCTGAGTTTATGATTGCAAATCTTTATAAACATAAATTGACAACCAACCTCAGTAAAAAAACATGAAACCAAACATGACCTGTAATTAATCAATCTAAAATTAGTTTTTATGGTGGAACTATACAGAACATGATACTAACCTATTATAATTAATCAAACTTATTGAGTGATTGATTGATTGTTGTTTAATGCCAAGTCAGCATCTTTATACTGAAACAACGCCACGATATAACTGAAATATTGTTGAAAGTGGCATTAAACACCATAACCCTAACCCCCCACTGAAACAACAGTCCGCAGGTAGACATGAAGCTTCACCAGGTAGACATGTCACTCCACTCTGACACATTCTCCTGAATGTCCGATGTGTTGATCATGAAATTAATAAATGCATGACAGGAGATTGCTTAGGTTTAGGTTTATGGTGTTTAATGCCACTTTCAACAATATTTCAGTTATATCGTGGCGGTCAGTTTTATTGGTGGAGGATATCGGAGTACCCGGGGAAACCACTGACCTGTCACCAAGTCACTAAGAAACTTTATCACATAATGGTGTACCGAGTACACTTCACCTGGGTGGGATTCGAGCTCACAACGTTAGTGGCGATAGGCACTGATTGCATAGGTAGTTGTAAATCCTTCTACTATACGATCACGACAACGACAGCCCCTATGACAGGAGATTATTTTGCTACAGCACAGTAGCAATAAATTGACACGATATATTACCTCATCTCCAGGGTTAATTAGTCCTTGTACGGCACAGAACAGCACACCATATGCTCCAACAGAGATTGTGATGTTATTCATAGGATCTAATGTTCTACCCATCAATGGTCCATATAGCTTGGCCAGAATATTCACTAATCTTGGATGACCCTACAATTTTAAAACAAGTTCATTTGGCAGAAATTTTCACTCTTAATAAAAAAGATAAATAACAAAAGCATGATCCATCATTTTCTAATTATGTAGGAAATAAGACATGATACTATAACTAAGTATACTTACATAACTACGAGTATATTGACTAAGAAGAGCATTATCTGAACCATCAATAGCATGGACCATCTTATCTATTACATGTTGTGGAGGCTTAAAATCTGGAAAACCCTAAAATATAAACAAAACACTTGAATATTAAATTAGCATCAACTAAGTGTGGTGCCGTATATACTCGATTGAGTGGGTGAGTGAGTGAGTGAGTGAGTGTTATTTGACACCAAGTTTTCAGCTATTTCTTGGCGAGAGTAAGTCACATTTCGGTTGGTTTATGGTGTTTAATGCCACTTTCAACAATATTTCAGTTATATGGTGGCTGTCAGTACCGGAGTACCAGCAGAAAACCACTGACCTGTCGCAAGTCAATGACAAACTTTATCACATAATGTTGTAACGAGTACACCTCGCCTGAGCAGGATTCAAATTCACAACGTTAATGGGATCACATTTCAATATGATGATGATGTCTGCTTTGTACTAGACCAACACACTTAGCTGAATTTTTACAGTGCTAGCTCACTGAAATAATTTTTGAACGTAGACATGTCGCCCCATTCAAACGCATTATCCAGATTCTGAAAATCAATACATGTGGCAAATGCAAAAGAAATTTACCAAACCAAACTCTCAAAAATATTTACAGGGTTAGGGTTTGGTGTTTAATGCCACTTTCTACAATATTTCAGTTATATCGTGAGGGTCAGTTTTATTAGTGGAGGAAACTGGAGTACTCAGAGAAAACCACCGACCTGTCGCAAGTCACTGACAAACTTTATCACATAATGTTGCATTGAGCAGTGGCATAGTTTGGGTCTTTTTTCTAGTGAGGCAATTCACCGAGCGCAGAGAGACGAAAAAATGCTAGAGGGGTCCGGAAATAAAAAAAAAAATGGGCGATTGAAATGCATTTTCCCCGAGTTTAAATGGATAATTTATGATTTCAATAATAACCGAAATAACACGCAGAAAACTATTTCGATATGCGTCAAATGACTGTGTTTGTGAATTTATTTCAGAACCTTTGGAGTGGCTACATGAAGCTTCTTCCCGAGTTTCAGATAGAATCTATATCTGCAATCGAATAAAAAACGAGAAGATAAAATAAGCTTGTATCTAAGAGCGGATATAAGCCCGGCGCATTTCCACTTTCAAACTTTGGCACACGGCAACAAACTATACTAAATTATGTAACATGACGGAGCCAAAAGCTTCCGTAAACGATTTCAATTAATACTGTAGAATATATTTTTATTACAAACTTTGACAAAGGTTTTTATTTCTCGTATTTTAATCAACTTTTATAATATTAATCACATTAATTTTTTTTCTGCAAAAAAATCTAGTGAGGCAGTTGCCTCATTGCCTCAATGGAAGCTATGCCACTGTTGAGTACACCTCGACATGTGGGGGATTCGAACACACAATGTTACTGATGATAAGTACTGATTGCACAGGTAGTTATAAATCCAACTACCATACAATCATGACGGCCTGAAGCAAGAACAGAGAAGAAACACATAATTATCTAAAATATTCAATTCACTTTCCGTCAGATGAACATGACATCAAAATGTCACATGATTCTGTAATAGAAGCAAAACTTACAACTATTACAATGCAACTACATTTATAAAAAAATACGGTTTATCTGAAAGAAAAAAATACCAGTGAAACCTGTCTAAACCGAACCCTGCATAAGTCAAACTTTATATAAAGTCCTGATGTAGGAAATCTTTGTCAATTTTAGCTAAAATGAACATCTCTTTATTCCGAACACAAAAGCTGATCTGAAGGAGGTTTATAAAGGTTTCACTGTATGTAGATTATCAAGGTGGTAGTCATACGAGATGAATTTCTCATGCGAGACTCATGTGTAGTATTTTAAACACATGCCAGTATATATTAGCTTTGACAAATTTCTACAAACCTGTCCTAAATTGAGAGCTTTGTATTCTGCTGATAATTTGCCAAACTCCACCCTGAAAAGACAAATACATTTATAATGTACCAATGAATATAAATCTACTTGTACTAGACAAACGTGCTGAGATGGAAAGTCCTAGTTCACTGAAACAACAGTCCACAAACTAACTTGTCACTCCACTCTGATACATTATCTCCATTTCAAACCAACTAGGGGGTCGTGGTGGTCGTCATCGTATGGCAGTTGGATTTATAACTACCTGTGCAATCAGTGCCTATCACCATTAAAGTTAAGAGTCCCTACCCCGTTCATGGTGAAGTGTACTCGATACAACATTATGTGATAAAGTTTGTCAGTGACTTGCAGTCGGTTGGTGATTTTCTCCAGGTATTCCTGTTTTCTCCACCAATAAAATTGACCTCCACAATATAGCTGAAATATTGTTACACACCATAACCCTTGACTTTTGGACTTTTCAAGGTCTGTAACAGATGAAAAACTTCACTTGTTACATCCAGTGACAATTGTTTTAGACCTTTTTTAATATTACAACATTTAAAACAGTGCCACACCATTTGTAATAAAATGACCATTCTGGCTTTTACTGTTATCATATTTTGGCCGTCATCATTGAAACATGATCCGGGACAGTTTCATCTGGCCGTTTAAATCCAAGACGAGTTTGATGGCTAAAACTAATAGTCCATGACATACAGAAACCAGTAGAAGAATATAAATACGGAAGCGTCTCAGGACAGAGATAAAAATCTGGTACAACTGAAGAAGACAAATTTTTCTGTAAATGTTTTTAGACTAATGCTTACGATATTTATCTAAAACTTGTTCCATGACTTTTTTTCAATCATTGGTCTCTTTTGTTTTATGAACATCCTGTTGAAACTATCCATATCAACAATATGGTGGGGTGTCCTTGATACAACATTATGTGATAAAGTTTGTCAGTGACTTGCAGCAGGTCTGTGGTTTTCTCTGGGTACTCTGGTTTCCAATAAGTAAAACTGATCACCACAATATAACTGAAATATTGTTGATATAAGTGGCGTCAAACACCTTATCCCTAACTATCCATATCAACACAAAAAATTTATAAAAATGAGCACAACTACTGCAAGTTTTAAAATCAGATTCATAGGAAATCATAATCAAAGCCAAAACAAGACCAAATATGTTGTCTGACAACAGGACTGTTCATTTTATTGTTTGATCTGGCAAATTATGCCCAGGCCTTTCAGTAAGAGGCATTATCCGGTACTTTTACACACCTAAAATGGTCTTTGGTACCTCTATAAAGAGTGTTTATAAGATATTCATGAAAATTGTTCAAATTTTGATAAAAAAAAAGTACCGCCTGTAAATAGTGAAGTACTGGTACACTTAAAAAATATTGAAAGCCCTGTATGCCTCTAAAACTTGCAAACCAAACATTTTTTACCCACCATCCTCAATATTTTAGCAGGTTTTTTATTTCTCATACATTCTTACCAGACATTTTTCTCTGTTCCTTTCAGACGATCGGCACCTTTTAGTTTTGACATGACTGAACAATTCCTCTGAAACTATATCAAATAAATAATTAGCACAAGTTATCTCTTATGAATGTTTTGCCATCTATACAAATGAAAAGAAAAAAAGAAATTCTACTAAAAAAAATGCAAAATCAAACTTCTCTGTGCTTTTTTTTTTTTTTTTAATATACTAGTCAACAAAAGAAACGATACAAGGGTTTAATGCTCAATATTTTTTACATAGAGAAAAAAATTGACAAAAATCATATAATTTAGATTCATATGGGCATAACAAATAAGGTAATATCAACAAAATTTCTCAACATCATTATCAAAACAAATCATGGACAGAAATTGTCATGCAGTATGGAGGTTTGTGGAGTTCAGTAGAGTGTGTGACCACCTCTTGCAGCAATGACAGCTTCGCATCTCTGACGTATAGAACCAACCAATCGTTGGCTTGTGGGATGTTGTTCCACTCGTGCACAAGTGCGTCTTGCAGCTACTGTTGTGTTTCCGACGGATTTTGATGGTGGTGAACATGTCTACCGAGTTCATCCCATAAATGTTCAATTGGTGACAGATCCGGTGATAATGCCGGCCAAGGAAGAACACGGATGTGATTCTGGTTCAGAAAGTCTTGACAAACACGAGCCATGTGACATCTTGCATTGTCATGTTGAAAGAAGTGATCAAAGTTTTCCTGTTGCAGAAAGGGCAGAACGATAGGATCAAGAATATCGTCTCTGTATTTTACGGCATTCAATGTTCCTTGAACAATTTTGAGCTGAGTGTGACCATCATGACAAATTCCAGCCCAGATCATAACACTTCCGCCTCCAAAACGGTCTGACTCGTACACACACTGGTCTGTAAAACGTTCCCACACCTGCAGTACACACATTAACGTCCATCGCTAAAACGAAGTGAAAATCAGGATTCATCACTAAAAAGGATGCTTTGCCAGGTGTGAAGCCTCCAACGACTGTGTGCACGAGCCCAGGCAAGTCTCGCTGTCCTATGGCGTTGTTTAAGGATTGGTGCTACCAACGGACACCTAGCTCGGAGTATAGACTCACGTAGTCTTCTGCGAACAGTCTTCTGCGAACAGTCTGAAACGAAATTTGGATGTTTGGTAGACCAGGTGTTCTACGGGCAGTGTCCTAAGCCGTTATCATATGGTTCCAGAGGTGAATAAGGCGTAAATGTCTGTCTTGACGTTGTGACGTCACAAGTGGCCTGCCTTTACGGGGTCTGACATTCGTCCTACCTGTTTGACGAAGATGAATCATTAACCTTGAAATGGTTATTCTATACACATTAAAGTGGTCTGCAACGGCCTGATGAGTCATTCCAGCCTGACCCATATCCACCGCTCGCTCACGGTCATTTTGACGGAGCCATGGCATCGACGTTCTTGTGAAAATTCAAATTTTCAGAATGGCAAATTGTTTACTTTTGTTGACAGCACAATTAATGACTGCAGGTGGTTTAAATGCCTAAATCGATCAACACAAACTCGATCACAGGACAGAAAATTTATTTTCCAGAATTTTTCGTAACAGAACAGGATGCTATTGTTTGTTTTGTGAGGATAAAATGTGTTTCATTGACGTAAATGATAATAAACAATTGTTTTGGTTTTAACATAAAAATATATTTAAAAAAAAAATTGTATCGTATCTTTTGTTTACTAGTTAAATTTACTACATTGTATGATTAATCAAAATACTTAAAATTTAGTGAATATATATGTAATATATATATTCGTCTTAAAATTTAACCCACAGTGTTAGAGTAAGATTTTTTAGCAGACAAATTTTGTGTTCTCCCCAACAGGATATGAACTCACACCATTGATACACTGAAGCACCAATCCAGCACCTTAGATCACTCAGACACATCCGCTACATATATATCAAACTTATTACTCAGAATTGTTTTTCCATTGATAGCCAGTGTCATTATATACTCATGAATTCATGAAGTTTATATTATCATTGATTAATTATTGAAAACAAAAAAAGTAAGTAAATAAAACACTATTGCCCTCATTACACATTAAAAACAAATATTTTTGGATATTTCACAAATATTCTATCTTAGCATCATGTAAAATTACAAAGTTTCTAAATGGTGTTAATTCAAATTGACATATGAAATTCTTATAAAATATGATTTCTAGAAAAACAAAACAGGTGGTTTGATTAAATAGTTCCTGATAAAGGTTAACTCAGTGTGATGCACTCTTAATTAGATATCTACATAATAATTTTTCTAGTGTGATTAATTAGTAAGAAACAAGCAGATAATAGACCTCCATAGAGCCAGATTATCTTATAGGTTAGTATAGAATACATCCTATGGCTCTCTAAGCTTGAGAGGCCCCGCTAAAAAAAATTCAAATATAATTTTTTTTTTTAATTAGTATAATATTTTAGTATTGCATTAGCCTAGGGGCCCCAAAAGGTCATCATGTGCCCTATTTATATACGTCGCTTTGGAGATGTGTTGTTCCACTCTAATAGATCTTATCCTTGTACATTTAAGTTAAGAACATTATCTGATCTCAATTTTTTATTAAAAATAAACAAGGACTGTACACTTGTAAAACCAGTTAAAAGTTTCTATAATATATATGTATACTATACTATCCTTTCATTATTATTATAATATTAAATTCAAAAATTGTCCCATTATATATTTAAAGGAATAAAATTTAAATATACTAGTAACATATGAACAATCCCAATATACATTGAAACCTATCAACACAGAACCCTCTTGGAACCAACTCTTGGTGAGGTAGCTATATAGGGTTATGGTGTTTAAGGCCACTTTCAACAATATTTCAGTTATATCATGGCGGTCAGTTTTATTGGTGGAGAAAACCACTGACCTGCCACAAGTTACTGACAAATTTTATCACATAATGTTGTATCGAGTACACCTCGCCTGAGCGGGATTCGAACTTACAACATTCCAACCTTTGTGTTCAGTTTATAAAGGTTAAATAAGCAAAAATTTGCTACATTGGGATTTTTTTTTCAATTTTGGTTTATATCAAATGAAAGTGTTCACTGATGAAAGGAGAGGAAAAACCCTAAACAGTGCCTAAAAACTCACATTTTCTAATTATTTCTTTTAACTAAGACTGACACATTTTATTTCCAGAACAGATGCAAAGTGATGGCAAAAGCTCACATTGGCCAGGTGAGCTAAACTGGGGAAATCTGTTGATCAGAGGAAAACTTATCTTATTCTAGCTTAAGCCACCAGTTAAAAAAAATGCTTAAATTGTGCAAGTATAGAAGTACGAAAAGCAATATGATATAGAATGGCATTCTATTGAAAGTATTAAAGTGCCTGTTAAATATTACCCTGTAAAATACATTGCATGTGCATAAAAAAGTAGAAACAAGCTGTAATTTTGAATTATTTAAATGAAGTCAAGCAGACTGTATAAAACTCAGAATTGATTCCTTTTCTTATAATATTTATTTATTCAAATTGCATATTACGCCCATATGGGTCAAGCAATTACAATACAAAAGCATGCAAACATAAAAGAAAAACAACACAAGCATAATAAATATGTAAATGTAGAAGAAATATTTGACCGGCGTGGACCCTATCCTCTCAAGTCTAGTGATTGTTTTATGAAGGTGCAAACAACCGATAAAAGATCTGAAGTTGGATTGAGTATGTAATCGAGTCTATTCATGGGTGACATATTGGTAAAAGAAGGACATTTATTTTCAATAGTATTTATTAGTAAATTTCTTGGTTGCTGGTTTAAATGACAATTTAAATAGAAGTGATATTCATCTTCTAAGATATTACAAGTAGTGCAAAGTCTTTGTTGACGGGGTATACTTATAATATTATTGATACAAGTTATTGCTATGCTCTCTCAACTATTCATTCCACATTTATATGAAGAAACAGAATTTCATTTAACAACCTTTTTTTTTCAAGTACATAAGTGGCCTGATCACTACTAGAACAATGACATCCTCTTTCAAAGACAAACCGATAACAATCAGAAAATGTTTTATCAGGAATACAATGTACATTGTTTGAAGTTTATCTTAAAAATCTATCTTAAATGAAGACTTTTAAACAGCCATCGATCTCGACCTCTCAATTACCGTCGATTGAAATGAACCAACCACAGTCTTTACCTTAATTTTTTTTTCACCTACTTGCCTGAAAGCCAAATTTGGAAAAAATTTCTATTTATTCAAACAAATTCTTTCATAATTTTCACTTGTCTGAATCCAGTTTTACTTGTCCCGGGCTTCGGGCAAGTGAGTTAGCATGAAATCTGCAACCACCTCTCAATCACTGCAAGTTTAATAACTTGTTTTCGGATCCCCTTAATTAATTCATAGTCATTACTATTGTTGTATTTAAATTGTTGTACTATATTCAAATGTATTGATTAATAAAAATATGCTTAAACTAATCACTGCCGGTTGAAAATGACATTGAGATCAATACATTTGTTGTTTTTTATTCTGAACAAAAACACTCAATTTAGTGTCTTTTTCTTATAAAAGGTATAAATAGAAATCAATTTTAGTATGCACAAGCGTTCCTGGAATAAAAGGTGGAAAGCCAAATAATTTTTGGGAGCAAGTTCTGTTTCTAACTCAGCCTTTATTCTGGTAAATCTATATTTAATATATATAATTACTTGTACATGTGCAATATATGCATATTTTTGTTCAAATCTTAAATCCAACAAATTTTTGACAGCACAAAGTTTGTTTAAGTAGAGTATCTACAGCTGAGGACAAGGGACTGTTAAATGTTTAACCATATCTTGTTATATGTTGTATGTGAATGTAAGACAGAATGTCACAAACAAAAAGTCACGGAAAAAAGTCACAGGACAAAAGTCACACATTTGTACAGTTGTATGAATGCTACATCAACATGTATGTCCTGTATTTTGTATTTGTCACCCACTGTTAAATATGTTTAAATGACAATAAAGTATTATTATTAAAGGGATATTAAAGCTCATTTTGGTAATTTTTTGTATCTCATGAAAACTTGCAATTGGTTCAATAAATGATATTTATGAAACAATTAACCCGGTTTTTATCAATGAAACTTTGTAAAAGTGACATAATTCGTTGATAATTCTGTCATATCTTGCAGTTTTTCCATTAATTGAATTTTTGCTTCCTGGACAAAAATTCATTTCAACCCTTTTAAGTGATATTTTAACGCTATTAGGGATTATATGGGCGTGCAAAGTATTTTTGGATTGTTTTTACAGTTAAATTGAAAAGAAACAACCTTTGTCATGAGTTGAAAAAATATATGTTAAAACGAGCTTTAATATCCCTTTAAAACTACGCCTACATAATCTGGAAAGAGGAAAAGATTAAAAAATAACTTCTTGAAGAATTGAATATCAAATTGATCTATTTATCTGTATTGGAGATGTAATGTGTTTATAGAGGCTTTACAACTGGTTCACTTACATAACATACATCTGGAGCAGTTATTCTAATATAAATTAGTAGACAAGAAAAATTGACAAAAGTTTCCCCAAATAAACATTTTCCTCCATAATTCTAATATAAATTAATAGACAAGAAATGTTGATAAAAAAATAATTTTTATTATGAATAGCCCCAATAAACATTTTCCTAAAAAAAAATTGATACAAATTTTGATTTTTATTATGAATAGCTAGCCACCAAATAAACATTTTCATCCAAAAATCAATGTTTATTTTTACCATGTTTAAAAGTCATGTATATTAATTATCTAGAATATAACACATTTTGAATTATCTATCCCAAGGGTTATATAAGATTATCCAATCAAATCATTCAATCTACATTATTTATTTATATAGTGTTAAATACAATAGTATCCACAAAACCTCAATAATTTCTCTTAATCAATGAAAAATTATGTCATAAACTTAATTTACAAAGGAGAGCATTACTAAACTCAATAATATCAATAATATCAACTAGCATGTAACCTTATGTTATCAGTATCTAATATAAAACAGCCCAAGTCATGCTTGAAATATTAATTAAAGAGATTAACCAATGAAAATGGATAGGATTTGTTAGAGTAAATACGGTAGCAGAAATCAATATTTTTACTATTACACACAAAGTTCACTACTGTGTTCACTGGAGCATGAAGCTTGGCTTACAAAGAAGGTCAAGCAGGTCATTCCACACGCAGCACAAAGGAGAAACTGAAAGCCAGCCTTGATCTGTGAAAAATATAAACCACGACTTTTGTCCCAGTTTTATTTTTTGAAATTTACAAATTGAAAGCACTTTTTTAGAAATTGAAATGAACAATTAACAAAGGAAACAAGATATCATTATTCCCGCCAATTTTTGTTTATTCTTGGGATTTATATAAATATACTTGTGTCAGAAATAGAGGCTCAACAATGGGGAATTAATCAAAATACTAGTTTGTTCAATGTTATTATTTTTTAATCTTCAATTAAAAAAATAATAGTATCTACTAAATTACTGTTCATTCACATTTACCAAGAAAAAAATGTGTTTAAATACACAACTTTATCTAAGCAAAAATTGTGGTCTAAATTACATCCCAAAGTGTCCCTACCCACATTCCCAAGTTATCACAACTCAAGTTTAACATAATACAAAGCTATTTATACATGTAATTTTCAGTGAAGGCAAAATCTATTTCAAATAACAGAGAGTTGTATGTGTATACCAGGGAATTTGTTTAGCATTGTGAGGGGTGTCCTAGTTTTACATTCACTTATCTGTAATGTTTATTTGTCAGGCACAATCTGTGACCTAATTCAATAATTTGAAATTAAATGTGACCCAATTCAATAATTTGAATTTAAATGTGACCTAATTCAATAATTTGAATTTAAATGATTAAAATGAAGTGTAGGAAGTCTGCCTTCAGGAGCCGCAATCATTATATAATGATTTTAAGTACTAAATAAATGATACATGTACATTTATATCTTTAGACTTCTTACAAGCCCCTTTGAGGCACAATCTGTGACCTAATTCAATAATTTGAATTTTAAATGTAAGAAGACTTCCTTCAGGAGCCTCAAGCAATTTTGCATATAATGATTTTAAGTACTAAATAAATAATATAATAATATGTATAGATTTATACAGCAATCTTTACACTTACTACAAGTCTCTTTCTGATCAATAATCCCTTTAAATAGTACTGTAAATAAAAATTTGACTTTACTGGTCCAAATCAAATCCTTGAATTTATCTTTATATAGTTTTTTTTTTTAAATGAAAAATTTATTTTAATGGTCCAAATAAAGTTTTACTGATCTTGGACCTGAGAACCAGTGCTAATCGTGAGGACTGAAATTAATTGCGCCTATGAAAATTCAAATCTTGACAGACCACTTATATCAACTTATACTGACTGTAGTCAAACCTGTATTAAGAGGCAACTTTTGGGATCAAGAAAAAGTTTCCTCAACATATGGATAGTAAATAAAAATAAACTGATGGTCAACAATTCCACCAATATCAACAAAACGAACAATCACCTTTCATCTTAACTCACAGAACACAAAAAGGGGGGATCACGACATATGACATTTGAAATCCAGGTCCTGGCTTGGAACAGGCACAAAAATGTGAATGAAAGAATTCAAAGAAAAAAAACCAATTCTATTGTCCATCACACATCAATATCTAATTATACTGACTATAGTCAAACCTGTATTAAGAGGTCACCTTTGAGACGACTAAAAAGTGGTCTTTTAAGACAGGTGACCTCTTAAAAGAGGTTCAATTGATATGAAATGTTATGTGCAGGACAAGAAAAGGGTGTCCTTTTAATACAGGTGACTGCATGGACAGGTTTGACAGTACATGTTTTCTCAACATGTCATGATGTGGAGAGAAAATAAAAGTGGTCAGTCATTAGATTTTAATTTTCATAGCAACAATTAATTTATAATGGAATTAAATATATTAATAAGAAAGGGGCTTGCAGCATGTCTAAGCTATCCTTAATACTCTTTCCTTTTGATTGGTTTGGTTTATGGTGCTTAATGCCACTTTCAACAATATTTCAGCTATATCGTGGCGACCAGTTTTATTGGTAAAGGAAACCGGATTATCCGGAGAAAATCACCAACCTATCGCAAGTCACTGACAAACTGTTGTATCAAGTACACCTCACCATCAGCGAGATTCAAACTCACAACATTAGTGGTGATAGGCACTGATTGCATAGGTAGTTATAAATCCACTACCAGACGATCACAACCAGAACAGCCCCTCATGTTAGTGGAAGCAGTCTGATAACAATGTATGCTATGCAACAGTGATGGTCAACAATTCCACCAATATCAACAAAATGAACAATCACCTTTCATCTTGACTCACAGAACACACAAAAAGGGGGGACAACAACATATTACATTTGAAATCAAGGTCCTGGCTTACAACAAGCACAAACATGTAAATGACAGAAGTCAAAGTATAAAACAAGTGCACATCAAATTTGATGTCTATTTATTATATTATCACACCAGGCTATATGAATTACCTCCTTGAAAAGCTATCATATATATTTTTTTTTTTTCAATTTACCTCCTGATAAGGAATTTTAAACATAAACCAGTATATATCTTGAATTTGAAGCTTAAATATCGTAATTAAAAACTGCTATGATCACATTTAATGAATAACATTGAACCAGTCACCAAAGTCGTAACATATTTACATATCATGCAATCACTATCTATGGTAACTTATTTCAATTCTAAAAATGAAAAATATTTAGATTATTTCAAAGTGCAATAGTGAAGTCTGGGCCACTCTGCCCACCAAAGGCCACCCATCTCATCTGGCCAGATTTCATATGCCGTGATATGGACTGAGATAGTAAATTACTACTAAATTGTCCACCTAAAGAGAAGCAACCCCTCTTATAACGCCACTGTTGCATTGCAAAAAGGGTGGACTTATAAGAGAGGGACTACTGTCTAAGGCCTTGCTTAAAAATACTACTCTCTAAAAACCTGACTAACTGAAAAACAGTTTTTGAAGTAGATATATAAGCCAATTAATTGTTTTCTTTATTATACAATGTATTTGAACAAAATAATCTGACATTTGATTAATGTTATAAAAATTTAAATTTTTTTTTATAATTAATATAATAATAAGCCTGAAATCTACTAATGTGCGATGCGCTCTGTCTATATTACGTAGCATACATGCTTAAATTATAATACCAGAGTTCACGAAATTGGATATGGGTTTGGTGGTCCTAGAGAAAAAAATGTCAGTCCTCATTAATTTTGTATTGCAAAATACCAATCTTGTGTCAGTCCTTAGCGAAATTTCCCCAAATTTTGCTGGTCATGTCTGACAGGACTGATGAATTTCGCAAACTCTGAATACAATGTATTACATAAATAATCAGCATGTTGTACATAATTAGCATATGCATAGTATTATTATAGTGTGCATGAATTGTCTCCCCTTATTAGCAGTTCTATACAGCTATGTACAAAGCTAAAAAAAGAAGTATGAAAACATTAGTCAACTTGTCCAAAATAATAAAAGTACTTAATTGTTAATTTTCAAATAAAAAAAATTGGAAACTTGTGGGTTTACAAATCACAAAATCATACTTTTGCTAAAAATCAAAGCTTTTCAAAATTTGAAAAGATTCAACAAAGTCAACTCAAGATGTAGAAGGCAAAAAAATATTTTGATTGATTGATTGGTGTCTAATGTCCAGCGAGCAATTTTTCAGCTATATTCAGGACGATTAAAAAACAAAAAAAACCCAAAACATTTTGAACTGCAAAATGTATCACAATATGCCATTAGTCAACACTCTGGAATACAGGAGCTTACAAACTGAAAAGTGCCTCAATAAAATAGAATACATATTTGCAGTGCTGTAAATATTTGACAGTCTGTACCTGCATTTGAAATTAATTTATGCTAAACAAATCTTGATTTTCCAGTTCTCAAAAAGGTTACTCAGACTGCACCATGATACGACAGCGACAAGTTAACAGAAGCTTCCTCTAGCACCAATTTTACCACAATCAAGGTTAACATGAAAACCAATAATAGAAGAATAGAATACTACCTGAAGCCTTTGTCACAATCAATTCAGAGAAAAAAACCTCATCAAAATTAGATGAAAAATAAAAAAATGTGTATTCTTCCCAAATTTGCCAAATGAGCCATCTAATTCAAAAAGATAGTGACAAAACAGAACTCTCAGTAATTTTTCAACAATATTATGGAACAAACAAAAACAAAACAAAATTCACTGGGGTAAAGCTGATGACCGTAACTGTAATTATGGTCATCCCAAGATGGCGGATGTGGAATCAGGTAAGAATCTTTTTTGCCGATTAAATTGTTTCTATAATGTATTTTAAATGACACATGCATTAGTAGTAGTATGATAGTAATCTATGAACTTTCCACAAGGAAACCACAAATTACGACTGAAAAATGTATATGAAAGGGAAAATCCGATTTTAAAAAATCACTAAGATGACCATAACTGATTATAATTGTTTTGAAAGATGACCGTAATCTCAGTTTTCAGTTACGGTCATCTTAGCGATTTTTTAAAATTGGATTTTCTCTTTCATATACATTTTTCAGTCTTAATTTGTGATTTCCTTGTGATAAGTGAATAGATTACTATCGTACCCAATGCATGTGCCATTTAGAATACATGATAGAAACAATTTAATCGACAAAAAAGATTCTTACCCGATTCCACGTTCGCCATCTTGGGATGACTGTAATTGCAGTTACGGTCATCAGTTTTACCCCAGTGATTATTACTACAACTAAACACAAAAATCAAACATAAAAATAAACAATATCAGGTTTTTTAATACTAATCATCTGTTTAAAATATACAACAATGTGGACCCGTGTAGCTAATTAAAATAATTCTGGAATAAATTTAGCATGAAAAAAAGTTCAATGGATTTAAATTAAGTACCGTTTCTAATAACACAATTTTTTCTTCTTCAATTTTTTTTTTATTGTGATCACCAAAAAAGGGTTCAGAAATACATTCACTATGCATTTTGTTAACCTTAAGTTCACCTTTAACCCCAATTGAAAATATGCAAATTTTCGTCCTAATAACAAGGTTATAATATCATGCTTGCAAGTAAGGTCACAATTCTTTTTTCATTGTGATTGATTGACAGGTTAAATTAACCAATGAAAAGATTTTACTGGTTTGCCCATATTAGAAAGATGCACCATACATTTAGTGGTCTCCAATATTATAAAGATATACCAGGATTTTACTGGTCCCCAATATTATAAAGATATATCAGGATTTTACTGGTCCCCAATATTAGAAAGATATACCAGATTTCATCATTAGTGGGAGAGTACTGAATTAGAAAGATGTATATACCATATTAGCAGTAGTAGGAGACATTACAAAGAAAATCTAAATGTTAGTGAAACATTCTACACAGCAAACCAAAAAAGCAATGTGATTCTTATCACACCTCTCACTTACTTCCTTTTACAGACATCGCAGCATGGGAGATCTAAAGAAATCCCATTACGGGCAACATGCGAGCGACTCCATGTCATGGCTTTTTCCATTCAAAGAAAATGGCACTTGGGTAACTATGAAAGTGTTATATTTTAAAGTTAAACCGCTTTGCTTGCTACAAGCAATCCGATGATAGAAGAAGGTCATAACCTGTATTTAACATATCATTAAATATTCATGACATAGGGTCATTTGTATGTGACCAGTAATGGGGTTTCTTTAGATCTCCAATGCCATCACATATCAGTAAAGGGAAGAAAGCGAGATATGATATTCATCAGATTGACCAAAAAGTTACACAAATCACCATGCAGACTTACATTGCTACCAGCTATGGGGATAACAGTTTTTTGGTAACCAGATTGGCATATGAATGTGCCTAACGTTTTACCAAGTCTTTTCACAGGGTTCAGTGCTTGCCACATACCTTTCACTAATAAAAACAGTAGAAACAAATTTGAATCAAAATTTCATGAGGTATAATACCACTTCTTCTATATGAAAGGGAAATTTTATCAAGGAAATAAACGGTACACATCAAATTCGAATTATGAATTACTGGACCTTTATGTTGCATTGAAAGACCATTTTTATTTACACAATTACAAATAAGATTAAGGGTTAGCCTAGGGTTAGGGTAATCGTGTTTAATGCCACTTTCAACAATATTAGTTATATCGTGGCAGTCAGTTTTATTGGTGGAGAAAACCAGAGTACCCGGAGAAAACCACTGATCTGTCAAACTGTATCACATAAAATATTGTGCGAGTACACCTCGCCATGAATGGGGTTCGCACTCACAACGTTAGTGGTGATAGGTATTGATTGCATATGTAGTTGAAAATCCAACTACCATACGATCACAGCCACAACAGCCCCCAAATAAGATTAATATCAAGATCATTGGTATTTAATGCCACTTTCAACAAAATTTCAATTAGATCATGCCAGTCTGTTTTATTACCGTGGTGGTTGAAACAAGTGTTACACAGAGAAAACCACAAGCCTGATGCAAGTATCTGACAAATTTTATATGATGTTGCATCGGGAACAATCTTTACATGCACAGGTATCAAAATAAAAACTTAAGTTGTGATCATCTTTGGCAACCCATGACAGATCACACTCCAACAATCTCCACTCATCACCATGGGTTAATTCATAAGAAAATCATTGTTTCAGGTTTGTTTCGTAACTGATATGTATTTATTAGTTTCCATAGCAACACACCATGCAGCACTCATAATTTCCTATTAGTGGAATAGTGGAAATTAGGAAAGATACAATCCGACTATAATGGATATACTTATAGCATTCTTCTCCTGGCATTTTAATTTACAAGAGAAATTTGAATCCTTTTTTTCTTTAAAAACTATGATAAGTTTGGCTTTCAAACATGATGTCAGAACTAATCAAAATGTTAAAAAAAACAAGGGCAACGCAAGGCGTGGTGTATCCCCTCGCCTAAAAATTTAACCTGGTGACCTTGACCTTTGACCTATGACCTTGAAAATCATTAGGGTTCCAGATTCTCTTAAGGACTAAGTATGTACCAAGTTTGGTCAACATCCATTGAAGGATGTTGATTCTAAGAGTGTTCACAAGGATGTTACGGAAGGACGGACGGTAGCGATACTATATCCCTTCGCAACTTCGTTGGCGAGGGGATAAAAAAAAACTCATGAATAATTCATCACAACGAGAATTTCTCAGTCAGTTGACCCACACATGAGGAATGGAAAGTATTGGAGTCTGGTCTGCCATTGGTTACGGACAACGAGTGGTAATATGCACTTAATTAATGGATATTAAATGTAATCAAATAACCATACTATCGCAACAAAAATGGTCGTCACAAGGCCAAAAATTAAAAATCATCGACAATCATGCCCCTTTCTTTTTAATAAATATGGATTTGTTTCCCTGCCCCTACAAGAAATGATTTCTTAATCATTAATATATTGTTACTTCCAGGTCATTGAAGTAAATTATGAATAATATCTTTGTTCTATATAAATAATACCTTAATAATAATCTGTTGACAGTTATGGTTTAATTTGCATTGGTGTGACAATATTTCAGTAATATCATAGTGGTCAGTTCTATTAAAGGAATAAACAGAAGTATGTTGTATTTTGACAAGAAAGTACTGAATACGAATAAATAAGGTGGGATTACAAAGGAAGTTAATATACCAAGAGGTACCTAGAGAATACCATTGACATGCTTCAAGCAGGGATGATCCTGGTTAGAAAATAAAATAACTGAAATCAATGAAAAATAGCTGAAACCATCTACACCTCCTTTCAAAATGGTCCTTTTTGACCTGTTCTGACCATGTCCAGCAACTTTCAGAAAACAATTTTCAGACGAAAATAGCTGACATCAGTTAATTAACTCAAAAAATCATCCCTGTTGAAGTCACTTACAAACTTAAATAAATTTGTATCCAGTACACCTTGGCACAAGTGGGAATTGAACACACAATCAACACTAACTGTGTAAACTCATCTACAATACAATAACAGCCACAAAATCATCTAGTTATCTGTTGAGATTGACTGAAAACTAAGACAAGTCTGATATTTAGTGTGAAAATAAAATAATTTCTCATTGATCAAAGGGGAGACAATTTATAACACATACAGCATGCTATTATGCTCACTAGCATGAAACATGCATTGTAATGATATCTCTAAGAATAATTTGTTCTCTACATATGTAGTCTCATGTGTGGAGTAATTTTTTTTCTACAACTTTCAAGAAAAACATTTCAAAACAAAGTTATCAATATATCCTTAGAAATTGTGATGAAAACCTGATGTGCCTAATACAACTGATTTTTGATTTTTGATTAATTAAAATATAAGCTTTTCGTTGAGTAAAAAAAGAACAACATATAAGTATGCAATGACTTTTTTTTTATTTACCTTTATTTGAATTTCGTACATGTAGATATTTTGTGAGGATAGTACAATCATGGCCAATACAAGATGGAGCTGCAACTTCATCAGCAGCATGACCAAATGGTTAGTGCTGATGTATAGTTGTCTCCAATGTTATAAATCATGTGCCCCATAGTCCTACCTCCAAAAATACCACAGTTTTAAAGTGAAAAACGTTAACGAAAAAACAAACTTATTTGTTTACATTTTTGCCAATTTTTGCATTGGAAATCTTCTCTTTTTTTACACAAGACACTTTTTTCTTACCATTGACTATGGATTTTGTTTTATTCATTATTGATATAGTGTCTCCAGTGATGCCTGTGGCTTGCTGAATCAAAATAAAGCTTTCTTATCTTATCCAAGGATTTGTATATTAAAAAGGATATGAATCTCACGAAATTTAACATAAATTGTATGCAAGTATGTTGCGTGGGTCGAGAACAAGTGCGATTACGCCATTTTTGTGATAATATAATATTTTTCAATGTGTAGAAGGAGTTTTATTGAAAACAGTGCTCCCGATTTGTATTTATTCATTTGTCAAAATGGTGGCATTCTGCGCGGAAATGGGGGTGGCCTATTTAGAAATCAATAAACTTCCTTGTTTACATGAAATTGACATACCAAAGTGTATAAATGTGTAGTTTAGAGTGTATTCGATGTATAGAACAAAACTTGGCATGATTGGTTGCTTTGTTTTATCATTTTTGCTATGTTTTTAGATGTATGAAACTACTTTTTTTTATTTTACGTGTATGAGGGGCGATAGAGAAAAAATCATTGAACCTATATCAGCAAATCTTTGTTTTATCATTTTTGCTATGTTTTTAGATGTATGAATGAATAAATCATCGCCACACGAGATAAAGCGAGAAAATACAAGATTTGTATCCTTTCTACTATTTAAATCCTTGTCTTATAGGAGTTTATACTTTTAGTTTTACATTTGTATTAAAAATCTATTATTTTTTATTATGGAAGAATAAAAATAAATAATAACTGACAACCAACACACACAAACACTTAAGGATTTTCTCTATCTTTCTTCATGACTAGAGTTTAGACCCATGGCCATGTCACGATGTCCGACACGAGACACATGACCTGCACTGCATGACCGAGATGACCAGGGCAGATATTGGGAGGGCAAACAATTCAAGATATATATTTTGTAGAAAGATGACATGTTAATATTTAATCAAAACAACAAGCTTTGGTGTGCAACATGCAATGCATGTGTACTTGGACATCACATAAATCATGTTAAACGTGGGGAAAATATAATTTACTACTCACACCGGGATTACAGATGTAAAAGGACTTTCAAGGGGAGATAAGAGACCTAATTAGTGTGTCCGAAAACCGACAACACGAAAATTAGACATGTATAACAACGTACTACTCCAGTATAATTTTCTTCAAGTTAAGCTTTTTAAGAAAAGCTGAAGTCAGTCGATTTGCAGCATTTTTAAAGTAAAATGTATTGTTCAAAGAAATGTAGTTTAGTTTATTTTGAAAGATTTGTTTTTATTTTAAGTGACATATAACCATGAACTTTTCGACTATGAAGAAGATATATGGTTTCAGATGAAACAAAAATCCCATAGAAATCATGGTGGATGCATAAGCCGAGTTGCATTCTTTGTTCTATAATATTATGGAGGAAAAAATGGAATATTCAAATATTTTAAAATTCAATTGATCAAGTTCATCCCGGGAGTAATACAACACATTACTCCCGGTTTAATGCCAGAAGAGGAATTATTATCTTCATTGTTTAGCTATGTATGGTTGCTAAGTATGTCGGATTTCAAATATTTTGAAAACCGCTTGTTTCAAAAGCAGTTCACAGCCATATGTGAAGCTGTTGCTAAAATTCCAGAAATGTAGGGTATAGTAAAGAAAAGCCAGTTTAAGTTGTTTAAACTTGTGCCTTACCCTATTGTTTGTTATTGAACAATGCATTGTGCGTAAATTAATTAAATATACTTAAAAAACATAATAGGTCTGAGAGCATTACAGCGCCAAAGCTGGAATTCAAATTTGGGAATCCAATTAATCCATGTCACGGGTATTGTTAATCTATTCCATAGCTGTATGGTGTACTCGATACAACATTATATATGATAAACTTTGTCAGTGACTTACGGCAGGTCGGTGGTTTTTTCCGGGTACTCCGATTTCCTCCACCAATAAAACTGACCGCCACGATATAACTGAAATATTGTTGAAAGTGGCGTTAAACACCATAAGCTAAACCCAGACCTGCTAGACACTTTTCTAAAACATATTAGGTCTGAGAGTCTTCCATGATATGTACCACAGTGAAATCTTACTGTCCATTGTTACAGCTATTGTTCTACTGGTTCCAGAAATGTACAATGGGTTATGTTGGGTACTTTTCCCAAAAGTAATAGGCGAGCCTTCCATTACATTTACTTTACAAGACATAGAATTCGAAGATTTTTTTTATATCAAATTGTCCTGTGTCACAGCTATTGTTCTTCTGATTCCATAAATATATGAGTGTTGAAAGCCCTCCAGGAAATTTACCAAAGTTAGTATTCAAATATTTAGATATCTTGAAATAAAGAATCTGTAAAACAAAATTGGTGATACTTTCTGTAATTAAGAGTTAATTTGCTAGAGTGCTCACAAGAAACCATTTTCAAAATTCACAACTGTTTTTCATTAAAAAAAAACCCAAAGAATTTAGCCCATTAAGGGCTTTGCGATAGCACTCATTTTAGAACTTCATTGATATATTCTTCTAATTAAGATTGTGTATAAATTTGATGATAATACATCGAAGAATAAATTTGCTAGAGCGAACACAAGCAACAATTCTTTCCACGTTCACAGTTTTTCATTTAAAAACAAAAGTTTAACCCCCCCCCCCCCCCCCAAAAAAAACCAACCTTACGTATTCCGATATTACGGTACACAAAATTCGAACATAGATGAGATACTCATATAATAAAGGGGGCCGTCGCAATCATTATCGTATGGTTGTTGGATTTATAGCTATCTATGCAATCAGTGCCTCTCACCACTTACGTTATGAGTTCGAATGAGTTTTTTTCGGTACTCCGTTTCCCCCACCAATAAAGCTGACCGCCACGATATAACTGAAATATTGTTGAAAGTGGCGTTAATCACCATAACCCTAACACATATAATAAAGGTTTTATAGTGTTGAAAGTGGCGTTAAACACCATAACCCTAACACATATAATAAAGGTTTTATAGTGTTGAAAGTGGCGTTAAACACCATAACCCTAACACATATAATAAAGGTTTTATAGTGTTGAAAGTGGCGTTAAACACCATAACCCTAACACATATAATAAAGGTTTTATAGTGTTGAAAGTGGCGTTAAGCACCATAACCCTAACACATATAATAAAGGTTTTATAGTGTTGAAAGTGGCGTTAAACACCATAACCCTAACACATATAATAAAGGCGTTAAACACCATAACCCTAACACATATAATAAAGGTTTTATAGTGTTGAAAGTGGCGTTAAACACCATAACCCTAACACATATAATAAAGGTTTTAAAGTGTTGAAAGTGGCGTTAAACACCATAACCCTAACACATATAATAAAGGTTTTATAGTGTTGAAAGTGGCGTTAAACACCATAACCCTAACACATATAATAAAGGCGTTAAACACCATAACCCTAACACATATAATAAAGGTTTTATAGTGTTGAAAGTGGCGTTAAACACCATAACCCTAACACATATAATAAAGGTTTTATAGTGTTGAAAGTGGCGTTAAACACCATAACTCTAACATCTATAATAAAGGTTTTATAGTGTTGAAAGTGGCGTTAAACACCATAACCCTAACACCTATAATAAAGGTTTTATAGTGTTGAAAGTGGCGTTAAACACCATAACCCTAACACATATAATAAAGGTTTTATAGTGTTGAAAGTGGCGTTAAGCACCATAACCCTAACACATATAATAAAGGTTTTATAGTGTTGAAAGTGGCGTTAAGCACCATAACCCTAACACATATTATAAAGGTTTTATAGTGTTGAAAGTGGCGTTAAACACCATAACCCTAACACATATAATAAAGGTTTTATAGTGTTGAAAGTGGCGTTAAACACCATAACCCTAACACATATAATAAAGGTTTTATAGTGTTGAAAGTGGCGTTAAACACCATAGCTCTAACACATATAATAAAGGTTTTATAGTGTTGAAAGTGGCGTTAAACACCATAACCCTAACACATATAATAAAGGTTTTATAGTGTTGAAAGTGGCGTTAAACACCATAACCCTAACACTTATAATAAAGGCGTTAAACACCATAACCCTAACACATATAATAAAGGTTTTATAGTGTTGAAAGTGGCGTTAAACACCATAACCCTAACACATATAATAAAGGTTTTATAGTGTTGAAAGTGGCGTTAAACACCATAACCCTAACACATATAATAAAGGTTTTATAGTGTTGAAAGTGGCGTTAAACACCATAACCCTAACACATATAATAAAGGTTTTATAGTGTTGAAAGTGGCATTAAACACCATAACCCTAACACATATAATAAAGGCGTTAAACACCATAACCCTAACACATATAATAAAGGCGTTAAACACCATAACCCTAACACATATAATAAAGGTTTTATAGTGTTGAAAGTGGCGTTAAACACCATAACCCTAACACATAAAATAAAGGTTCTATAGTGTTGAAAGTGGCGTTAAACACCATAACCCTAACACATATAATAAAGGTTTTATAGTGTTGAAAGTGGCGTTAAACACCATAACTCTAACACATATAATAAAGGTTTTATAGTGTTGAAAGTGGCGTTAAACACCATAACCCTAACACATATAATAAAGGTTTTATAGTGTTGAAAGTGGCGTTAAACACCATAACTCTAACACATATAATAAAGGTTTTATAGTGTTGAAAGTGGCGTTAAACACCATAACCCTAACACATATAATAAAGGTTTTATAGTGTTGAAAGTGGCGTTAAACACCATAACCCTAACACATATAATAAAGGTTTTATAGTGTTGAAAGTGGCGTTAAACACCATAACTCTAACACATATAATAAAGGTTTTATAGTGTTGAAAGTGGCGTTAAACACCATAACCCTAATACATATAATAAAGGTTTTATAGTGTTGAAAGTGGCGTTAAACACCATAACCCTAACACATATAATAAAGGTTTTATAGTGTTGAAAGTGGCGTTAAGCACCATAACCCTAACACATAAAATAAAGGTTTTATAGTGTTGAAAGTGGCGTTAAACACCATAACCCTAACACATATAATAAAGGTTTTATAGTGTTGAAAGTGGCGTTAAACACCATAACCCTAACACCTATAATAAAGGTTTTATAGTGTTGAAAGTGGCGTTAAACACCATAACTCTAACACATATAATAAAGGTTTTATAGTGTTGAAAGTGGCGTTAAACACCATAACCCTAACACATATAATAAAGGTTTTATAGTGTTGAAAGTGGCGTTAAACACCATAACTCTAACACATATAATAAAGGTTTTATAGTGTTGAAAGTGGCGTTAAACACCATAACCCTAACACATATAATAAAGGTTTTATAGTGTTGAAAGTGGCGTTAAACACCATAACCCTAACACATATAATAAAGGTTTTATAGTGTTGAAAGTGGCGTTAAACACCATAGCTCTAACACATATAATAAAGGTTTTATAGTGTTGAAAGTGGCGTTAAACACCATAACCCTAACACATATAATAAAGGTTTTATAGTGTTGAAAGTGGCGTTAAACACCATAACTCTAACACATATAATAAAGGTTTTATAGTGTTGAAAGTGGCGTTAAACACCATAACCCTAACACATATAATAAAGGTTTTATAGTGTTGAAAGTGGCGTTAAACACCATAACCCTAACACATATAATAAAGGTTTTATAGTGTTGAAAGTGGCGTTAAACACCATAACCCTAACACATATAATAAAGGTTTTATAGTGTTGAAAGTGGCGTTAAACACCATAACCCTAACACATATAATAAAGGTTTTATAGTGTTGAAAGTGGCGTTAAACACCATAACCCTAACACATATAATAAAGGTTTTATAGTGTTGAAAGTGGCGTTAAACACCATAACCCTAACACATATAATAAAGGTTTTATAGTGTTGAAAGTGGCGTTAAACACCATAACCCTAACACATATAATAAAGGTTTTATAGTGTTGAAAGTGGCGTTAAACACCATAACCCTAACACATATAATAAAGGTTTTATAGTGTTGAAAGTGGCGTTAAACACCATAACCCTAACACATATAATAAAGGTTTTATAGTGTTGAAAGTGGCGTTAAACACCATAACCCTAACACATATAATAAAGGTTTTATAGTGTTGAAAGTGGCGTTAAACACCATAACCCTAACACATATAATAAAGGTTTTATAGTGTTGAAAGTGGCGTTAAACACCATAACCCTAACACATATAATAAAGGTTTTATAGTGTTGAAAGTGGCGTTAAACACCATAACCCTAACATATATAATAAAGGCGTTAAACACCATAACCCTAACACATATAATAAAGGCGTTAAACACATAACCCTAACACATATAATAAAGGTTTTATAGACATTTGGTAAGAGTCTTACAAAGAATGCAACTGATAATTGACAATATTAGATTTTACCATCATTTTCGAAGGTATTCTTGAAATAAAGAATTAGCATAAATTTGTTGAAGGTCAGAATCCGTCGGTCAAAGAATGAAGTTGTTATCTAGAGCGCACAAACACTAATTCTTAAAATTCACATTTTTTCTTTAAAAACAAAGATATTCCCAAAAAACCTACTCCGATTCTACTCATTTTCGGATTCAGCTTGTTTCCCTTTTCGAAATATTTCGTTTAAACAGTAATGGTCAACAATTCTACCAATATCAACAAAAACACTACAGGAGATTGAGCGGCACGATTGGAACAACATCCCATAAGCCTTTATCCAACGATTGATTGGTTCTGTGCGTCGGAGATGCGAAGCTGTCGTTGCTGCAAGAGGTGGTCACACACGAAGACCTCCATACTACATGACAATTTCTGTCTGTCCATGATTTGTTCTGATAATGATGTTGAGAAATTTTGTTGATATTGCCTTATCTGTTATGCCCATATGAATCTAAATTATACGATTTTTGTCGATTTTTTTTTCTTTATGTAATAAATAATCTTTTGTTGACTAGTACCGCACGGTATATATTGATACAGTTTAGGTATATATTGATACAGTTTAGGTATATCTAGTTTACAGTTTCAAGAACAAAATAGCAAATATATATAATCTGTAGATTTTCATGCTTTTACAGGAGATTGATTAAAAGTTTGGTCCATATTCCTTATAATATATTCTTTTCATCGAAGAAAACTATTGCATCGCATCTCTGAAACCGAGAATATGTAGTTTATCCTATACGTAAAACGCCGGAATCAACAGAACAATCCGGGATAGGTTTATATGTATAGTTCATAGATTTATCCCAATCGTAACTACTCAGCCATTCTCGCTACTTGCAAGGACCGACAACTCTGTATGGGAGATTGATGTACATGTATGTACAAAAGTTACCAATGATGACTACTGTATAAAGCCACTCGTTGTGTAATTAAAAATTTTGATGCATTTTTTTTCATTGATTCACCTTTTCTTGACGAGATGATGATGAGGTCCGCTTTGTACTAGACCAACATGCTTAGTTGAATTTGTATAGTGCTAGCTCACTGAAACAACAGTACGCGGTATACATGTCTCCCCACTTGGACACATTAATATCCAAATCCCGAGCCAACCTGTCTTTGCTCTTTCTCCTTTTTGTGCTGCGTGTATAGCGGAGAAGCAACAAATACCACGTTTGACCCGATCACGACTCGAACCCACGATCTACCGCAATCGAGGCGAACACGCTAACCATTCTACATCTACATTGTTGAATTGCAAAGGGTCTAAGACACATCACGCAAGTATTTCATGTTCTGTTACCCAATATGGTGCTCATTATATAAAAAAAGCATATTTACATGTGCCGTTTAAAAACAGTGTTTTTTGCGTGTTACTCTGTCAAATATGATGTGAGGCTGGTCTTGAATGCCTCTACATCATCCATATTCAACAAATTTGATGGTAAATTATTCCAGTCCTTGATGGTCCTAGGAAAGAAGCTGTATTTGTAAGTGTTACTGGATGTCTGTACATTTCTGAATTTCCGTGGGTGATATTGTCTGGTTATCCTGTTTTGTTGTTTTATATAATCTGGGATGTTTATCGCTATTTGATGATGAAAATCTTTGTGAAAACAAACATAGCCTTTAAATTTTTCGTCTGCTTTCCAATGTTGGTAATTTTAAATATTTTAGTATTAGTATGTTGGTAACTGAACCCTGTTCTCTACTGTACTGGTGCTTAATGAAACGGGCTGATCTTCTTTGTACCATTTCAATCTTTTTAATTTGATTTTCCTGATATGGATCCCAGGCGCTACTTGCGTATTCAACATTAGGTCTTACTATCGCTTGATATGCTCTTTTTTTTTTATTTCTTCTGGGAATTTGCTGATATTTCTCCTCAAGAAGCCCAGTGATTTATTTGCTTTAGCTAATATATTGTTGATGTGTGTACCCCATTTGAGCGTGTTGGTAAATAGAACACCTAAATATGGGTTTTGGTCTACGTTTTCCAATATTTGGTCATGCATGGTGTAGTTATGTAGGACAGGTGTTTTCTTGTTGGTAATTCTTAATACATAACACTTGGAAGCATTAAATTTCATCTGCCATTCTGATGCCAAATTTACTAATTTGTCCAGATCTTTTTGTAACTGGTTACAGTCATCAGTACAATATATTCCCAGGTATAAGAGGCTATCATCTGCAAATAAACGTAATTTCGATTTGATGTCATCTCCAATGTCATTTATGTACAATAGGAACATTAAGGGTCCTAAAACTGTTACTTGGGGCACGCCTGATTTTACATGGGCCTTTCCTGATGTTTCACCTTCTACAACCACACACTGTTGACTCTGTGTAAGCCAGGCCCTTATCCACTCAAGTATTTTACCTTTTATTCCATAATGCTCCAATTTTCGTAGAAGTCGTATATGTGGTACTACATCAAAAGCTTTGCTGAAGTCCAAAATTAACATGTCTACTTGCACTTTATTATCTAGATGTCTGGATATATCTTCAATTGTTGTTACTAATTGAGATTCACATGATCTTTTTTTATCTGAAACCATATTGGTAGTCTACTAGCAGAGGCGAATCCAGGGGGGGGGGGGAAGCGCACCCGGCGCGCCCCACCCTAAAATTGGAAGAAATATGATTTTTTGGCGTAAAATCGTGATTTTTAACACGAAATACCCCAAAAATTTTCGCGCCTCCCTCCGCTCGGCGCAATTTTTTTAAGTGCGCCCCCCCCCCCCTTATTTGAAATCCTGGATCCGCACCTGACTAGGGTATTATATTTTTCAAGATGTTGCATTATGTGTTTGAAAATTATATGTTCCATAAGCTTACAGGTTACCGATGTCAATGAAACGGGTCTATTGTTAACCGGGAGGCTTTTATCTCCTTTTTTAAATAATGCTGTGATGACCGCCATTATCCAATCATCTGGGACTGAGCCTAATTCATATGATTTTTTATATATTGTTGTTACATATGGAGCGATGTTGGTAGACAATCTTTTAGTACTCTGTTCGGGATATTGTCTGGACCATTTGCCTTTTTCGGATTGACATTGCTCAGTAGCTTCTTTACTCCTTCCTCAGATATTTCTCAATGGCTTATGTCAGGTGCTGGATTACCTTTCAATTCTGGTTGGTTCGTCATATTTTCCTCTGTTAAAACAGATACAAATTGTTGGTTTAGTGCCTCTGCTTTACTTTTACTGTCTTCCATTATTTTTCCGTTTGAATTGAGTGTTGCTATTCCACATGAGTCTCTTTTCTTTGATTTTATTTATTGCCAAAACTTTTTTCCATCTACAGGTGTTTTTCTTTCTCCATCTTCATCTACTTCCAATAATTGTGATATATAATTTTGATGTTTTTTATTCAGTTTTTATTTTATAGTCTTTCTTATTTGTTTAAATTCTTCCGAATGTTTCTCATTGTTCGTACGTTTAGCCTTCTTGTAAATCCTCTGCTTTTTCCTGATTAATGTTTTAATTTCTCTGGTGATCCAAGGTACATTTCATCTTGATGTAAGCATTTTTGTTGGAATATTAGTTGTTATAGTCTGTGATAGTATTTCTTTAAATTCTCCTCAACATTCTTGAATGCTATTTGTTTTTGAATTATTGATAACAACATTATTCTCTTTATCAAAGTGTTGGTTGATTCCATTCATATTGGCTTTTTTATACTAGATAGACAAACTACTATAGTATTTTTTTTTTGAGATTTAAATCATTCAAAACTGAAAACAATGTGGTAAAACGTAGGGCTGCCAGGTTCGTCACTAGCATACAGAGAGCGAAGCATAATTATCTAGCGTTGGCGACACGGTACCACACTTGAACTGGAGCGGACTTGAAGACAGATATAAAGATGTTCGACTTTTTGTGCTTTTTGTTTATTATATATGTACCACATAGTTGATACATGGGATAGTTAAAAAAAAACTATTTTGCACGATTAAACTGTATATATATTTATTATGCAGACATGTACATGATGTATGTAAATTGTAAATTAGGCAATAATAAAAAGTAAAATTACGAAAAAAAAAAAGATGTTCGATCTGTCATGTTGTATCAAATAACAAACGAAAAAGTAGTTTTTGCTAAAAAAAAAATAAGAAAAAGAAAAAGGAAGACTTATTTAAGTCAACTTTATGACAATTACAAAACATGCAATCCTCGCCTTTCATTAGATCCCTCCTTGTAAGTCTCAGCAAAGGCAAGAATCGTTTTCCCTCGCTAGAACCGTCTTATACAACTCCGATATAATTTTCAACTTGTTGAAGGTGGTCAGCATCACGGAGCTTAGGATTTTTTTTTTAAATATATATATAGTAATATGAAAAAAAATACCCATATATAAATAAAAAAATCTCACAAGCCTCGGTGACCAAGTTTGGTTTATGGTGTTTATACGCCACTTTCAAACAATATTTCAGTTATATCGTGGCGGCCAATTTTATTGGTGGAGGAAACCGGAGTCGACTACACCTCGCCATGAACGGGGTTCGAACTCGCAACTTCGGTGGTGATAGGCACTGATTGCATATGTTATTGCAAATCCAACTACCATACGATCACGACCACGACGGCCCCTCAGTGGGCAGTATTTGGAAGAAGTAGAACTTTTTAAAAAATGTGCAAACTGTAAATATATTTGTATTTCTTGTATCATAATTTATTGGAGTTGACAAAAATAACTTCAGGAGATTTATTGAAAAATGAAATACATGTATATACATCGGAACATCGTTGGTCACCAACAGTTGATAATTATATGTGATGAGTGGCGGGCAATCAGAGCGTGACCAGCTGTGTGTTACGGACGATGATATCATAAACTGTATGAGCATCGTCTAACAAGATTGTTAGCAATGACGAGCGACATCGATGTTGTGGACGCTGACGATGCTGTCGATAAACCAATGGTGAAATAGATGTGGTGCATGATTGTCATAATTACATTGTATTACATTTACATAGGAGGATTCAGGTGCCCCCCCCCCCTTTTTTTTTTATCTAAGTTATAGACTGTTAAAAACGGGTTTTAACAGAATATTTAAATTTTCGCTTTGAATTACGCCATCTTTTATTTTTTTTTTAGAACAAATGGTTTTGAAATTCGATTTTCTCTTTAAATAAAACGCCTACCCCCTTCAGTATGGAAATGTGTGGATCCGCCTCAGATTTGCAACTATTATGATAATAATCATCTTTATTGCATATAAAACCCTTTTGGGTATAGCAATACATATACTGACATTAAACAGACAATGTATATATATAAACAAATACAACTACCACTGTTTGATAAAAACAATTATGAAGACTGTTAAACTGAAACTTTAATACGGCGACAATACATTGGTAAATAATTTGACAACGAATTTTAATATGAGATACTCCACAATTTAGAAAGACAGTTGTTGTTGTATACACAAAGAAAAAAGTTAAGCACCCCCATGTTTTTTTTTTAAATGACAAATGATACGACAAGTATCACGAGATTACTGACCAGATAATCTCAAGAACGCAATGGTGACCTGTTAGGACATTACATTGGCTGTAAGAAACCGTAAGGGACAGTTGCTGGATGTTCCTTGGGGTATAGGCTGTATGTTTGTGTCTCCAAACCCCCACTCGGCCGTCGTTTACATGAAGCAGAAACCGGCTCTCGTCTGACCAATGGATCTTGCACCATGTCCTTAAATTCCAACCACGTCGTGCTAAACACCATATGCCAAACGTGTTCGTCGATGTCGGTCTACCAACAGTGGACGTTTAATAACTCTCCTTGACTTAAGTCCCGCTGATTTCAGACGGTTTCTAACTGTTCTTGTTGACAGACGTCTATTTGGGCAGCCAGTGTTGTTTGAGTACGGGACTGGTTGCGAATGGCATCCGTCTAACCAAACGCTGCAATGCCCTGTCGTCACGATGAGATGTTACCCGTGGTCTGCCAGATCTTGGCAAGTCTTTCACATTGTTGGTTTGTGTGTGTTTTCTCACCAGTCAGCTGACTACAGCATAGTGGTAGCCCATCTGACGTCCAATAGCTTTGAAGGACATCCCTGTTGTATGCATGCCGATTATTTGCCATCTTTGTGCTTCTGATATTCACCTTCGTACCATGCTTACTGAGAATGGATACATTTTTTAAAACACCGGACTTAAATCACTGTGTACATCTGACAGCAGGAAATGGTTAATAAAGCATTTATTTCCCCCAAGTTCATGCAAAAAACAAATAAATAAACAGAATTCTTACCTTCTTCTTGCCTTCTTCCAGTCCGGTTCCGTTCCGGAATTAGATATGCACGAGTCCAAACATTTTTTGCCGGGTCAGTTTGTACAGTGTTAAATACCCAAATTCGAGGCGTGAATATACTGAATTTTGAGTAATGCGTGAGAAGCATGGTTCACGTGCATGACTAGTCGATATTAGACATAATTGTCACACCTGTGTGAGCACATCTTTTTAATGGAACATTGTTCTTGCTATAATCAATATAAATATTAGAATCTAAACTTAGTGTAACTTATTATGTTTTAATATATCAGGGGGTGCTTAACTTTTTTCTTTGTGTATATGTTGATCCTCTCGTATCGTGGGACCCGGGAAGTCTTACTTTCACAGAACCGAAGAACATATATGTTCTTATAATAATCTTTTCTCAGTTTGGAAGTGACACAAAACTTTACACGATGACACTTGAAATTTGAAAATAATATGTATACATTGTACAAAATAGAACAGATTATAAATTAATTATAGCACCTCTGTCATAAAAAGATAACCACATGCCATTAATTGTTGAACCGTGACTGAGGATATTTAATTAAATAAACCACTCATTTTAAACCAAGGGACCAACACTATGTGCGATTTGCAATGTCTTGGAAGATGAATTTCATTTTTTCTTAGAATGCAAGAGAAATACCAATAATCGAAACATTTTATACCAATACATTCAAAATATATATTCAAATTTCCTTGAATTAAACCATGAAGAGAAACTAACAAAAATACTTAACCTGTCAACACCCGAACAAATTAGGACTGTTACGTCTTTCATAAGACAGTCATTAGAACTAAGAGAGGGAGACTCATCACAGTCATAATTGCAGTTCATGTTATTGTATTTTTTTTAATGTAGTCATGTATGCTTTGTTTGTCTTGTCTGTACATGTATATTATGTAAATTGTAATGCTAAAACTCAAATGGGTTGCTTGTGTGCATTAATAAAATGAAATAAAATTTAAAAATGGTTACTACAAATGTAGTAATCAAATAACTATTATCAGAGACATATGATATGTGTAATAAAAGAGCTATCGAAGTCGATTACCATTTCATTTTAGAGTGTGATACATATATAGCAAATAGTTCATGTCATTTCGGGTTATATGGTAGTATATGAACCGGTCAGTCACCAAAAAAATATTATATGGACCAAGCTTCGGTCCATATAATATTTTTTTGGTGACGGACCGGACCATATACTGCCATATGACCCGAAGTGACATGAACTATTTGCTATATTATACTTTTTATCTAAAATAATGCAGGTACCTGGTCGGTCCATATACTACCGGCCCATATACGAAAATAGTGACCGGCTTCGCTAACAAAGACAAATAGGGAAAATAAAAACGTAGTGTAATATAGGCAAATATTTATATACTGCAGAGAAAATAGGTAAGACCAGAATTGACTGTAAAACATGTATATATGGCATGTATTTCTGTTGATAGTGACCGTGATCGTATGGTAATTGGATTTACAACTACCTATGCAATCAGTGCCTATCACCACTGATGTTGTGAGTTCGAATCTCGATCAGAGCGATGTGTACAACATTATGTGATAAAGTTTGCCAGTGACTTGCGACAGGTCGGACGTTTTCTCCAGGTCCTCCGGTTTCCTCCATCAATAAAACTGACCGCCACGATATAACTGAGTCTGAAATATTGTTGAAAGTGGCGTTAAACAGCATCACACAAACAAACAAAATTTCTGTTGATAATTATTTTATGCCATTCTCTTGTAATTGTCATAATTGAATAATGTTGTATGATGTAAAATAAATTTGCATAGTTTAAACCTAAAAGTTGTATTTGCTTATGGAATAAAGAATTATTATATGTCTCTTCTCCCAGGTCTTTGTTATTACATTTTTACTGGAAAGTCAAATTAATTAATAATCATTATGAACTTAATAGACTTAGTGTAGTTTATATATGGAAGTAAAAATTACTCCCAGAATTTTTTCAATTTTGTTGGACAGTTGGTTAGCGTTCTCGCTTTGAATACGGTATAGATTGTGGGTTCGAGCGTCGGTCGAGTAAACCCAAAGATTTAAAAATGGTATTTGGCTGCTTTTCCGATAAACATGCAATATTAAGGAGTTTTTTTCCGATAAGCAGGCAATATTAAGGAGGTTTTTTTCCGATAAGCAGGCAATATTAAGGAGTTTTTTTCCGATAAGCAGGCAATATTAAGGAGTTTTTTCCCGATAAGCAGGCAATATTAAGGATTTTTTTTTCCGATAAACATGCAATATTAAGGAGGTTTTTTTTCCGATAAACATGCAATATTAAGGAGTTTTTTCCGATAAACATGCAATATTAAGGAGTTTTTTTTCGATAAGCAGGCAATATTAAGGAGTTTTTTTTCGATAAACATGCAATATTAAGGAGTTTTTTTCCGATAAGCAGGCAATATTAAGGAGTTTTTTTCCGATAAGCAGGCAATATTAAGGAGTTTTTTTCCGATAAGCAGGCAATATTAAGGAGTACAAACAATACAAAATACAAATGTGTTTCATTCCAATCAAGGACCCATTAAGGGCAAGATCATTACAATGATTAAGTATTTGGATACAATGTGTAATGTATACCAGGCATGGGTTAATGCTAATTTGTAATTGTAATGCCCTGTAATGCATTACATTTTCCCAAGTAATGCATGTAATGTCCTAATTTTGGCATTACATGTAATTGTAATGTAATGCATTACATTGGCAAAAATGCATGTAATTTATGCTTTACATGGCATTACATAGCATTACTTCTGTGCTATATATTGTTACAAATTTCAGGGATAATAAGTACCTACTGTTTTATTCTTTCCTAAAAGAAAATAGGAAAATTAAAAACAAATCAATGTCTAGTTTTAAAATGATTAACAAAAAGTGTAACTTTGAACTGTTGTCAAACTAATGATTTTCTTCATCTAACCTTAATACTAAAACATTTATACTAATAATTAAAACAGATCTATTTTATAAACATACAAAAATAATTTCAATTAAACTAAAAATTTTCTTTAATTAACTTAAATTTTACTATATAAATGCTTTAACTAAGAAAACATGTGATGAAAACAATTGTTATTATTTTTATCAGATATTGTTTTTTATTTGCAATCATTTTCATATACCATTATAGCCATTGAAAAACCTATACAAAAGTATACATAAATATTTAAAAATCAAAGAAATAAGTTGAATGATCGATAATTGACATCTGTCAAAAACCACTAATTAGTTTGTATATCAATCAATTCCTTTCTTTTGACAAGTGAATTTATGGTTTAAAAGTAATTAAATAACATTGAGATTAAGTTAACAATATAATTAAAATATATAATGGTAGAATAAATTCCTTACAACATCTCTGTTATTTCTTTTTAGAGAAAACACAGAGATGTATACTTAGCCACCTTGTGTAGACTTTTAAAACCCTATTTAATGGTTACCAAGATTTCAGTATAAAATTTTGTATATATGTTTCTTTTGATAATAAAATTTATAAAATGTAATGTGTAATATAATGCATTACTTTGGTAAAGTAATTGTAATGTAATGCATTACTTTCCAAAATACATGTAATTGTAATTGTAATATAATGCTGGTTTTATGAAAGTAATTGTAATGTAATGCATTATCATCAGAAGCCGCAACAGTTCCCATCCATGCATCAGTTCAAAAAGATACTACATGTATTATATTTAGATGAACTTTTAAAGTCCTCCCCGTGGCATAAAGTCATATAAACAAGTACATGTATAATTTGTAGTTGTCTAGGTGCAGAAGTCACCAAGGGCCGGTGCTAAAGGCATTCATCCAGTAGAAGGAAGGGGGACATAAATGTGTGGGCAAATATACACTTATATAAACACACACATACATATATACATACAATACACTCATATATAATACATATACTTATTATATATCTGCATATGCATACATACAAATGTAAACATACAAGTCTTCGAAATGAACAATCTCTTGTCTTCGAAATGAACAATCTCTTGTCTTCAAAATGAACAATCTCTTGTCTTCGAAATGAACAATCTCTCGAGACATCTAAAAAGGGACTAACAACTCATTTATTCAAAATTGTTTTTGTGAAATGAGTATAAATTTAGATCTGTGATTGACTGTTTTAACTGGTGCTGTTCTGCTACAATATTGTTTTATACTTTTGATTTTAATTTGTTGTCTTTTTGTACAGTTGAGTATTACTTTTTAATTCTTACTGTGATTCATTGTCTTTGTGTAATATATTTTTATTAATTTTTAGTTACATTCACTGATTTCGATAGCTTTATTTATTATTAAATTTCTTGTCCATTTTTATACCTTTATTTTAATTAATATTTTTAGATGTGTTTTCCCTAATTCTCTTATCATACGCAATTTTCTTCTTTTTAATTCAATTTGGTTAAGCTTTTTGAGTCTTAAAGTTTTTATACTGGTATTTGATTAAATTGGGCATGCTTTTAAATGTATTGTTCTTACTTCACTTATTTTTCTTATTTATGCACAAATTTGTGTATATTTTAAACATGTAAAGCGCTTAGAGTAATTGTATTGTTATATAATGCGCTATAAAAATGCCTTGTAATAATAATAATGATAATAATAATATACAAACATACCCCCCACACACATATACATATATAATTGGACACTACATATATATACATACATACACACACATACACATATATACATACATACATACATACATACATACATATGCACTTATGCATATATACACACACACATATGACGATTGTTTTATTATATGGAACTCTGACATTCCCGTTGAAATTTTTCATACCGAACTTAATTCTTTAAATGACCAAATTCGTTTCACCATAAACAGAAGCAAAATAGAAATGCCGTTTTTAGACGTTTTAATTCGTATATCAACAAATAACAACATAATAACGGACATTTTCTCGAAAGATACTGACATCCATATGTATCTTAATTTCAGATCCAGTCACCCGAAACATATTAAAATAAACATTCCGTTTAATTTGGCTTCGAGAATTATAACGATCATAAACACAGAGGAGTTGAGAGATACGCGACTACGAGAACTTAGATTGTATTTGAAAAATCAACAATATCCGGAGGAAATAGTTGAACATGGTATACAGAAAGCGTTGGAAAAAGGACCGATACATACGGAACTGCGGGAACAAGTACATGTAACCTTAAATCAAAATAATATAATTCCGTTTGTAACTACTTATAATCCAAGGGATTACAATATTTTCCATTTTATGAAACAAATTGAATTTAACTTAAACAGTAGCGAACGTATGAAAAATGTATTGCAAAAAAAGAAGATTATAAACAGCAAAAGGCAGCCGAAAAATCTGAAAGGCTTCTTGTCATCATCAAAATTTGATTTTCATGAATCATTACCATCTGTTAAGAAATGTACCGACAAGAGATGTATGACATGTCCTAGTTTAATAGAAGGAACCTCGTTTACATTTAAGAATGGACGGACTTTTACAGTTATGCAAGATATATCATGCAAAACTAAGAATCTTGTATACGCAATTATTTGCTCTAATTGTGTAGAATTCTATGTAGGTGAAACCAAAACTGAATTGCGGACTCGAATGACTGTTCACAGACAACAAACAAGGCACCAGGACCTTACTATAATAAGAGCTAATGAACATTTCCATGATTGTTCTGGAGGACATTTCAAAATATTCCCGCTGTATAAAGTTAATACAGAGGGTGATTTTTTTAAGAAGAAGAAAAGAAACTTTATTAATTAATATTCTTAAACCTTCGTTAAATGATAAATGACTTTAAAGGTTTTCGTTAATCTTACAATGACTTTAAAGATTTTTATTAATCTTATAACAACTTTAAAGATGTTCATTAATTTTATAGGTAATATATTTTACCGCGAATACGTAACATCACAGTCTCCTTTTATATTGTTAACGTCACACTATTATTAACGTCATATATATACACTTATAAACATTGTACCTGAAGATCTGCAACAGCAGTGAAAACGTTAGTACAAGAATGTTGTGAAAAATCCGTTTTGTTCTTTTTTTAATAATTTCTTTTATATATATATATATACATATATATTCTTTTATATATATATATATATGGGTTAATATCTGACAACTGAAACCAATCATATGGTAATCTGTCCTGATGTCATATCTTTCAAACGAGTTGTCATAACAGAAAAGAGTGACATATTATGAAATGATATTTAAAGACATAATTTATTCCTAAATAAATGTTTTCATATCCTATTTGACAATTTAAAAACAAAGGATTTTCTCATGAGAAATTACCGTCACATATATAAGATTATACACGTGACGGTAGATGTCCCCACAATGAGTTACAAATATAATTTATTGCTTTGAAAGACAATCATGGGTTTTATTAACATCGGACCAATGAGAATCGATTGAATATTATATTTATTTTTTACGGCTTGAGAGTTTAACTTCCTTTTCAGAAGGAAAACAATATTATTGTTGTTAATCATAACAAGAAAAAGTGTCCCCCTTTTAATATTCTTTACCGTAACATTTCTACTTAGTATCACAGTTAAATGCCCTTGATAGATGACGCTGCTATTGTGACGTCACTTTACACGCCATATATTTCTTCGACGCGACACGTTCTAACGCTTTGAATCAATACAAATGGAAAGCATTATTTTGATGGTAAGTACCAACTTAAGAAATAGTATGAAAATTAACATTCTTTACCGAACATGATATAGATAATAAATGTTACTTTTTTAGTCTTCGAAACTTTTCAGAATATATAAAACTGAGTATAAGCTACGAGTACGTTTGAAGGTCAACAAACTCTTATTGTAAATACCAAAGCCAATTTCGGAAATTCCGTAAAAATTATCCACCGTCACATTCTCTATCGTCACGGAATAGAGTGTGACGGTAGAGAATAATACGTGACGGTAAGGAACGAAAGGAAACTTGTTTTTGTGGGAACTCTCATATAGCCATATAACGTCACGCACGCACACACGCACACACCACACACATTGATCAGATGATGAACTTTTGATGGTATTTTAAACACAATGTAGTCAGCTGAAGTTAATTGCATGTGCTCCATTGGAAATAACCGATTTTTCTGGGGATTAGTGGAAGACTGTATTTGGTATAAATTGGAGGATGTGTTATCGCTTATTCCGGAACCAAAGAATGTGACAAATAGGCACAAGCAAATTGACCCAGATATATGGAAGTCTTTGGAGAGGTTCATGGACAATGATTAACATATTAACTTCTACACCACATACCCCTTTTTGTTGCATTCAGTCGATTTATGATAATTGTTTGCTTTAGAATGTTACTATTTGACATGAGTCATGGTTGTGAGTTTATTACGTTCTAGATATTAACTGTTTTGAATCCAAATATGTTCTGTTCTGTGTTTAATGTTCAATTACAGTTTTGTTCATTTAAAGTTAGGAAAATGTTTTAGTATGCAAACATCTGTGTTGGTTTACTTTCTTGAACAATTATCATGCGCATCGTAATATACTAATGAAACGGTTAGACGAACTGAATGATTCTACACCACATACCCCTTTTCACATGTGATCTATATCAGCGTATTACATCTACGATATTTTTGACTCTGGTCACTGCAAAAAATACCGTAGATGTAATACGCTATATAACACATGTAAAAAGGGGTATGTGGTGTAGAAGTTAATATGTTAAACCCGCTAACCGTTTCATTAGTTATATTACGTTTCTACTGTTGGTAAACTTGTTGCTTTCGTCATTCCATTTTACATCATGAGCTTGCTTTCAGTGACTGCGAGCATTCATTGTATGGCATGCCTCTTTTTTGTATTTCATGTTTTATGTTGAGGTATTTCTTGGCTGAATTGAGTGTATTATGGATTGATTTTTACAGTGTGTTTACTCGTTCTTTTAGTTTCATCTTTGACGATGGTTAGGTACCTAAAACTAGTTTATCCCCACTGTAGGTTGTATGCGCCTGTCCATAGTCAGGAACTGATGGTCATTGATGTGTCTTTGTCTCGTTAGAATTTTCAGTTAACCTTATGATGAATTGCCATTGTGCTGTGATCATGGATTGATTACTTATTTTTGTCGGAGTCATTCAAAACTCGCTGATGGGTGTGGGTTCCACATGTTGAAGACCTCGTAGTGACCTCTGAATGAATGTTTCTAAAGTTTCTTTTGTTGGTATATTTCCCCATATTCGTTCTTTTTTTCGAAGTGCAAGGAGAAAAACACTGACTCTCATGATGTAATTGTCAGCTTTAACATATACCGATACATTCGAGTGCACCCAGCCAGTTTGCAGTGACCAAAGTGAAATAAAATACCGTAGATGATCTCATGTAGGTCACTCAGGCAGTAAGGCTCATATAGCACAAAACAAGATCGTTATTAATGGAAAATAATCCTGTCAAAACACAAACACACACACACGCGCATATCCTGGAAATCAATTTAAAGATGTTTTTACAATAGAAATAACGTGCACTTCTTTACCGTCACATCATGATCTTTACCGTCACATGGCTATAGTTACCGTCACAAGCACAAATTTGTAATCAACACACTTAATTGTTTTCGTAAAGCCTTAGGATTTCTTTATATTCATGCAAAATATTATAACAATCAAGTACTTCAACAAAAAAGACTGAGATTAACGCAAATTCCTTCCTATTAGACAAAGTCTGATGCCGTTGCATGAGAAATTCATAATATATATACTATGAAGACCATCTGTTTAGCAAGTCTTACGTTATTTTACTAAAATCTTAATATTGCATGATCATCTCGTAATTCTTAAACAGATGAACATTTGATTTTTACAAAAAATCTCATGGATGTTTAAAAAATGGATTATCCGAATTCGTGACGGTAGAGATCATTTAACTGCAAGTGCTGTAATTAACACACTTATGTGCAAGCAATGCAATGTTCTTCAGCACTGCATGTAACATCTTCTTGCAGCAGAAAATTTAAGGAAAAGAATGCGAAAGTTTTAGTTCATAAAAGGATACACGATATATTTATTGAAAAAATCTAAATTGGCTACAGTTGTCGGAGAATCACCCATATATATATATATATATATATATATATATATATATATATACATATACATGCATATACACATATACACACATACACATACATGCACACATAAATGCACATATAAACATACACACACATATACATATATACATACATACATATACACATATACAAATGTATGCACATACACATGCACATACACACACATATATACATATTAAGTATATATGTACCATCTACACACGCTAAATACGTCTATCCCTAGATTTGCCTTACGATAAAAGGTAACACTACGATTATTGAAGCTCCTATTTTTAGGGAGTGGATGTGATCGAGTGGTCTAGGGCGCTGGACGTAAGGCTAAGCGAATGGTGCTGCAGTGTATCAATGGTGTGGGTTCAAATTCCGTCGAGGGAAGAACAAAAATTTGACAGCTCTAAAATCTAATTCTAACACTGTTTGGTTTAATTTTCAGACGTATATAATATTTAGTATTAACCTAGTATCCTTAGTAACTTTGAGATCCAGTCGGACAGATATATTGTATGGTTGTCACTTGCTTCTAGACGTTTGTATAATATACTTTATTTCCTGTGACTGTATAATGAATTCTTCATTATCCTATACAATATAGCCTAGATTTGCCTTATGAGAAAAGGTAACACTGCGATTATTGAAGCTCCTATTTTTAGGGAGTGGATGTGGTCGAGTGGTCTAGGGCGCTGGACGGAAGGCTAAGCGAATGGTGCTGCAGTGTATCAATGGTGTGGGTTCAAATCCCGTCGAGGGAAGAACAAAAATTTGACAGCTCTAAAATCTAATTCTAACACTGTTTGGTTTAATTTTCAGACGTATATATATATATATATATATTACATATATACACATACACACATATATATACATACATACATACATATATATACATACATACATACATATATAGCAAATAGTTCATGGTACTGAGGGTCATATGGCAGTATATGGACCGGTCCGTCACCAAAACAATATTATATGGACCGAAGCTTCATTCACACATACACATACATATGCATACACATACACATACCGTGATACACACACATACATACAATGTATATTTTGTTATCGAAGATATTGTATGATGTGACGTCATCTAACTTCACCTCCTCTCTAGGTATCATGAGATATTGTACGGTTGTTGACAATAGAAAAGACGAGATACAAATATATATATTGCTTATTCACCATGATTTATTGTACGTTGATTACTTGTTAAATGATACATTAATTACATTTTTTCAAATCACATTAAATTATATACACGTCCAACCAAGGATTTATATAGTATTATATAAATCCTTTGTTCAACGAACTGGAATATTGTTGAAAGTGGCGTTAAACACCATAACCATAATTATGTATATAATTAATGTTAATTATTCTGCTTCTTACGGGCACCTGTTCTTAATTGGCAATTTAAATCATTGTTTGTTGGTATCACATTGCAATTTACTGCTTTTTAATTTAATGTTCCTTTTCAAATTTGAAAAAAAAATATTTCTTTTATGTATTTATTTGCATATTTATGGTATTCAGTTGTAAATAACCGTATTCTATTTTTGGTTTTAGTGTCAGTTCTCATCCAATCAAATTTCAAGTCAAAGGGCGCGTCAGTCAGGATGACGTAGCTGAACTTCCAACAACAATGTTGATTGGTCAAGTAACAAATTCAAAATGTAAAATTGCTTTCGATTGGTTCAAATTTTCGAGCGCGCTCTCTGGTGTTGATTACCTTTTCAAACCGTTCGCGTCTGTTCAGTTATCAGCTTGAAAAATATTTGGTAAGTTTACGTTTCTGATGCATATTGTGCAATTTTACATGTTTATATTTTTTATTTTACATTTTTTCATTAATATACAATTACAACATTTTGTTAGAGCAAAAAAGTGCGTGTCTAATTTTAGTTCAAAATTTCCCGCAAGCTTTTTTTCGACTTTGTTTTGATCAAGACTTCAATATTTTTGTCCGCCATTGAGGATTTGATGAAAACAAACATTATTGAAGGAAATTTATAGGTATATAGATATGCATTGATTAAATTTAATTTCTCAAAAGATTTAGTAACAGTTGCGTCATATAATCCATATTTTACATATAACTGGATGGAAGGATGTTTAAATATCGCGAATCTCAAACTTTTGACATTTAAAAAATCAGGATGTTTCAAATTTGAATTTGAAAATACTGCACTCTGCATCGATCACAATTCATATCCATTTTAAATTAGGAAATTGTCTAAACATTCATTTAATCGAGAGAAAAAAAAATGATTTTTTTTTAATTCTAATTTCTATTATTTTTTTTTTAAGTCTTGCACGATTGCTGCTTAACACTTGCTTTTGTTTTAGCTTAAAATTTAAGTATTTCCTGTCAAAGTTCCTGTTGTATAACCGTTCTAATATTCTAGGGATTGCAATAAATTGTGACCAGAATTTTTATTACAAATCACATTGATGCATCTGTTCATTTCAATGTTGTTGGGCCTTATGAATTATTCCAAATCTTGCCAGACAATAGTTGCTTACTGTCAAAAATCATTAAAATAAAAACAAAATATACCACACTCTCTGAGCAGTTCCAAAATCAAATTGTATAAACAGAACCGACAAGAGACAAAATCATACCCATATTAACACACATTTATATGATCGCTTTCCTGGCTTGGTAAACCGTATGTACAAACACATCTATGAAAAGTGATGCGGTTAAGCTAGTCTTATGGGCCCCTCTTGATGAAATGATGTGGTCATGCAAGTGTTTTTATCAAAATGTGAGTAAAATGCCAACTCTTGCATATAACTGAGTGAGCATTGTTGCATTTATTGTTTGCATTCAAAATTAAGACAACAGGTCTTTGATAGATCTCTGATGACTTGACCCATAAATTTGTTTGATCGCATGCTGATTCCTGTGCTGAAAGTAAAGTTGCAGGTCACTATAAAATAAATAAAAAAGGTTTAATTCCTTTTTTTTTGACAATTGTATATTTCCTTTCAGTTATTGCTCATAATGGCAGCTACAAAGGGAAAAGGAAAGAAAGCAGCTGCCCCAGCTGGTGATTCAGCAGGTAATGATCAGTTTAATATGTGTTACAGTTTGTTTGTTTGATGGCGTTTAATGCCACTTTCAACAATATTTCAGTTGTATCGTGGTGGTCAATTTTATTGGTGGAGGAAACCAACTTTATCACATGTTCAATTGTACACTTCGCCCAGATTCGAACTCACATCAGTGGTGATAGGTAGTTGTATATCCAACTACCATACGATCACACCTACGACAACCCCTGTGTGTTGCAGTTTAAACATAGATATCTAATTTAGTGTGCACAAGAAAAATATTGCTGAATTGGCGTTACACAACAATCTTTCGCTCACTCAAAAAATACTAATGGGACAAGAAAGTCAATGGATATCTTTAGGATAGGTATCCAGATCCAAATAAATAAACAATAAGGATATCTTGTCATTTTGATTTAATTTGTTTTTAAGAATTTAATTTCCCAGGTATTGTGTTAACAAGAAACAAAATACTGGTAAAGTAATACTTAAATTACATCTGAAAACCTCATTATTAATAAGGTAAAATCCATCACCTTTATAATGTAATAAAAACAGAACTTTATTTTTAGTTACAGTATGCCACCTCTTATAAGGCCACTTTTATTGCAGAAGGGATGGCATTACTAGTGGACTACTGTATTATGTATATGGATGATATTAATTTTGGATTTATTTCTTTTCACAGCTAAAGCAAAGGCTACAAAGAAGTCCCCAAAGAAAGCGAAGAAGGCAGGAGCCAAGAAAGGAGTGAAAAGAGCAGGAGGAAAGAAGAAGGCAGCAGCCAAGGGAAAGAAAGCTGCCAAGAAATAAAGTGATCTCCTGGACTCTACTCGCCTCATTGTAGCTTAAATCATTCACCATCATATACTTCTATATGTTTTGGCGAGTCCTGTAGATTATGTTAATAGTGTAGATATTTATATTTTTACCTCATGGAAGATGCTAAATTATGTACTTTTAAATTGCACAACTTTTAATAATGGAATAGCAAAAATTTTAAGACATTTCATATTTGTTGAGGGATCTGTGGTTTATTATCAAAAACAATTGTTTCTGAGTGTTTTTAATCATTCTACATTTTTTAATACTCATTGTTGAGATGATATGAATGTGTTAATGTCTTATTTCAATATGGTATAAAATAGATGTTGATAAACACATACTGGTATTGTTTTATTTGAAAAAAAAAGGTTCTAGACTCAAAGCAAACTTTTGTTTCCCATTGTATGTATCGGGTCAAACTAAAGACTCCAAAATTGGTATTTGTTGCTTCTTCGCTAAGCACTCGGCATTAAGGAGAAAGAGCAAAGACAGGTTGGCTCGGAATCAGTGTCGAGTGGAGTGACATCTTTACCTGCAGACTGTTGTTTCAGTGAGCTAGCACTATAAGAATCCCATAAAGCATGTTGGTCTAGTACAAAGTGTCCTTCATCATCACCATCTCATTGAAAATTAACTTGTTCTTGTCATATTATGGCTGAAAAATTTCTGAGTTGGCATTTAACAACAATCAATTGTCCTATTGCATCCACCATTCTTTTACTAGAAAAAGAGGGTCAACTATCTAGATTTTGACAGGTTGGTTTATAACAGTAAAAGTTGTAAAAATATAAAAAAAACAAAGAAATAGCTCTGTTAAAAAAGTTATTTGGTAGAGATCTGATCAGTACTGTGTCCTACAGTAAATTAGAGGGTGGCAGGTGTTACTGTCATTCTGTTTGTCTAAATAAATGATTGAAACCTTGTGAAGACAATTCTATAAAGTTTTCACCCACAATATAATAAACAACTACAAACATTTGATGTGTTTGGTTTTAGATTTATGGTGTTTAATGCCACTTTCAACAATATTTCAATTATATCGTTGTGGCCAGTTTTATTGATGGAGGAAAGTCAAGTACCAGGAGAAAACCACTGACAAACTATCGCATAATATTGCATCGAGCACACCTCGCCATGAACAGGGTTCAAACTCGCAACTACCTGACAGCCCCATTTGGTAGGACCCACCTCAAACACAAAAAGCCATGGTGAAATAGATTAATTGGATTGGATCCCAACTCTCTATCAATGTTTTCATGAAAAAACATAAGTACATCCACAAATTCTAAATTTCACACTTTTTAACAGAAAGGATAGTACAAAATCAGGAGCAGTATAAAAGCTAGAATCTTAGTTGAAGATCATAAATGATGATTCTTTTGAGAAATAGATTTACTATCAATCAGTCATGGTCATTATATATACTAGTAGATGGTCTGCATGAGAGACCAGAAATGAAAAAAGGTGTGGGTATCCCACAGGTGATCGAGCTATGATACTACACTCATCCTTTGGTAAATGCATATGAAAATTGTTTCTTGTTTGTTCTGTATTTTGTAGTTTCCATAACAGCTTTCAATTTTCCCCGTCTTTTATATGCTGACATGACACTGTGGTCTAAGCTGTTCTCTTCTCTGAAACCAAAATCGACAAGAGTGCTCATTAGGCGTACTTTACAAAGTTTTGTTTTTTCGTGCTGATCGGAATTTCAACACTACTGCCATTTCGAATAATATGTTCTGATTGTCGGAAACTTCAAAATCTCAGAAACCACTGAGCAGGATTGATTAGAATATTGTACAGTAGGAATGTTCATTAGATGGCCCTGTACTAGGTTTTAATGTCGATTAAAGATAATTTTCTTTATTTGATTTTTGGTGTTTAATGCCACTTTCAGCTATATCATGGCGACCAGTTATAGTGGTTGGAGAAGCACCGACCATTGGCAAGCAACTGGTAAACGTTATCACTTGCGAGTCGAGTGCACCCTTTTTTGTAAATTACAAAGCCGGGCGTGAACACACGCCGTGTCCATCAAAGAAGAAAATACAACAACAAAAGATGACCACCACTGCAGTTTTTAACATTGGACCTGAATAAAAGCTTTGTCTTAGAAACAAGCAGTACATGAATGGTCCCTTGAAAGTTTACATTTCGAAGACGGCAAGACTGGTTTTGAAAAAGGACTTTTGTGATATAGAATAGTCGTTTTTTCTCAGAAATAACAGACATGACTGAAGCCAAGCTACATTATAAGAATGGTCAGTTACAAAGTTGGAATCCAAGATGACCGCCACCACAGGGCTTAGTTTTAACATATAACCCTATTGGGAATTGAATAAAAGCTTTTTTGCCATCACTTGGTGTCCGACTTCTGTCGTCCGTTAACTTTTCACATTTTAATCTTCTCCTCTGAAACCCCTTAGCCAAATAAACTGACACTTAGTAGGAAGCATCTATGGAAGGTCCTCTAAAGATTGCACAGTTTTTCCCGATTCGTTAACAAACATGGTCACCACAGGCAATTCTCGTTTCTGATTGGTCGATTTCTAAAAAAATCTCTGAAACCGTGTAGCCAAATGAACAGAAATTTGGTAGGAAGCACCTATGCAAGGTTCTGTATAAAGTTTCCTCAAAACAGAATGATAGGTGAGCGACACAGGCTCAGCCCACCGAACCTCTAGTTTTATAAAATGCATACATGATTGAACCCAAACTGCGTGAATACGGTAGTTGTTAGATGTTCCTTTACAAACGCTGGTTTCCCTTTATGTGAATAGGAAATCCAAGATGGTTAACAAAAGGATAGATGGTGGCACTACAAAAACACAAAGAGATGTTTTTTCTTAGGAACTACAAACACGATGGTATCCAAAATACACGAATGATGACTTACAAAGTATGATTTTTTTCCCGAACAAATTGCAAATCAGATGGCGGCCACTACAGGACTTTTTTTTTTTAACAAAGGACCCTATGGGAAAATAAAAAAAAGCTTTTTCTTAGAAACTACAAATATAAGAATTATGATCAAGTGGGCGAAAAAGGTTTTTGTGAGCTCTTAGTATCAATTTAAAGTTCTGGGATTTTTGTCAGTGGGTCCAGTGCTAAGTGGAGAATATCGACTTTCAATTAACACAACTTATGCCCTGTTTGTTTGAAGGAAATCGTCTATAGTTCAAAAAGCAGCAGGGGTATTTACAACCCTATCAAAATCGGATACGAAAAAATTCTCAACATTTTGTGTGTTGGTTCTATTTTCAAACAATATGGATCTCAGTAAAATTGTTCCCGTGGTTTGTATGTAACAGATTATTTGATGTTTAACTTCCAGTTTTAAAATTTAAACTCAAGTTGATGCACATTTCATCTAGATTATCTACCAACTTCTCTACTTGAACCCTTTGGTGCATATTTACTTGGTAGCATGTCTTCATTATTGGCATGTCCTACCAACAATAATAAAACCATGCTACCAAGAGTCCAACACGATTTCCATATCAGATGTGGTTCGTGCTGTACGTTTGACAGCAAAACGACGAGTATCACTAGAGGAGCAGGAACTACTAACCCTTCCGGAACACATGAATTCATCTCCGATCTTTATTGGGGTTCGTGTTTCTCAATCTTTAGCTTTCTGTGTAGAGTTTTGTATTTGTACTTTTTTTTTGGTCATTGCATTGTCTTCCCTTCTATCTACGGCGTCTGATTACCCCCCTTTGGTATCTTCAAAAGATTTCTGAAGTGGGCAGATAATCTGGACGAAAATTGTATCAACTTGAGCTTATGGATACAAAATTGTACACACCCTGACAAAATACCAAGTAGAGTTTATCAACAATAAGATAATATTACTTCCTAAAACGCTTGATAGCGACTTGAAGGCGTATATGCTCAAGATAGAAACTACTTCTGTGACTGTATCGTTGATACTATGGGTGTGTGGCGCCACTTTCTACATTATTTCAGATACCATATCGTGGAAGCCATTTTTTATTTGTGGGGAACCATAGAAAGTCCAAAGACTTGTCCACAGATAACTTATAAGCTTGGCTATGGAAACGGGAAGATAAAAAGATATCTCACGAAACTTCAGATTATGCAATACATGTAAAGTTATAGATAATGAATTACATTTCTTTTTATTCTGTACAATTAATAATGACTAAACTAAAGGCATATAGATGATGAATCCCATTCCTTCTTATTTTGTAGAACGCATGATGATTTAAGACCGACTTTTGTCTAAGCAACTAACAATACTGCACAGGGGCGGATCCAGGATTTCAAGCTAGGGGGGGGGGGGGGTGCACTAGAAAATATTTTTTTTGGGGGGTATTTCGTGTGAAAAATCACGATTTTACGCCAAAAAATCAATTTTTTTTCCAATCTTAGGGGGGGGGGGGGGGGGGGGGGGCCTGGATCCGCCTCTGCTGCAGACAACACAATAAAACATGTATTTTAAATCCGACTATACCCCAGCAAGTGAAGTCTTACGGTCCTTTATTAAACAGTTTTTAGAACTGAAGACAGGAGGCTTTTGACTCCACAAATTTAAATGTATATCTTATTATTATGTTCAAGATTATTTCGACTTCTTTGTAGCCATTGACCCGTATAAGAATGTAATATGTGTTAATGAAGTTATTATATATTACGTAAAGTTGTATCGAGTACACCCCGTGGCTGTGAAATAAAGAACAACAATAGCATTCGTTAACACTAATGTACTTCTATAGTGTAGATTTTGTGGTGTCTTCAACCTATGCCAACATTTTGAAATATCATACACAAGGTATGCCAACAAACATTTTATTACAAGTGTTTATATAACAATTAATGATTAGTTACAGGTAAGTAAATTTGGAAATGCAGGTCTCAAAAGTGAAATTTATAAAGTTTTTTTTAAATCTAAAAGTATAAGAATAAGTTAGTTACCATTTAACAAAAAAGTTTTGTATATTCATATAAAAAAATCTAAATTTATAAGATACGAATAATTCTTTAAAAAAATAAGTGAAAAAAAATAACTGGAAAAAAAATATATTAAGTTTTGTAAAAATTTATATATAGAATAATAATTCTGTTAAAATTAATCAAAAAAGTTTTGTAAAATTTATAGATAAAATAATAAGTCTGTTAAAATTAAACACAAATTTATAAATAAAAAAGATGAAAATCTAAAATTGTAGAATAATTTAAATAAACAGTCTTCTTAAAAAGTCATAATTTAAAATAGCATATGATACTTATGCAATTAAACAATTTTCTTAAAATATAAATTCAATATTTTAGAATAATATTTATTTATAAATTTAGAATTACTAGAATTTTGGAGAGTATTTTTTAATTGCTCACTCCAAGCTAATTAATCAGAAGATCAGTCATTTTCACATTGATGTGATTTTGGGTAAGATTTGATTACCGTAATTAATGAAAAAGGATCACTACTTTAAGGATTTGACCAAGCTAACAAAGTGTATATATGGGAACCCAGTAAGAGTCCAGTAAATTACAATAATGTCCTGATTTATTTTCATAAAGTTAGATATTAAAATATATGTGCTTATAATGTCCTGGTTTATTTTCATAAAGTTTGATAATAAAATATACGTGCTCATAATGTCGTAATTTATTTTCATAAATATTTACTTCTAACTTAGTTTATTCACTCAATACTCACACAAAAACAAGACAACTTCTACATTTAAAAAAAAGTTAATTGTGGACTTGGAGTAAATTGATATCTCCCTCGATTTTACACTAATTAAGCATGACTAGTCATGCTTATATAACAATTAACCTATTCAACCTATGCCAACATCTTTTCTTACCTTTTATACATATTTTTCAAAATGTTGACATAGGTTGAATGAACCGATTTTGTCACGTTCACATAAGCCATTATAATAAATAACAAAGAAAATTAAAATTAGTTGGGATCATTTTCGCTGTGCATTACGGAAAGAAAATATTTTAAACTCGACTTTCGAGAGAATTTTTAATTGTCTTTTTATTTTAAAAAGCATATTTAAATTTAATTGATCACTTGAAATAAAATAAAAACTCCGTATAATTGGAAGATTCTTATAAAACCAATCTAATTAAAATTAGATGATTGATTGTTGTATTTATTTATTTATTTATTTTTTACTTTGGCGATACACTAACATCTACATCTAACCAGGCCAGGGTACTGCTTTAACAACTATTTTACCTATTTTGTTCCAGTATTGTTATAAATACTGTTATAGTGACAGCAGGAACCTTTGAGCCGTAATGAAAGCGGGAGGTTTGGGGCTTTAAAATCTGATTCAACCCACCATTTCTTTAGAAATGCCTGTACCAAGTCAGGGTCATTACGGTTTTCACAGTTTTCCGGTTGTTGACTGATGTTTTCTGTTTATATACTTATGAGTTTTGACTTTCCCTTTGTAAGATTGTTCGGAGTTCGGTAATTTTGTTATTACCCTTATTTTGAACCAACCAATTATTATATCTACAATTTTTGTTTAATAAACGAATAAGCTAGAATTGAAAATTATCCAGCAATATTGAATTCATACAATATCGAAGAGGTTTCTATGCCTCATAGCAATGGAAAATATATCAACCATCAAACACACAGCACCCGGAAGGGAAGGGGTAGGGGTCCACGATATACGTCTTTGCTAAATCGAACATAAATGTCGCCTAAGCTACAGAACTTACACACTGAACATTCATGGACGATCCGCCATGAATTTTATTGTGTCGATGTATTTTATCTACAATCCAATATTTATGTGGCGGAGAGAACACTACGTAAAAAAATACATGTTTAGAAATGAAAACCGTTCACGAAAAATAAACAATTTTTTTTATTTATTGTCCATTCTTACATTAGAAGCCTTCTCTTTTTATATTACCATTCACTTCATAGAATTCTACTGCAGTGCCGGATTTCCCTATAGGCTTGATAGGCTGAAGTCTAGGTCTCAACGCTTAGGAGGTCTCCGGCCAAGGTGTATACTATTTTTAATACTGTTATTGGACTGTCACACTTATGCTGTCATAACGTACTGTACTTTCTAAACAACCCTTCAGTAATTTTCCTTACACAGTTGCACTCCATTTCAGAATATTGCAGAATTTTAAACACCCCTCATCATCTTCGCCTTTCGATTGAAATTGATTAAGCACACTTCCATCTTCCTCCAGTCGTGAAGGTGAGGAATTAGGAGGGGCCTCAGAAGTGGAATAGCCTAGTGCCTCCCTAAATCCGGCACTGAATTCTAGTCTCAAGTGCATGTAAATTATATATAGCATATATATTTTTTTGCACTTTAAAAACACAAATGGGTCAGTGCATAACGAAAACGCATTTTTTTCTCTTTTTTTTTATCAAAACACTTGAATAATTGTTTAATTCTCAATTTAAATCACAATTAAGAATTATACACACAGACTGCGTTATAAAGTCGAACATTATACTGTTGGCTCACTATCGTTAGCGTCATATAGACTAGCTGCGGAACCGTAGCTCTTATCATCATATGGTCCATGACCTGTTTTCTGATTAATTGCGAAGCGGAACCGTAGCTCGTATGGTTCTTGACTAGTTTTCTCATGGTTCTTGACCAGTTTTCTGGTCAAGGACCATAAGAGCTACGGTTCCGCGGCTACATCATATGGACGTGATTCGCTATAAAACCTTTTTTTAGAGCCACTTTTTTAGAGTTATTGTCAAATTGAACCTTTTGTTTAACGTTATCGATATTCTTAGAAAAGATTTTCTGTGTACACTTTCTACACGCTAAAGACCACATTTGTAGATTTAGAAAAAGAGTAGGCGCATTTAAGCTGCTACACCAGATTGAACTTTTTGTCCATACCCAACTCTCCACACTTTGTCAGTGGCATTCCAAGGTAGTTGATTTGATCCCTTCACTCATTTTTATATAGTTGTACATGTATATAATATTTCATCCTGAATATAGCTAAAAATATACTGCATGCTCGCTAGACGTTAAGGAATAATAAATCAATCAATCAACCCCGATTTTGAGCGTACCTGATGAAGGTTATTCAAGAAGCTCGTTATGCGCTCTAAATTGGATATCTACGTTTTATTAATAAAATGATGATGGGGATGTCCGCTTTGTTCTAAACTAACATGCTTATTTGGATCTTTATAGTACTAGCTCACTGAAACAAAAGAGGGAGGGTTGATATGTCGCTCCTTTCGGACACATTATCCTGATTCCGCGCAAACCAGTGTTGCTCTTATTCCTAAATGTTGCGTTCTTAGCAGAGAAGCAGCAAATACCAATTTTCTATTCTTTGGTTTGACCCGACCTGGGCTCGAACCCACGATCTACCACACTGGAGGCGAGCACGCTAACCATTACACCACCGATGTGGTTGTTTTATATATATATTTATTAAGTAATTGTCTGTGGTGTCATCACGTATTAGCTGGAATGGTGGAATCAATAGTATAAAAGAAAAAAAACAAACAAATAAAAACAACAACAAATAGCGATATATGCAAGAAACAACAACAAATAACGATACATTTAAAAAACAACAACAAATAGCGATACATGTAAAAAAACAACAACAAATAGCGATACATGTAAAAAACAACAAATAGCGATACATGTAAAAAGCAACAACAAATAGCAATACATGTAAAAAACAACAACAAATAGCGATACATGTAAAAAACAACAACAAATAGCGATACATGTAAAAAACAACAACAAATAACGATACATGTAAAAAAACAACAACAAATAGCGATACATGTAAAAACCAACAACAAATAGCGATACATGTAAAAAACAACAACAAAAAGAGCTACGTGTAGAAAACAACAACAAATAGCGATACATGTAAAAACAACAACAAATAGCGATACATGTAAAAAAACAACAACAAATAGCGATACATGTAAGAAAACAACAACAAATAGCGATACATGTAAAAAAACCAACAACAAATAGCGATACATGTAAAAAACAACAACAAATAGCGATACATGTATTAGTTTATTTTATGTTGTATTATTACATACTTAGTTCAAATAAAGGCATTTTTGTATGACCAATATGACCGGAAGTAAACTGTCCATATTTTCACACCCCGGGAAAATAACCGGTTATTGGATTACTACAAGATCATTTCCATATCGAGGCCCATATTGGCCTGGGCCAATATGGGCCTCGACTTCGTCTCTGGCCAATATGGGTGTCTCTTTTCTAGATGTCGGAAGTATGTAATAAATAGTTTGATACATGGGCATTTCCATATTGGCCTGGTTATCATCCCTCGACCCATATTGGCCCTCGACTTCGTCTCGGGCCAATATGGGGGTCTCGGGATGATAAACAGGCCAATATGGAAATGCCCATGTATTAATCTCAACAAAGTCCAGTCCTTCTCTTAATATATTTAAGACAAGACTGAACTCTGGTACAAAAGCCTCGCCTAAATATTTTCATATAGGTGACAGAAAATAAAATATCATACACTGTCAGATGAGGAATGATGCTAGCAATCTAAATCTACATTTGCAGCAACATCAGTTATCTGACAGACCATCTTGCCCACATTGCAATGATCCCTGTGAAAGCCCCTCCCATTATTTTATGCACTGCCCTTTATATAATATTCATAGGCAACAACTTGTTGATTCCTTTAATGAACTTAGCATAGCATTTACTATTCAAACCATCCTTTATGGATGTGAAACCTCTGATTATAATCAGAATGTAAAACTTTTTCGTGCAGTACATTGCTTTATTAAGCGGAGCAAACGATTTGATAATAATATAGTAATATAAATTTAATTTTTTTTTAAACATTTTAAACTATAACAGTATTCCCACATATGATGGACCATGATTGTAAATATCGGTACTATACCTCTCACATGACTAAATTAAATTAACTTATTGATATTCTATTTATAATTTATTTTGTTTTATGAATATATACATGTATATATAATGTCACAAATCTCATATTTACACTATGATTACCTACTGCATGCTAAAAAAAAAAAAAAATCTGAAATTAATTAAGTATTTAAATTAAATTGAGAGGTAATAAATCAAGCAACATCGTACACTGGTAGCACTTTTAGATAGCTACTAAGTGTATTAAAAAATTAGTAGATCTCATATCAGCCAAATTGTCGATAAAATCTAATCAATGTTAATTACTTATCAATAACTGAATATATGAGATTTCTGACTGCTAGTGTATACTCGAGTTATTTCCCTTTGAGTATGCAATTCTATAGTGTGTATAACCCGAATAATCCAGTCGTTATATTACGCTCCCGCTGATCGCTACATTAACGCCTGGATGCATCTAACCCGAATAATCCAGTCGTTATATTACGCTTTGGGTATTACGACATAAAATAGGAGGAGCTAAAGTGTTTGTAAATAATGTCCAATGGAGCGATCAGATGATGTAATGCTGTATGCAATACACATATCCGGATAAATACAACCAAACATAAAATAAAACTTAAATGAATAATTACTATTTTTTAAATATTAAAGCATAATGATTTTTATTTCAAAGTTGGAAAGTAAATAAAAGTTTGAATTTAATTCACTCTTATAATGATTTTTTAATTTCATTTTTAAAATAAAGATTTAAAAAAATATATTTTATGATACTGATGGCTGATTAAAATTGTTTGTCATGCATTAGCTGTCAGTTGTAATATACAGGATGTAAGTTAACCAATATATACAGGAAGAGCTCCTACTGTGAAGCCATCTATTTTGAGATGCCATTCAATTAAAATAACAACCTGACCATATTGTTACATAATAAGAATAAGAATTAGATAAGAAATTAAAAATCAGTCTAATAAGTATTTACCTAAATAATGATATTGTGATGGATATTTCTTAATAAATTGTATTAAAAATCATTTTAATTTATGAAATAATCAACTTTCTGTTTACATATTTATTTTCAATAAAATTTCTTTATTATTTCATCCCATTTTCCTTAATTTAACTTGTGTATATCCATATTTATTCAATCTTATGTTAACGGCAAGTTACGTGTGTCGACCCTATCATCCACAATAAATTCACTTTTATTGTCCCACATAAATTACAAAAATACATGTTAGATGTGTATTGTGACATATTAGCAAATTCAGATTGAAAGATAAAAACTTCAAAAAATTATTACACGGTGTTTTACTTTTTAAAATCTTTAAAGATTTGTGAATCTATGGCATTTTAAATCATAATTATGAGAATAAAGGTGTATTTGTTTTCTAAATATGCAAAGGCACGTGCACAATCATTCTCCGTGTTTGTTTTGTCAATACTTACAAACGGAAGTAAAGGAAGTCACTAATGCGCATACGCGCTAATATCTGACATTTTATTGGTCGGTTGAACCAGACAGCAGCTGACGGCTTTTTACCATAAAGAGCGTTAAAGCCCTCATCCAGCGATAGTGCCGATAGAGGGCGCAGTATTATTCGAGTGTATTGTAAATATTAACTGCATCATTGCATGCATTGTTGATTGTTGCTGTTGCCTCTTGTGTATGGAGAGGATTTATATAGGCTATTGCCTGCTATCCAATCCATTTCATCTATTTATTAATAAAATATGTTTAAAATGAAATAATCTGTATTTATTTTGCTATATTGGGACAATCAGCACAATTAGAATAGACACATTTCTGTATCACGGCTTGAACAAATAAAATTACAATGAGATGATGATGATGTCCGCTTTGAACTAGACCAACAAGCATAATTGGATTTTCATTGTGCTAATTCATTGAAACAACAGTGTGCTAGTATACATGACCTGGTACACAATTTCCGGTGTCAATGATACACAGTGATGACGCTCAACACGGACACATTATCCTGATTCAGAGTCGACCATTTTTTTCTCTTGCTCCTAAATGTTGCGTGCTTAGAGGAGAAGCAGCAAATATCAATTCCATAATGTTTGTTTGACCAGACCGAGGCTCCAACCCGCCATATATTGCACACACACTCAAGGCTAGCACGCTAGCCATCACCCTATCGATGTGGTAAGGCTGGTAAGAAGTTTGTGCTTAATCTTACAATCATTTTTATAATTGTGATCTATTAAAGGAAGCAGACGACAGTCTCATTACTCAACCGATCCACGAAATTAAAAATCCAACGAAGTATAATGTTTTTTTTATAATGCTTTTTTGAGTGGGAGTTCTGGTGTTACAACTTTCAACAATATTTCAGTTATATCGTGAGCTGTCAGTTTTATTGGTGGAGGGAACCGGAATACAAGGAGTAAACCATCGACCTGCCTCTATTCACTGATGATGTTGTATCGAGTACACCTCACCATGAACAGAGTTCGATCTCACAACTTTAGTATAATTGAAGATCAAGTCAGAAATGTGCAAATAATATCTATTTGTATCCAAACACCATCACTCCCAATTAAAAAAAACAAAAACATGAAAACTTTGAATATTGATCATAACGTCTAGATGTGTCCAGTATATAGGCCTGTTTTTTTAATTCTGAACCATTAACCTGGTTTTAAACTTTTCTACGGTTGAGGTTTTTTTTACGGTGTGGTTTTAACTGGGATCGGAAGCACGTTTGAATATGTTTGTACCTTGTTAATTACCAGTATATGTTTTTAATAGGAACATATTGTGTATTATAGACCCATTTCCAAGTTGTTTATTGACACTCTGCATTGTTGTATTTGTTTATAAAGAATTAAATTATTTTATTTGTTGTTTTTTTCTCTCATGTTGTTTAAGAGTTGAATTGTTTTATTTGTTAATGAAGAATTAATTTTACTTTGTTAAAAAATAATCAATGAACAGGAAATTTCTCTTCAACCATTGCGTTTTTTATCTATCTTAAACATGTTTATGGTTCATGATTTAAACGTGTCTCAGGTTGTTTTCAACCATAAATAAAGGCCTGTTTTTTAATTCTTAACCATTAATCTGGTTTTAAACTTTTTTATGGTTGAGTGGTTTTTTTTACGCTGAGGTTTTAATCATGCGGTTAAATGGTTAAAGAACATCTTAACCGGGATCGAAGCACGGTTGAATATGCTTGAACCTTGTTAATTACCAGTATATGTTTGTAATAGTGATATTTTTATTAAAAAATATGTAATTGATTATGCTGAGAATTTAATAAAATAATAAAATAATAATAGTAAGAATAAAATAATAATTATAATAATGATTTTAGTAAGAGTATAAATATATTTAATCAGGTGTAAATTTAACTCAGTGAGTTTGTACTCACTTTCTAAATAACAAGTCTGTCATTGGGTAAATAATATCCTTTGTCTAGATAGATATTTAATCTCAAACATTTTATTTCTATTTCATTCTTGGCTAATTTGTACGCAATGATTGCGTGAATTTATAAAGGAAAATAATATAAATTATGCACACATAATTAGACAGATTGGACACATGACTTTAGTGAAGTAGAAACACCTTTGCTCATAAAATATGTGAAAATTGTACAGAAGGGTAAACAAAGTGAGCAAAAGAAAATTGCAAAAAAAGATGAAAACGTGTTTTATTGCCCTTTTTATCAACGTAAAAAATGTTCTCAGTCAAATTCTCATTATGGAAAATAAAGAGAATTGATCGATATTTACAACACATTTGTGCTGCATGTTATAGGAAGGAAGGTAAAAAATGTATCATCCAGATTGTTCAAAGAGCATGACTAGGTTATATAAAGGTAAAAAGTACATGTAGTGAGCAAACATACTTTGGCAACAGTTCAAAATTGATAGATAGTAAACTTAACCTTTAGCCGATATATTTTTACCATCATATATTAAAAACAAAGACAGTGTTTCAGATATTACAGAGTTTAAAGAGAAATGTGAAGACTTTAGTAAAAAGCATAAACAGGTGCTTTGTGATGATTTAAGTTTAAATAGAGAACTTATTGATACCAATGTAAAAGAAGATTTAAGTAATTATGAAATTGTAGAATTAAAAAAATTGTCACAATCTAAATTATATGAAAAGGAATTGGCACACATTATTTATACACACAATAAAGTAGTAAATTCGGGGTTGCCAAATTATCAAGGTTGTAAGATTCCAGTGAAAACTAGAATAAATGTTGAATTTTTTAGAGAAAACTTATTAGATTATAAAGATAAGGTTATTTGTGAATACCTTGAATGTGGGGCACCAATAGGTTTTCAAGGTTGTTTAAATGTAAGTGAGATAGACATTAAAAATCACAAAGGAGCTAGTGAGTTTTCTTCAGATATATATAAATATTTGAGAAAAGAAGTTTCATATGGTTCTATTATTGGTCCATTTAAATCAAATCCTTTTGATTGTCAGTTCAAAATTTCTCTTTTGAATTCAGTTACAAAGAAAGACTCATCAGAAAGAAGGGTAATTTTGGATTTAAGTTTTCCTCCCGGGTGTTCAGTAAATGATAATATATCAAAAGATATTTATTTGGGTGAAAAAATTGAAGTGACATATCCAAATATAGACGATTTGGTTGGTATTTTAAAAAAATAAAGGGAGAGGCAGTTTCATGTTTAAAAAAGATTTGAAAAGGGCATACAGACAATTTCCGATTTGTCCAGGAGATTTGCACTAAGTGGGTTTTAATTGGAATGGTTATTTATTTGCAGATCGAGTTCTGCCTATGGGTCTGAGATCCAGTGCACAAATTTGTCAACGCATTACAACATCAATAATATTCATGTATTTTAAATTGGGGTATATGATGGTAAATTATTTAGATGATTTTGGGGGAGCTGAGACAAAAGAAAAAGGCTGGAAAGCGTATGAGAATTTAGGAGAATTATTGATGTCTTGTGGCTTAGAAGAGTCGGTAGATAAAGCAGTTACTCCAACAACGAAAATGACTTTTTTAGGAGTAACATTTGACTCAGAAAAAATGACACTAGAAGTCACACCAGACAGGGTGGTAGAAATTTCGCTGCTGGTAGAATCTTGGTTAAAAAAGAAAAAAAATCATCTTTAAAAGAACTTCAATCTCTTAGGAAAGTTGCATTTTATAGCTAATTGCACAGGCACAAGTTTCATTCAAAAAATATATGCCCCCCTCTTCTTCCTTACCACTTGTTTCATTCAAAAAATATATCTCCCTCCTCTTCCTTACTTAGTAAGGTAGAGGAGGGGGATATATTTTTACTTAGTAAGGAAGAGGAGGGGGATATATTTTTTGAATTAAACAAGTGCCTGTGGCTGGTTGTGTTAGGCTTGGTCGAATATTTGTTGGTCGTCTTCTAAATTGGTTACGTTCAGCATTTCCTTCAGATACAGTTGGTAATAAACAAAAAAATTACAGGTATATTCCAACAGAAATTAAAAAGGATTTGAAGTGGTGATATGAATTTTTACCAGTATTTAATGGTGTTTCTATGATGGCTGTTGAAGAATGGTCTTATCCAGATACAGTTTTTTCATGTGATGCGTGCTTAGAAGGATTGGGTGGAATGTTTGAAGATAAATTTGTTCATGCTATTTTCCCTCCTTTTATTATAGAGCAAAATTTGCATATCAAGTGTATTACCACTAAACATGGGTACCAGTCGAAAAGAACGTATGGGAAAGTAGTACGTAAACAGAAAATGAATTCCTACATTGTTGGATGAAAAAACAACCTATTAAATACTGCGAAATACAGTAGAAACCTACATATTTTAGGATAATTTTAAGCCCATATTTGATGTCCTTGTGGTTTTATATAAAAAAAAATGATTTCATTGGAAAGAAACCACTGAATTTATGTTAAATCGAAAGTGAAAGTATGATTTTTGACGGTAGACATCTTCAGACCATAATCCCCTGTTCAGACTGTCTGTTTTTTCTTATATGCCATTAAATGTATGTTGATTTTCGGAGTTAAGCTTCCAATTAGGTACCCCTTCCATGAGATATGAGTGTCACTTAGATTAAATTTAAGATGAATCCTGTATGAAAGCTCTTTTTTTTAAATTTAACATAGAAGGCTATGGAGAATTCTTTAGTGGTATTACACTTTTTAACTGCTTAGAATTACTTACAATAGTTGTCTCCCTTAGAACATGGGGTAAATATATGACAGGTAAGAGAATTCTGGTTTTTGGTGATAATGAGGCTTCGGTTCAAGTTTTAAATTCGGAACACACAAAAGATGCATTTATATAAAATTGTTTAAGGGGGATTTGCTTTTACGCAGCAAATTGACAGTTTGAAGTCAAGGCTAAACACATTAGTGGAAAAAATAATCGCTTACCGGATTATTTGTTTAGATGGGAAATAGATAAAAAATACAGGACTTTATTCAAAAATAGTATAAGGGATCGTATTTGTCATGAAATTGATATTACTGATGATCACTTTAATTTCATTCATAAATGGTAATTAATTTTTTTAATTAATTTTTTTTATTACACAATTAAAATTACTTCATCTACAATCAAAGATATCTATCTGTAAGAAATGCATTTGCAGAAGGCACAAATCAAAATTTGAAGATTCAATGGGTGACTTATTTTATGTTTTGTTTTTATTTAGTCTCTTCCATCTTCTGTAAAGGTTTTAAAATTATATGCACAATTTCTGAGTAAAAGTTTTGTATCTCTTCAGTCCATTAAGAATTATATTAGTGGAGTCAAAACTTTACATTTATATACTGAAAATGAATTTCCACAGAAGGATACATTTCAATTAAATTTGATATTAAAAGGGTTATCTAGATTAAATCCACATTATCCAAAACAAGCGTCACCGATTACTCCCGACATATTATTAGAATTTTATAAGAAACTTGATGTGACAGAAGCTTGCGACGCGACTTTTTGGTGTTTATTTTTACACGCATTTTTCTTAATGAGCAGAAAAAGTAATTTGGTTCCTAATTCTGTAAAAACATTCAATCCAAATAAACAGTTATGTAGAAGTAACATTGAGATTAACAGTGAGAACAATATTCTTCTAATCAACATATCATGGTCAAAAACAATACAATTTGGAGAACGAAATTTAGTTGTACCGCTAATTAGTATTCCTGATTCCCCTCTATGTCCAGTTAAAGCGTATCATAATATGATTTCATTAGTTCCAACTTCCAAGAATTCTCCAGCTTTTTGTTTATTTAAGCATCATAAGGTATTACCAGTTACTTATTTTCAATTTCAAAAAGTATTAAAATCTTTAATTAAGAGTATAGGAAAAGATCCAGATGAGTATTCATCTCACAGTTTTCGAAGAGGGGATGCAGTATGAGCTTTCTCAGCCGAAGTTCTTAGTGAATTAATCCAACTTTACGGAGATTGGAGTAGTGATGCATATAAAAAATATCTTAGGTTCAAATTGGATGATAAAATTGCTGTGCTGAAAAGATGAGAAATCATATTTTAAATTCTCTTTAATTTGTTGTTCGTTAGATATTACAGGCATTTACCATGAAAAGAGAGCGACAATAATTTCTGCATCAATACCAAAATATGTTGATGGGATTAGAGGGTGCACAACACAAGCATTTCCGAGGGCTACAATAGGTAGAATTACAGAATTACTCTCTAGAGGAAAGATAAATATAAGTAATATTGATATAGTTATTATTCATGTAGGAACTAATAATATTTCATCAGCTCAAAATGTGGATACAATCATTTCTTATTATGGGGATTTAATACACAAACTTAAATATAAAACAAATGCTCATATTGTCTGTACTTCAATACTACCTCGTTTATGTGATCATGACAAAACTGTAAAATAAAATTAATAAAGTAGAGGGAGAGGCGTTAAGGTGCAAAATTGGCCCCACATTATATTAAAAAATAATGCTCGACATAGAATAAAAACAATTTACTAATTTAATTGTTAGATAAACAAATTTTCAAAAAATATAACTTTCCGTGAAATTGGGTGCATTATGACGTCATAATGACATCATAATTAGACGGATAATGCTAAAAATGGACTATAAACGACATATTTAATGTACATTTTAGCTATTTTATATACTTCCACAGTCTTCCACCAACACCAAATTGAGCAGTTGTTTTGAGTATAGAGGGTTAATAATTATATCAAAATATTTTGTTGGTGGAGGATTGTGGAGGTTGTTAAATATTAATTTATTTAGAACCTCAACCAGACCCTTAAAATCAATATTTTCACTCTTCTGATTGTATATATGAGATCATTATATACACAATCTGTACATTTCATGATTCATTTCAAGTAATGAAATTCATCAGTAGATAACTTATGTTTCTGTAAATAATTGTATTTATTTTAAATACAGTTTGTGTACATTAAAGCCAAGAGAAAAACTCAGTGCATGTAATCCGGCGTCAATGCCATAAAAAGAACTGGGGACTATAAGTGCCATATATGGCCTCATATTTAATGAATCATTATCTCAGAACATACTTGATTAAAGTTTGATGTGTTTTATATTATAGACGAGATCATACTTTTGATGTTAAAACTTGTTTCCAACAAAATCGATACGTATTTGACGTCATTGTGACGTCATGAGCGTTATTTGTTTTCTGTATTTCGTGGAATTTTGCCCGCGATATTTGGACGGTTTTCAAAGAAATTAAGCACCTCCGCAGTCGTGCACCAGACAAATACTTTACCAGATTATTAAAATAAATAAAACACAAATACTGTTAAAGTATTTTTTTGGTTTCACGAGGTGTTAAATTTCTTGAAAAACGACGGGAAAATGTTCAAATATTCCAAGCGCTTAGATGACGTTTTGATATTTGAGAAGCAATCTTTGACGTAAAAATCGATGGTATGTCGGCACGTAACAGTTATATACAAATGTAAGATAGAAATAAAATAAACACCATTTCATCAAACATTTTATTTCTATTTCATTCTTGGCTAATTTGTACGCAATGATTGCGCGAATTTATAAAGGAAAATAATATAAATTATGTACACATAATTAGACAAATTGAAAACGGCTTGGCCGATTGGACACATGACTTTAGTGAAGTAGAAACACCTTTGCTCATAAAATATGTGAAAATTGTACAGAAGAGTAAACAAAGTGAGCAAAAGAAAATTGCAAAAAAAGATGAAAACGTGTTTTATTGCCCTTTTTATCAACGTAAAAAATGTTCTCAGTCAAATTCTCATTATGGAAAAATAAAGGGAATTGATCGATATTTACAACACATTTGTGCTGCATGTTATAGGAAGGAAGGTAAAAAAATGTATCATCCAGATTGTTCAAAGAGCATGACTAGGTTATATAAAGGTAAAAAGTACATGTAGTGAGCAAACATACTTTGGCAACAGTTCAAAATTGATAGATAGTAAACTTAACCTTTAGCCGATATATTTTTACCATCATATATTAAAAACAAAGACAGTGTTTCAGATATTACAGAGTTGAAAGAGAAATGTGAAGACTTTAGTAAAAAGCATAAACAGGTGCTTTGTGATGATTTAAGTTTAAATAGAGAACTTATTGATACCAATGTAAAAGAAGATTTAAGTAATTATGAAATTGTAGAATTAAAAAAATTGTCACAATCTAAATTAAATGAAAAGGAATTGGCACACATTATTTATACACACAATAAAGTAGTAAATTCGGGGTTGCCAAATTATCAAGGTTGTAAGATTCCAGTGAAAACTAGAATAAATGTTGAATTTTTTAGAGAAAACTTATTAGATTATAAAGATAAGGTTATTTGTGAATACCTTGAATGTGGGGCACCAATAGGTTTTCAAGGTTGTTTAAATGTAAGTGAGATAGACATTAAAAATCACAAAGGAGCTAGTGAGTTTTCTTCAGATATATATAAATATTTGAGAAAAGAAGTTTCATATGGTTCTATTATTGGTCCATTTAAATCAAATCCTTTTGATTGTCAGTTCAAAATTTCTCTTTTGAATTCAGTTACAAAGAAAGACTCATCAGAAAGAAGGGTAATTTTGGATTTAAGTTTTCCTCCCGGGTGTTCAGTAAATGATAATATATCAAAAGATATTTATTTGGGTGAACAAATTGAAGTGACATATCCAAATATAGACGATTTGGTTGGTATTTTAAAAAAATAAAGGGAGAGGCAGTTTCATGTTTAAAAAAGATTTGAAAAGGGCATACAGACAATTTCCGATTTGTCCAGGAGATTTGCACTAAGTGGGTTTTAATTGGAATGGTTATTTATTTGCAGATCGAGTTCTGCCTATGGGTCTGAGATCCAGTGCACAAATTTGTCAACGCATTACAACATCAATAATATTCATGTATTTTAAATTGGGGTATATGATGGTAAATTATTTAGATGATTTTGGGGGAGCTGAGACAAAAGAAAAAGGCTGGAAAGCGTATGAGAATTTAGGAGAATTATTGATGTCTTGTGGCTTAGAAGAGTCGGTAGATAAAGCAGTTACTCCAACAACGAAAATGACTTTTTTAGGAGTAACATTTGACTCAGAAAAAATGACACTAGAAGTCACACCAGACAGGGTGGTAGAAATTTCGCTGCTGGTAGAATCTTGGTTAAAAAAGAAAAAAAATCATCTTTAAAAGAACTTCAATCTCTTAGGAAAGTTGCATTTTATAGCTAATTGCACAGGCACAAGTTTCATTCAAAAAATATATGCCCCCCTCTTCTTCCTTACCACTTGTTTCATTCAAAAAATATATCTCCCTCCTCTTCCTTACTTAGTAAGGTAGAGGAGGGGGATATATTTTTACTTAGTAAGGAAGAGGAGGGGGATATATTTTTTGAATTAAACAAGTGCCTGTGGCTGGTTGTGTTAGGCTTGGTCGAATATTTGTTAGTCGTCTTCTAAATTGGTTACGTTCAGCATTTCCTTCAGATACAGTTGGTAATAAACAAAAAAATTACAGGTATATTCCAACAGAAATTAAAAAGGATTTGAAGTGGTGATATGAATTTTTACCAGTATTTAATGGTGTTTCTATGATGGCTGTTGACGAATGGTCTTATCCAGATACAGTTTTTTCATGTGATGCGTGCTTAGAAGGATTGGGTGGAATGTTTGAAGATAAATTTTTTCATGCTATTTTCCCTCCTTTTATTATAGAGCAAAATTTGCATATCAAGTGTATTACCACTAAACATGGGTACCAGTCGAAAAGAACGTATGGGAAAGTAGTACGTAAACAGAAAATGAATTCCTACATTGTTGGATGAAAAAACAACCTATTAAATACTGCGAAATACAGTAGAAACCTACATATTTTAGGATAATTTTAAGCCCATATTTGATGTCCTTGTGGTTTTATATAAAAAAAAATGATTTCATTGGAAAGAAACCACTGAATTTATGTTAAATCGAAAGTGAAAGTATGATTTTTGACGGTAGACATCTTCAGACCATAATCCCCTGTTCAGACTGTCTGTTTTTTCTTATATGCCATTAAATGTATGTTGATTTTCGGAGTTAAGCTTCCAATTAGGTACCCCTTCCATGAGATATGAGTGTCACTTAGATTAAATTTAAGATGAATCCTGTATGAAAGCTCTTTTTTTTAAATTTAACATAGAAGGCTATGGAGAATTCTTTAGTGGTATTACACTTTTTAACTGCTTAGAATTACTTACAATAGTTGTCTCCCTTAGAACATGGGGTAAATATATGACAGGTAAGAGAATTCTGGTTTTTGGTGATAATGAGGCTTCGGTTCAAGTTTTAAATTCGGAACACACAAAAGATGCATTTATATAAAATTGTTTAAGGGGGATTTGCTTTTACGCAGCAAATTGACAGTTTGAAGTCAAGGCTAAACACATTAGTGGAAAAAATAATCGCTTACCGGATTATTTGTTTAGATGGGAAATAGATAAAAAATACAGGACTTTATTCAAAAATAGTATAAGGGATCGTATTTGTCATGAAATTGATATTACTGATGATCACTTTAATTTCATTCATAAATGGTAATTAATTTTTTTAATTAATTTTTTTTATTACACAATTAAAATTACTTCATCTACAATCAAAGATATCTATCTGTAAGAAATGCATTTGCAGAAGGCACAAATCAAAATTTGAAGATTCAATGGGTGACTTATTTTATGTTTTGTTTTTATTTAGTCTCTTCCATCTTCTGTAAAGGTTTTAAAATTATATGCACAATTTCTGAGTAAAAGTTTTGTATCTCTTCAGTCCATTAAGAATTATATTAGTGGAGTCAAAACTTTACATTTATATACTGAAAATGAATTTCCACAGAAGGATACATTTCAATTAAATTTGATATTAAAAGGGTTATCTAGATTAAATCCACATTATCCAAAACAAGCGTCACCGATTACTCCCGACATATTATTAGAATTTTATAAGAAACTTGATGTGACAGAAGCTTGCGACGCGACTTTTTGGTGTTTATTTTTACACGCATTTTTCTTAATGAGCAGAAAAAGTAATTTGGTTCCTAATTCTGTAAAAACATTCAATCCAAATAAACAGTTATGTAGAAGTAACATTGAGATTAACAGTGAGAACAATATTCTTCTAATCAACATATCATGGTCAAAAACAATACAATTTGGAGAACGAAATTTAGTTGTACCGCTAATTAGTATTCCTGATTCCCCTCTATGTCCAGTTAAAGCGTATCATAATATGATTTCATTAGTTCCAACTTCCAAGAATTCTCCAGCTTTTTGTTTATTTAAGCATCATAAGGTATTACCAGTTACTTATTTTCAATTTCAAAAAGTATTAAAATCTTTAATTAAGAGTATAGGAAAAGATCCAGATGAGTATTCATCTCACAGTTTTCGAAGAGGGGATGCAGTATGAGCTTTCTCAGCCGAAGTTCTTAGTGAATTAATCCAACTTTACGGAGATTGGAGTAGTGATGCATATAAAAAATATCTTAGGTTCAAATTGGATGATAAAATTGCTGTGCTGAAAAGATGAGAAATCATATTTTAAATTTTCTTTAATTTGTTGTTCGTTGGATATTACAGGCATTTACCATGAAAAGAGAGCGACAATAATTTCTGCATCAATACCAAAATATGTTGATGGGATTAGAGGGTGCACAACACAAGCATTTCCGAGGGCAACAATAGGTAGAATTACAGAATTACTCTCTAGAGGAAAGATAAATATAAGTAATATTGATATAGTTATTATTCATGTAGGAACTAATAATATTTCATCAGCTCAAAATGTGGATACAATCATTTCTTATTATGGGGATTTAATACACAAACTTAAATATAAAACAAATGCTCATATTGTCTGTACTTCAATACTACCTCGTTTATGTGATCATGACAAAACTGTAAAATAAAATTAATAAAGTAGAGGGAGAGGCGTTAAGGTGCAAAATTGGCCCCACATTATATTAAAAAATAATGCTCGACATAGAATAAAAACAATTTACTAATTTAATTGTTAGATAAACAAATTTTCAAAAAATATAACTTTCCGTGAAATTGGGTGCATTATGACGTCATAATGACATCATAATTAGACGGATAATGCTAAAAATGGACTATAAACGACATATTTAATGTACATTTTAGCTATTTTATATACTTCCACAGTCTTCCACCAACACCAAATTGAGCAGTTGTTTTGAGTATAGAGGGTTAATAATTATATCAAAATATTTTGTTGGTGGAGGATTGTGGAGGTTGTTAAATATTAATTTATTTAGAACCTCAACCAGACCCTTAAAATCAATATTTTCACTCTTCTGATTGTATATATGAGATCATTATATACACAATCTGTACATTTCATGATTCATTTCAAGTAATGAAATTCATCAGTAGATAACTTATGTTTCTGTAAATAATTGTATTTATTTTAAATACAGTTTGTGTACATTAAAGCCAAGAGAAAAACTCAGTGCATGTAATCCGGCGTCAATGCCATAAAAAGAACTGGGGACTATAAGTGCCATATATGGCCTCATATTTAATGAATCATTATCTCAGAACATACTTGATTAAAGTTTGATGTGTTTTATATTATAGACGAGATCATACTTTTGATGTTAAAACTTGTTTCCAACAAAATCGATACGTATTTGACGTCATTGTGACGTCATGAGCGTTATTTGTTTTCTGTATTTCGTGGAATTTTGCCCGCGATATTTGGACGGTTTTCAAAGAAATTAAGCACCTCCGCAGTCGTGCACCAGACAAATACTTTACCAGATTATTAAAATAAATAAAACACAAATACTGTTAAAGTATTTTTTTGGTTTCACGAGGTGTTAAATTTCTTGAAAAACGACGGGAAAATGTTCAAATATTCCAAGCGCTTAGATGACGTTTTGATATTTGAGAAGCAATCTTTGACGTAAAAATCGATGGTATGTCGGCACGTAACAGTTATATACAAATGTAAGATAGAAATAAAATAAACACCATTTCATCAAACATTTTATTTCTATTTCATTCTTGGCTAATTTGTACGCAATGATTGCGCGAATTTATAAAGGAAAATAATATAAATTATGTACACATAATTAGACAAATTGAAAACGGCTTGGCCGATTGGACACATGACTTTAGTGAAGTAGAAACACCTTTGCTCATAAAATATGTGAAAATTGTACAGAAGAGTAAACAAAGTGAGCAAAAGAAAATTGCAAAAAAAGATGAAAACGTGTTTTATTGCCCTTTTTATCAACGTAAAAAATGTTCTCAGTCAAATTCTCATTATGGAAAAATAAAGGGAATTGATCGATATTTACAACACATTTGTGCTGCATGTTATAGGAAGGAAGGTAAAAAAATGTATCATCCAGATTGTTCAAAGAGCATGACTAGGTTATATAAAGGTAAAAAGTACATGTAGTGAGCAAACATACTTTGGCAACAGTTCAAAATTGATAGATAGTAAACTTAACCTTTAGCCGATATATTTTTACCATCATATATTAAAAACAAAGACAGTGTTTCAGATATTACAGAGTTGAAAGAGAAATGTGAAGACTTTAGTAAAAAGCATAAACAGGTGCTTTGTGATGATTTAAGTTTAAATAGAGAACTTATTGATACCAATGTAAAAGAAGATTTAAGTAATTATGAAATTGTAGAATAAAAAAAATTGTCACAATCTAAATTAAATGAAAAGGAATTGGCACACATTATTTATACACACAATAAAGTAGTAAATTCGGGGTTGCCAAATTATCAAGGTTGTAAGATTCCAGTGAAAACTAGAATAAATGTTGAATTTTTTAGAGAAAACTTATTAGATTATAAAGATAAGGTTATTTGTGAATACCTTGAATGTGGGGCACCAATAGGTTTTCAAGGTTGTTTAAATGTAAGTGAGATAGACATTAAAAATCACAAAGGAGCTAGTGAGTTTTCTTCAGATATATATAAATATTTGAGAAAAGAAGTTTCATATGGTTCTATTATTGGTCCATTTAAATCAAATCCTTTTGATTGTCAGTTCAAAATTTCTCTTTTGAATTCAGTTACAAAGAAAGACTCATCAGAAAGAAGGGTAATTTTGGATTTAAGTTTTCCTCCCGGGTGTTCAGTAAATGATAATATATCAAAAGATATTTATTTGGGTGAACAAATTGAAGTGACATATCCAAATATAGACGATTTGGTTGGTATTTTAAAAAAATAAAGGGAGAGGCAGTTTCATGTTTAAAAAAGATTTGAAAAGGGCATACAGACAATTTCCGATTTGTCCAGGAGATTTGCACTAAGTGGGTTTTAATTGGAATGGTTATTTATTTGCAGATCGAGTTCTGCCTATGGGTCTGAGATCCAGTGCACAAATTTGTCAACGCATTACAACATCAATAATATTCATGTATTTTAAATTGGGGTATATGATGGTAAATTATTTAGATGATTTTGGGGGAGCTGAGACAAAAGAAAAAGGCTGGAAAGCGTATGAGAATTTAGGAGAATTATTGATGTCTTGTGGCTTAGAAGAGTCGGTAGATAAAGCAGTTACTCCAACAACGAAAATGACTTTTTTAGGAGTAACATTTGACTCAGAAAAAATGACACTAGAAGTCACACCAGACAGGGTGGTAGAAATTTCGCTGCTGGTAGAATCTTGGTTAAAAAAGAAAAAAAATCATCTTTAAAAGAACTTCAATCTCTTAGGAAAGTTGCATTTTATAGCTGATTGCACAGGCACAAGTTTCATTCAAAAAATATATGCCCCCCTCTTCTTCCTTACCACTTGTTTCATTCAAAAAATATATCCCCCTCCTCTTCCTTACTTAGTAAGGTAGAGGAGGGGGATATATTTTTACTTAGTAAGGAAGAGGAGGGGGATATATTTTTTGAATTAAACAAGTGCCTGTGGCTGGTTGTGTTAGGCTTGGTCGAATATTTGTTAGTCGTCTTCTAATTTGGTTACGTTCAGCATTTCCTTCAGATACAGTTGGTAATAAACAAAAAAATTACAGGTATATTCCAACAGAAATTAAAAAGGATTTGAAGTGGTGATATGAATTTTTACCAGTATTTAATGGTGTTTCTATGATGGCTGTTGACGAATGGTCTTATCCAGATACAGTTTTTTCATGTGATGCGTGCTTAGAAGGATTGGGTGGAATGTTTGAAGATAAATGTTTTCATGCTATTTTCCCTCCTTTTATTATAGAGCAAAATTTGCATATCAAGTGTATTACCACTAAACATGGGTACCAGTCGAAAAGAACGTATGGGAAAGTAGTACGTAAACAGAAAATGAATTCCTTCATTGTTGGATGAAAAAAAAACCTATTAAATACTGCGAAATACAGTAGAAACCTACATATTTTAGGATAATTTTAAGCCCATATTTGATGTCCTTGTGGTTTTAAATAAAAAAAATGATTTCATTGGAAAGAAACCACTGAATTTATGTTAAATCGAAAGTGAAAGTATGATTTTTTGACGGTAGACATCTTCAGACCATAATCCCCTGTTCAGACTGTCTGTTTTTTCTTATATGCCATTAAATGTATGTTGATTTTCGGAGTTAAGCTTCCAATTAGGTACCCCTTCCATGAGATATGAGTGTCACTTAGATTAAACTTAAGATGAATCCTGTATGAAAGCTCTTTTTTTTAATTTAACATAGAAGGCTATGGAGAATTCTTTAGTGGTATTACACTTTTTAACTGCTTAGAATTACTTACAATAGTTGTCTCCCTTAGAACATGGGGTAAATATATGACAGGTAAGAGAATTCTGGTTTTTGGTGATAATGAGGCTTCGGTTCAAGTTTTAAATTCGGAACACACAAAAGATGCATTTATATAAAATTGTTTAAGGGGGATTTGCTTTTACGCAGCAAATTGACAGTTTGAAGTCAAGGCTAAACACATTAGTGGAAAAAATAATCGCTTACCGGATTATTTGTTTAGATGGGAAATAGATAAAAAAATACAGGACTTTATTCAAAAATAGTATAAGGGATCGTATTTGTCATGAAATTGATATTACTGATGATCACTTTAATTTCATTCATAAATGGTAATTAATTTTTTTAATTAATTTTTTTTATTACACAATTAAAATTACTTCATCTACAATCAAAGATATCTATCTGTAAGAAATGCATTTGCAGAAGGCACAAATCAAAATTTGAAGATTCAATGGGTGACTTATTTTATGTTTTGTTTTTATTTAGTCTCTTCCATCTTCTGTAAAGGTTTTAAAATTATATGCACAATTTCTGAGTAAAAGTTTTGTATCTCTTCAGTCCATTAAGAATTATATTAGTGGAGTCAAAACTTTACATTTATATACTGAAAATGAATTTCCACAGAAGGATACATTTCAATTAAATTTGATATTAAAAGGGTTATCTAGATTAAATCCACATTATCCAAAACAAGCGTCACCGATTACTCCCGACATATTATTAGAATTTTATAAGAAACTTGATGTGACAGAAGCTTGCGACGCGACTTTTTGGTGTTTATTTTTACACGCATTTTTCTTAATGAGCAGAAAAAGTAATTTGGTTCCTAATTCTGTAAAAACATTCAATCCAAATAAACAGTTATGTAGAAGTAACATTGAGATTAACAGTGAGAACAATATTCTTCTAATCAACATATCATGGTCAAAAACAATACAATTTGGAGAACGAAATTTAGTTGTACCGCTAATTAGTATTCCTGATTCCCCTCTATGTCCAGTTAAAGCGTATCATAATATGATTTCATTAGTTCCAACTTCCAAGAATTCTCCAGCTTTTTGTTTATTTAAGCATCATAAGGTATTACCAGTTACTTATTTTCAATTTCAAAAAGTATTAAAATCTTTAATTAAGAGTATAGGAAAAGATCCAGATGAGTATTCATCTCACAGTTTTCGAAGAGGGGATGCAGTATGAGCTTTCTCAGCCGAAGTTCTTAGTGAATTAATCCAACTTTACGGAGATTGGAGTAGTGATGCATATAAAAAATATCTTAGGTTCAAATTGGATGATAAAATTGCTGTGCTGAAAAGATGAGAAATCATATTTTAAATTCTCTTTAATTTGTTGTTCGTTGGATATTACAGGCATTTACCATGAAAAGAGAGCGACAATAATTTCTGCATCAATACCAAAATATGTTGATGGGATTAGAGGGTGCACAACACAAGCATTTCCGAGGGCTACAATAGGTAGAATTACAGAATTACTCTCTAGAGGAAAGATAAATATAAGTAATATTGATATAGTTATTATTCATGTAGGAACTAATAATATTTCATCAGCTCAAAATGTGGATACAATCATTTCTTATTATGGGGATTTAATACACAAACTTAAATATAAAACAAATGCTCATATTGTCTGTACTTCAATACTACCTCGTTTATGTGATCATGACAAAACTGTAAAATAAAATTAATAAAGTAGAGGGAGAGGCGTTAAGGTGCAAAATTGGCCCCACATTATATTAAAAAATAATGCTCGACATAGAATAAAAACAATTTACTAATTTAATTGTTAGATAAACAAATTTTCAAAAAATATAACTTTCCGTGAAATTGGGTGCATTATGACGTCATAATGACATCATAATTAGACGGATAATGCTAAAAATGGACTATAAACGACATATTTAATGTACATTTTAGCTATTTTATATACTTCCACAGTCTTCCACCAACACCAAATTGAGCAGTTGTTTTGAGTATAGAGGGTTAATAATTATATCAAAATATTTTGTTGGTGGAGGATTGTGGAGGTTGTTAAATATTAATTTATTTAGAACCTCAACCAGACCCTTAAAATCAATATTTTCACTCTTCTGATTGTATATATGAGATCATTATATACACAATCTGTACATTTCATGATTCATTTCAAGTAATGAAATTCATCAGTAGATAACTTATGTTTCTGTAAATAATTGTATTTATTTTAAATACAGTTTGTGTACATTAAAGCCAAGAGAAAAACTCAGTGCATGTAATCCGGCGTCAATGCCATAAAAAGAACTGGGGACTATAAGTGCCATATATGGCCTCATATTTAATGAATCATTATCTCAGAACATACTTGATTAAAGTTTGATGTGTTTTATATTATAGACGAGATCATACTTTTGATGTTAAAACTTGTTTCCAACAAAATCGATACGTATTTGACGTCATTGTGACGTCATGAGCGTTATTTGTTTTCTGTATTTCGTGGAATTTTGCCCGCGATATTTGGACGGTTTTCAAAGAAATTAAGCACCTCCGCAGTCGTGCACCAGACAAATACTTTACCAGATTATTAAAATAAATAAAACACAAATACTGTTAAAGTATTTTTTTGGTTTCACGAGGTGTTAAATTTCTTGAAAAACGACGGGAAAATGTTCAAATATTCCAAGCGCTTAGATGACGTTTTGATATTTGAGAAGCAATCTTTGACGTAAAAATCGATGGTATGTCGGCACGTAACAGTTATATACAAATGTAAGATAGAAATAAAATAAACACCATTTCATCAAACATTTTATTTCTATTTCATTCTTGGCTAATTTGTACGCAATGATTGCGCGAATTTATAAAGGAAAATAATATAAATTATGTACACATAATTAGACAAATTGAAAACGGCTTGGCCGATTGGACACATGACTTTAGTGAAGTAGAAACACCTTTGCTCATAAAATATGTGAAAATTGTACAGAAGAGTAAACAAAGTGAGCAAAAGAAAATTGCAAAAAAAGATGAAAACGTGTTTTATTGCCCTTTTTATCAACGTAAAAAATGTTCTCAGTCAAATTCTCATTATGGAAAAATAAAGGGAATTGATCGATATTTACAACACATTTGTGCTGCATGTTATAGGAAGGAAGGTAAAAAAATGTATCATCCAGATTGTTCAAAGAGCATGACTAGGTTATATAAAGGTAAAAAGTACATGTAGTGAGCAAACATACTTTGGCAACAGTTCAAAATTGATAGATAGTAAACTTAACCTTTAGCCGATATATTTTTACCATCATATATTAAAACCAAAGACAGTGTTTCAGATATTACAGAGTTGAAAGAGAAATGTGAAGACTTTAGTAAAAAGCATAAACAGGTGCTTTGTGATGATTTAAGTTTAAATAGAGAACTTATTGATACCAATGTAAAAGAAGATTTAAGTAATTATGAAATTGTAGAATTAAAAAAATTGTCACAATCTAAATTAAATGAAAAGGAATTGGCACACATTATTTATACACACAATAAAGTAGTAAATTCGGGGTTGCCAAATTATCAAGGTTGTAAGATTCCAGTGAAAACTAGAATAAATGTTGAATTTTTTAGAGAAAACTTATTAGATTATAAAGATAAGGTTATTTGTGAATACCTTGAATGTGGGGCACCAATAGGTTTTCAAGGTTGTTTAAATGTAAGTGAGATAGACATTAAAAATCACAAAGGAGCTAGTGAGTTTTCTTCAGATATATATAAATATTTGAGAAAAGAAGTTTCATATGGTTCTATTATTGGTCCATTTAAATCAAATCCTTTTGATTGTCAGTTCAAAATTTCTCTTTTGAATTCAGTTACAAAGAAAGACTCATCAGAAAGAAGGGTAATTTTGGATTTAAGTTTTCCTCCCGGGTGTTCAGTAAATGATAATATATCAAAAGATATTTATTTGGGTGAACAAATTGAAGTGACATATCCAAATATAGACGATTTGGTTGGTATTTTAAAAAAATAAAGGGAGAGGCAGTTTCATGTTTAAAAAAGATTTGAAAAGGGCATACAGACAATTTCCGATTTGTCCAGGAGATTTGCACTAAGTGGGTTTTAATTGGAATGGTTATTTATTTGCAGATCGAGTTCTGCCTATGGGTCTGAGATCCAGTGCACAAATTTGTCAACGCATTACAACATCAATAATATTCATGTATTTTAAATTGGGGTATATGATGGTAAATTATTTAGATGATTTTGGGGGAGCTGAGACAAAAGAAAAAGGCTGGAAAGCGTATGAGAATTTAGGAGAATTATTGATGTCTTGTGGCTTAGAAGAGTCGGTAGATAAAGCAGTTACTCCAACAACGAAAATGACTTTTTTAGGAGTAACATTTGACTCAGAAAAAATGACACTAGAAGTCACACCAGACAGGGTGGTAGAAATTTCGCTGCTGGTAGAATCTTGGTTAAAAAAGAAAAAAAATCATCTTTAAAAGAACTTCAATCTCTTAGGAAAGTTGCATTTTATAGCTGATTGCACAGGCACAAGTTTCATTCAAAAAATATATGCCCCCCTCTTCTTCCTTACCACTTGTTTCATTCAAAAAATATATCCCCCTCCTCTTCCTTACTTAGTAAGGTAGAGGAGGGGGATATATTTTTACTTAGTAAGGAAGAGGAGGGGGATATATTTTTTGAATTAAACAAGTGCCTGTGGCTGGTTGTGTTAGGCTTGGTCGAATATTTGTTAGTCGTCTTCTAATTTGGTTACGTTCAGCATTTCCTTCAGATACAGTTGGTAATAAACAAAAAAATTACAGGTATATTCCAACAGAAATTAAAAAGGATTTGAAGTGGTGATATGAATTTTTACCAGTATTTAATGGTGTTTCTATGATGGCTGTTGACGAATGGTCTTATCCAGATACAGTTTTTTCATGTGATGCGTGCTTAGAAGGATTGGGTGGAATGTTTGAAGATAAATGTTTTCATGCTATTTTCCCTCCTTTTATTATAGAGCAAAATTTGCATATCAAGTGTATTACCACTAAACATGGGTACCAGTCGAAAAGAACGTATGGGAAAGTAGTACGTAAACAGAAAATGAATTCCTTCATTGTTGGATGAAAAAAAAAACTATTAAATACTGCGAAATACAGTAGAAACCTACATATTTTAGGATAATTTTAAGCCCATATTTGATGTCCTTGTGGTTTTAAATAAAAAAAATGATTTCATTGGAAAGAAACCACTGAATTTATGTTAAATCGAAAGTGAAAGTATGATTTTTTGACGGTAGACATCTTCAGACCATAATCCCCTGTTCAGACTGTCTGTTTTTTCTTATATGCCATTAAATGTATGTTGATTTTCGGAGTTAAGCTTCCAATTAGGTACCCCTTCCATGAGATATGAGTGTCACTTAGATTAAACTTAAGATGAATCCTGTATGAAAGCTCTTTTTTTTAATTTAACATAGAAGGCTATGGAGAATTCTTTAGTGGTATTACACTTTTTAACTGCTTAGAATTACTTACAATAGTTGTCTCCCTTAGAACATGGGGTAAATATATGACAGGTAAGAGAATTCTGGTTTTTGGTGATAATGAGGCTTCGGTTCAAGTTTTAAATTCGGGACACACAAAAGATGCATTTATATAAAATTGTTTAAGGGGGATTTGCTTTTACGCAGCAAATTGACAGTTTGAAGTCAAGGCTAAACACATTAGTGGAAAAAATAATCGCTTACCGGATTATTTGTTTAGATGGGAAATAGATAAAAAATACAGGACTTTATTCAAAAATAGTATAAGGGATCGTATTTGTCATGAAATTGATATTACTGATGATCACTTTATTTTCATTCATAAATGGTAATTAATTTTTTTAATTAATTTTTTTTTTATTAAACAATTAAAATTACTTCATCTACAATCAAAGATATTTATTTGTAAGAAATGCATTTGCAGAAGGCACAAATCAAAATTTGAAGATTCAATGGGTGACTTATTTTATGTTTTGTTTTTATTTAGTCTCTTCCATCTTCTGTAAAGGTTTTAACATTATATATACAATTTCTGAGTAAAAGTTTTGTATCTCTTCAGTCCATTAAGAATTATATTAGTGGAGTCAAAACTTTACATTTATATACTGAGAATGAATTTCCACAGAAGGATACATTTCAATTAAATTTGATATTAAAAGGGTTATCTAGATTAAATCCACATTATCCAAAACAAGCGTCACCGATTACTCCCGACATATTATTAGAATTTTATAAGAAACTTGATGTGACAGAAGCTTGCGACGCGACTTTTTGGTGTTTATTTTTACACGCATTTTTCTTAATGAGCAGAAAAAGTAATTTAGTTCCTAATTCTGTAAAAACATTCAATCCAAATAAACAGTTATGTAGAAGTAACATTGAGATTAACAGTGAGAACAATATTCTTCTAATCAACATATCATGGTAAAAAACAATACAATTTGGAGAACGAAATTTAGTTGTACCGCTAATTAGTATTCCTGATTCCCCTCTATGTCCAGTTAAAGCGTATCATAATATGATTTCATTAGTTCCAACTTCCAAGAATTCTCCAGCTTTTTGTTTATTTAAGCATCATAAGGTATTACCAGTTACTTATTTTCAATTTCAAAAAGTATTTAAATCTTTAATTAAGAGTATAGGAAAAGACCCAGATGAGTATTCATCTCACAGTTTTCGAAGAGGGGATGCAGTTTGAGCTTTCTCAGCCGAAGTTCCTAGTGAATTAATCCAACTTTACGGAGATTGGAGTAGTGATGCACATAAACAATATCTTAGGTTCAAATTGGATGATAAAATTGCTGTGCTGAAAAGATGAGAAATCATATTTTAAATTCTCTTTGATTTGTTGTTCGTTGGATATTACAGGCATTTACCATGAAAAGAGAGCGACAATAATTTCTGCATCAATACCAAAATATGTTGATGGGATTAGAGGGTGCACAACACAAGCATTTCCGAGGGCTACAATAGGTAGAATTACAGAATTACTCTCTAGAGGAAAGATAAATATAAGTAATATTGATATAGTTATTATTCATGTAGGAACTAATAATATTTCATCAGCTCAAAATGTGGATACAATCATTTCTTATTATGGGGATTTAATAATTTAATTGTTAGATAAACAAATTTTCAAAAAATTTAACTTTCCGTGAAATTGGGTGCACTATGACGTCATAATGACATCATAATTAGACGGATAATGCTAAAAATGGACTATAAACGACATATTTAATGTACATTTTAGCTATTTTATATACCTCCACAGTCTTCCACCAACACCAAATTGAGCAATTGTTTTGAGTATAGAGGGTTAATGATTATATCAAAATATTTTGTTGGTGGAGGATTGTGGAGGTTGTTAAATATTAATTTATTTAGAACCTCAACCAGACCCTTAAAATCAATATCTTCACTCTTCTGATTGTATATATGAGATCATTATATACACAATCTGTACATTTCATGATTCATTTCAAGTAATGAAATTCATCAGTAGATAACTTATGTTTCTGTAAATAATTGTATTTATTTTAAATACAGTTTGTGTACATTAAAGCCAAGAGAAAAACTCAGTGCATGTAATCCGGCGTCAATGCCATAAAAAGAACTGGGGACTATAAGTGCCATATATGGCCCCATATTTAATGAATCATTATCTCAGAACATACTTGATTAAAATTTGATGTGTTTTATATTATAGACGAGATCATACTTTTGATGTTAAAACTTGTTTCCAACAAAATCGATACGTATTTGACGTCATTGTGACGTCTTGAGCGTTATTTGTTTTCTGTATTTCGTGGAATTTTGCCCGCGATATTTGGACGGTTTTCAAAGAAATTAAGCACCTCCGCAGTCGTGCACCAGACAAATACTTTACCAGATTATTAAAAAAAAAAAAATCACAAATACTGTTAAAGTATTTTTTTGGTTTCACGAGGTGTTAAATTTCTTGAAAAACGACGGGAAAATGTTCAAATATTCCAAGCGCTTAGATGACGTTTTGATATTTGAGAAGCAATCTTTGCCGTAAAAATCGATGGTATGTCGGCACGTAACAGTTATATACAAATGTAAGATAGAAATAAAATAAACACCATTTCATCCAAAATAGTTTTTTTTCATAAGCCCCCAATTATTGATTATATATTTCCTTCCGGGATACTGAAATAGTTATAACTACAGGGATACGGAGGTAACGGGTTTAATGGTCTAACGATGCTACTTCTAAAATGAAGAAAAATAGTTTGATCCAAAAGGAGTAGATATTTTTTGGGCACAATCCAACAGATAGCTTTCACATTATGACCCAAAGGTGTTTTATGTTATGCACTACATACACAAACGTTTGATCCATCATTTGTCCATTGGAGGTTAGGTGTTTAACACTGCTTTCAAAAATATTTCAGTTACTACTTTTGTGGCGGAAATTGGAGTACCCAGAGAAATCCACAGACCTGTCGCAAGTCACTGACAAACTTTATCACATAATGTTTTATCGAGTACACCTCGCCATGAATGGGGTTCAAACTCACAACTTAAGTGGTGATAGGCAATGATTGCACAGGTAGTTGTAAATTCAACTACCATACGACCACGACGGTTCAAGTTCAGTTAAGATGAAAAGTAATTGTTTTATTGATATTGATGGAATTTATGATTATCACTGTTTATAAACTTTCTTTTCATATCAATCAATGAAAAGAATTGGTTTGCTGAAAGTAGTTTTTTTTGTTGGGGTTCATTGGATGGAATTTGCAGACACAACGTTAGGCATATCAGAACAATACCTTTTTTTTTGCCACCAGACTGGGATGGTTGGCCACTGAATTCACATCACATTTTCATTAATTATATAAAGTTTCCCCTTTTGCGCCCAAATTAAACTTTTAACTTCTATCAGTTCCATTCTCTCAAATCAACCTCCAATGGACAAATGATGGATCAAAAGTTTGTGTATTGTAGTGCATTGAAAATGCGTTCTGTCATGTGCATAAGTTATTGTTTGCATGACTAGTGTTGTAATAAAAGATCGTGAACGTGATGTACGAGCGTGTACAAGTATTACAGAATGTCAAGGTATATTTTAAATGACGTTGAAACAAGTCACGATTTGATATTAATTCGGTTGTATTTCATTTTGACGATTCTAATTACGGAAGACGATCACAACCATATTGTTTTTGATTGAATTAAAATTATAGATGTATAATAATATATAATATCCTATTATTATTAGAATCCTAACATGACTGCGAATTTGACATAAATAAAATAACAAACGGCTTCCTCTAGGAAAACGCCGACTTTATGTGAAAGGGACACCAGACAGCTATGAGGAACGAATTTAATACATCCTTTAGCGCGGGATGTAAAGGACACACTCCTTACACGTAAAAGACAACTTACAGCAAATTCTGATAGCAACAGTTTATTAGGAGTGTTGTTGTTGGTTTGTCACAAAGCAAAATAATATCTACCATCTCCTCTTTTTCTAGTGACAATCAAAACAATCATACATAGACTCATGGCAGCGACACACATTTTACCTACACGATTAATCATATGGTTGTAAACTTGTTCTCATCATAAATATATATGAAATACTTGATTGTAAAACAATTATCTATCGACAACCACTTTTTATGGGATATCTGATTCCAAGGCTTGTTATCAGTTTATAAAAAAAAAAATTATCACAGGGTCCTAGCTAAAATCGTTACACATTAAACATTATGCTTCACACCATTTCCCAAAATATTTCCATATTATAAAAAAAAACGATCTTTAAATATTGGACTTCTCTCAACCCGCACCTTGGCATTTTTTTTCTATAGATTTGTGATGGTTGTCCGTAAAAATGTACTGGAATATATCATCGCATTGGTTGTCGTTAAGAATAAAGTACGGTTAAAAAAGTGCTTAAAAAAATTTCAAATATGACAAAGTTCTATTGTTCAAATAATTCTATCTATTACTTCTTTAAGATTAATACTAAAATTTCGACCAGTTTTCGACGATCAATGTTAATAAGTTTCTGAATTGATGTCCCAGCGGCGGATCCAGGGGGAGGGCGCACTCGGCGCGAGCCCCTACCCTAAAATTGGAAAAAATATGATTTGTTGACGTAAAATCGTGATTTTTCACACGAAATACCCCAAAAATGTTCGCACCTCCCTCCGCTCGGCGCAATTTTTTTAAGTGCGCCCCTAACTTGAAATCCTGGATCCGCCCCTATTGACCTCAATATGTACATTATCAATGTCATAGCAGACGATGAATCCAAAAATTGGTCTGTATGAGATATATTTTTTAAATGATTAAAGCTTTGTTAAGGTGACGAAAAAATGAATTACGAAAAATTACAATTTGAACGTGAAATAATAGATGTGGTACGTAGTTCTTACATTTAAAGATGACATTTTCAGATCAGATTTCATGAGATCATTCATGCAATTTCAGCATCATAATATAACCTCTGACAAATGAAGCGATCAAAATAATGAGAGATTTTATCACGTGAAACAAACCGTCGAAAACAGGAGACCGTCGAAAATGGGTGACGTTGCGACATTACTATTCGTTCACTTTAATTTCATAATACAGCTTCGGAACATGTTTTTATTCCTGAAATCAATCCACATTGCATATTAAGTCAAATTTATGCTTTGTTTATTGAGTTTTATTATGCTTTGTTTGTTTTTTTTTTGTTTTTTTTTTTTTTATAGATATGCATTATAATACAATGATACGTACGTTCTATATAATGAAAAAAATGACGTTCACTGCTTTTCATTACCTGAATTTGTCGATCCGCTGCGAGGAATTAGATACACATATTAACTAACTGTATTTATTTCTGAAAAGTACATATTGTGAATACATTTTGGAGAAAATTTTATCGACATCTGAGGTGGGGCCGATTTTGGTCCTTATAGCTCCTAGTCCTTTGGAATTAAAAAAATTATGCATTAGAAAAAAGATACAGTATACAAATTTATATCGTAGTTTTTTTTATTAAATACTCGTCCTGATTCTTCTTTATATGCTTCAAGAGATGGGTTACATTTAAATTTTGTTGGGACTTCACTATTAATGGAAAAGTTTATAAACATTATCAAACATGTCAGTGTAAATTAGATATTCATTTCATATATTAATTGTTTCAGCTATAAATGTATACATTTGTATCATGTATGTGTTGCTTTTACTTATTGGAATTTATTCTTTCTCTTTTCAGGGAGTTGATACCCAGAACACGATGCTGTTCCCTTGTCAGAGTCTATTCTAGGTCTACACATACATAGAGTAGATTCCCCCCCCCCCCCCCCCCCCCTTCATTACACTTATGGGTTTTGAAGAGAGAAATAATTTTGTAGATTAGAGAAGGAATTTTTTCTAATAAGCATTTAGTATACACTACAAGATTATTATTTCATCAATTTTTGGCAGCCTTTCGTCTTGGCAGACTTTGTGGCCAAAATATTGATATATATTAATGTAAATTTTATTATTTAATGTGTTTTTCATTATTTATATGATGATGCTATATATTTGTGTATATATATATATTTATATTAACTCTTTACCATTTATGACTTTTTGGTGAAAAATCATGACAAAAACTAAGTTTGAGTTGTAGACACTAGTATGGTGATATCAATGGTGATTCATCCTATTGTTAGGTATCAAAGTGAAGGCATTAAAGTTGTTTTTGAAAATAAAATGCTATATTGCAGAAAAATCAAGAGCTGTTGCTATGGTAATCACATTCGCATTTACTAAGTAGCAAAAAATACCTATATTTGTTCATCAAACACAAAAAAGTTCCACTATAAACACACTATACATTGTGAAATAGTGTGTAATATTAACATTAAATATCTTCTATGATATTTAATTTTTATTCCATACTCATTTGTATTTTGGATTTTCATCAGAAGTAATTTTTTTTTGGTTGCTAAGTAAACTCTACAACAGCAATTTATGGTCATTTTTTCACCAGTGTTTCTGATAATAATGGAATAATTATTATTATATTAAGAAATAGAATTATAAAGTAAAGCTGTCTATCTTTTTATATTTTTGCACTTTCAAGAGCAAAAAAATTTATTTATAATCTGTAATTTATTCTTAGCAACCATTTCTACTGCATGGCAACCGTGAGGACGAGATGTGATTTTCAGTATTTCATCATATTTTCAAACATGAAATCAATTTTTTACACAAAAATACCTTGAAGAGATATGATGAGTTTTTATTTAAAGGTAGATTGTGATTGTTAATATTACTTACTAGAATATTGGTAAGAAGTTAATGTTCATGTCCAAAAAATAAAAGAATGCTTGCAGTTTTGCTGCATCTACAACAAAACTTTCTACAAATCATTGCTAATGAAAAATTCGAATTTTGCTGTAAATGTGTCAGTCTCTTAATATATTTTTATAATAAAAAAAAATAGGAATTATATACTACCTGTCTTGATCCATATCAACCATTTCTTCTGCATAACAACCATTTCTACTGCATAACAACCATAGAACTATGTCTGAATTTCAGCATTTCATCACATATTCAGACATAAAATTGATCTAGTGACATATAAATAAGATAAATTGACCTTTTTGTTTAGTTTTCATTTAATGATATAATTGAGGTCTTTAAAATCACTAATTAACTGGTACTAGTAATTTACATTAATGATTGAGGTTTTGTGACATCTGAAACTGCCACTTCTTACCTTCAAAAATAGGTTATACCTGTGCTCCTATACTAGTGATAAAAAGACTACTAACATTAAAAAAGATAACTGTTTTTAGCTTTGGGGTGGATTTGAACCACCATCTCTGAACTGGAAGTTCAGTGTTTGTCTTTAAACTACCAAAGCTTATATTTTTTTCTTATTTTTTTGTGCTTTTTCATAATTTTGTGATCTAGTGTTGTTTTTTTTTTTTACAATTTTGTGATCAGATTTTTTTTTCATATACTCATTTCTTCTATTATTTCTTTTTGACTAATTCTTTATAACTAACTGATTTATTTTTTTCTCTTTTTTTTGTATTCATAACTGCTGACTTAACATCAGCATGTTTTTTTACATCTTTTTTCATTTTTTTTTTTTTTTTGCTTTTTCTTTGATTTTGTTATAAGTTACACTGAAAAAAAATTGTTTCAGCTAAAACAAACATGACATACCATACAGACTTACTAAAATTTAACATAACTTAATGATCTTTATTCCTTCCATTTTCTTTTACCCAAGCCCTCACTCTAGCACCTTCTGTACTGTGCCATTTAGTAAAGCAATCTGTCAGGTGAAAAACAAAGATTCACATTACAATTTCCACAATGGAACAATGTTTTACAATGTGTTTCTGGGAGTTCATTTAACTTGGCATGAACATAGCAAAAAGTACATCTTAGTCTCTTGGAGTTTTCATTAAAAGATGGAATGCAAGTAGCTTTAAAATGGTCACAAATATTCGTTTACTGGCTCCGCTAACATGAAAATTAAATTTGTTCTATAAATTAATATTTCTTGTTTTTGTTGTTGTAAAGGCCTTTTTCCTTTTGTTCAGTTTTGTCTTGTATGACTCTAGTGCACCTCTGCCCTGACAAGACATGCAAGCTAAAGTTTGGTACCAACTAGTATTACTGTGAGCACTGCTCACTAAGATATACCCCCCACTCCCCACATCTGTCCAACCTATTTCCATAACCAAAACATTACTGATTGTTCCGACCAAAAATGAAAAGGATCCTCCTCTCTTCACCGTTAAGCTGCTGATAAAATTTCAAAACATTCTGAGAAACACTACTCAAGTTATCATACGACATAGGGTAAAAATCCTATTTTCTGTCATATCAAGTCTAATAACTCTGGAACGGTAAAAGTGAAAATCGTCAAAAAAGAAAGGGATCCACCTCTCTTCACCAGTAAACAGCTGATAAAGTTTTAAAAGATTCTAAGAAACACAACTCAAGTTATCGTACGACATAGGATTTGTCTACAGACGGACGGACAGACAGACGGACGGACAGACGGACATGGTGAAACCAGTATACCCCCCACAACTTTGTTGTGGGGGGTATAAAAATAAAGCAATGATTTGCAGTTGCATACATTGTACAACAATATTAGAAAAAGAGTTGTGAAGAATGAACTTCAGGCAGAAAAATTATACCAGCATCAGAATAGTGCTAGATAAACACAATGAAAAAAAACGGCTAAAATTAAAAAATATATTTTACCTTTATCAACATTAGGTAATGGTGTGATCTGCAAAAATGCCAAGATGGCCTTGAATCTCAGTGTTGTCATACATGATGAAATAGGGTTGAATCTATACAGGGGATCTGTACTCCAATAGCGATCTAGAGAACTTAGCTTCATGAAAGACATATAAATCAATATACCAATAAATCTGCAAATAAAAAATGAAACTAAGTCCTATATATGTATATAATTAATGGTTGTATTTGAGACAAGCATACATCTTACCCACATTCTTTCTAATTTTGGAAAGAAGAACATTTGGACAAAGTCTTGATTTGTAACAATAGACACAGGTTACCTTCTTGTGTGTGAATATCAAAACCATGTATGGTATTTGTTTCAAATCATTTTTGCTTTTCATTTCATATTATTCTACATACTGAATTGGGATAAGAAATGGCTCTATGAATAGCTGATGACATGATTTAAAAATAATTAAATAAATGGTATTTTTTCTTATAAAAGCAGTAGACATGTATTTCATTTACCTCTCCATCTCAGCTTCAGCTACTCTTTCCCATGTACCATCTAAGGTTTCTCCAAGCTGTTTGTAACAATAGTATTTTGCATACGAGTGTCATAGAGAAAATTTTAATGAGCAAAATTATTTACAACAATTCAAAATAAATAATACTGTGATAGTCTTCCAAGATGTATTCCTGGCTTTCTTCCTGGTCTGAACTGTACTGTCCTTGGATCTGGTGCACTCTCATCCTTAACATTGTCATCCTTCCAGTAGACACTGGTAGGTGTAGGTTCACCCATACTCGACATACTTTCCAATGAAGACTGTGATGACCTGTAGATGAGATAATACAAACTTTAATATGAAACATATATCTTCAGGATATCAAGTTAATTTTTCACATGACTTACAAGCAGAGAGAAATGAACAGCTTACCAGTCATTCTTACCTATTTTATGCAGGGTGGGGAAAAATGTCTCTTTTTTGCCATCACATCATTATTAATACAACTTTGAATTGCTCAATTTCAAAATGGAAAAACAAAATTATACACTGCTGAGATACATGTATCAAGAAAGTGCACTCTCAAGGATCATTTCTTTGAAACATTTCTTATTTTGTGCAGAATTAAAAATAAAACTTATATTTCACAACAACTTACAACCCTATACAAACCAAGATGGTGATGAATGTGGTATATTGTTTTAAAAATAAAAATTCATTTTGAATACACATTAAAAAAAACAAAAGTTTAAGAATCACTGGAACCTAAATATCTCACTGACATGGATATATGCAAAGCATTTGTGTTATGTTCAAAATGTTTGTCATCTCAGCAAGGATAGTTGAGATCCTACATGTACATTTTTCCTTTCTTAGTGGAGGGTGGTGCTGAGGGTATATGTACATGCACAGAAGAACATAAAATAAAATATGAATATCATGTTGAACAAAAACAAATTTCTCTCTTTGCACAGGGAAAAGTGGTTATACATGTATGTATGATGAATAATAACCCTTGACACATTAAATAGAAATGGGCAAACATGTTGAATGAAAATAACCGTATCTATAATCACTTTCCTAATACATATATTATGGTGTGATTATTATTTTTTATGTGTGTCTTTTTTTATTTTATTAAACATTTTGGTTTGAACTTTACATATAAACTTCTGGTTATTGCCAAACTTCATCTGGATCTTGTGTTTGTTCATTTTCATCCCCAAGCAGATAGTCCAAATAATCCTCCTCTTCCTCAGACATTCCTTCATCCTCAAAAGGCTCAACATAATCCTCAAAATCTGGAAATATACAGGTTTCAATGCAACCAAAATCAACCGACATTCCACGTTTTAACTTTTTATTTTAACAAATTTCATATAACACATGCATACCAATTTATTTATAAATACATGTACACATACATGTATACAGGAGTAAAAAAAATAATTCACAGAGCCTACAAAGACTACTGTACAGTACTGTACAGGATGCATGACTTCAATATAATAATATGTATAACTAAAGAAATATATGTACCTCTACCTTCACACACATATGTACCAGGTGAATTAAAGCCCAACTCGGTACAGATGTTCTTACTAATTCTTATTTACCTTGTCACTTTGAAAATCAGGGAAAAATGGGAGAAGTTGTAAACATTTTGGGATGCGCTCATTTTAAAGAAAATCCTAGATCCATAAATACACAGAGGTTTGTCTTCAATAAACAAAACAAAAAAATATAAATACCTTACACCTTTTCATAGAAATGTCAGTCATTGTATAATCATGTGAACTGTCAATAAAAATAAACTGACTAGGGATCCCAACTGACTACATGTCAAAAGGTCACGAAGGTTTTCAGCTTACCAGTAACCTTTTAGTGGTTGCCGCGATCTAAATATCCTCACAGTGAACAATTTCTGAACACATATCGAACCTTTTTTTGTACATGATTTACAAAACAGTTTCAGAAGTTAATATACAAGCCTTACCATTTGCATGGGCGTTTTCGGTGGACAACTCCATTTAGTCGATTCAAAAGCTCACCAGAGCTTATGTTATGTGTTATAGATATTTCGACTTTAAATAAAACTTATTTGATTTGATTTGAGAGGTGTAATTTAGAAAGCATGACGGCTAAAATTTCCGTATTATTTCCAGAGCAAAATGTGGATTTAACGGACTTGTACACAAAATTTACTCACTGAAAAGTCATGTATTATACATCAAATTAAAGAAAATTTATTTGTTTTTCTATTTCTGGAATTAGTTTTCCCTATTTCAATACACAGAAAAACATACATACGAAATTCAAAATGTTGGCTCAAAAATCGGTATGGAGCACGTAGTTTTCGATATAATTGAAGAGGTATTGAACCCCTAAAAATTACAAACGACATTTTGAGAAAAAGTAAATCGATGGAAAGTTTCAGTTTTATTCAGTGATTCGTTCTATTTACTTTTTTCCCACTTTTTTCTTTTTTTGTACAAGTATCGTGTAGTTATTTTCAGCGATCTCTTTGGTAAAAAAAACGTCAATTTTTTATCCAATTTTCAAAAGATAAATCTCCAGTTAAAACAATTTTGCGTTAAAAAAAGGCACCGACAATAAAAAATGATATATCCATTTTAATCTGGAGATATATGTATAACACTTCATATCAAAAATGCAATGTATTCCCGCTATGTCCCTACTTTTCCAGCATGGCAATGAAAAAAACGCTTATGACCCATATATGGGTCATACGAACGGTAAAGAGTTAATGGCAATACTGTACATATAAAATATATTGCGTTTTTATTTATTTCCGAAATATTACTATATATCTCTTTTCGTTCAATTACTGAACTCTGATTGATTTGCATTCTTGTTATTGGGCTCGTTCTTTCGGATTTATATACTAGTAATCATTATCACAAGTAACAATTGGAACATCTGTGTATTATAGACCCATTTCCAAGTTGTTTATTGACATTCTGCATTGTTGTTGTTGTAGTATTTGTTTACAAAGAATTAAATTATTTTATTTGTTGTTTTTTTTTGTTTTTTTTTTTTGTATGTGTGTTTAAGAGTTGAATTGTTTTAATTGTTAATGAAGAATTAATTTTACTTTGTTAAAAAATAATTCATGAACTAGAAAATATCTCTTAAATATTGTTCTTCAACCATTGCGTTTTTTTTTTTATATATCTTAAACATGTTTATGGTTCATGTTAAGAAAAAGGAAATAATAGCTTAACAAATACCTATGATTTAAATGATAAAATAAACCTATTTTAAATTCAGTCTTCTACGTGTTCAAATGGACAATAGTAAATCACTCGACCGTACAGTGTTTATCTATCCAAACAATACAAAAAGGTTAACAATTAGTTCAATATGATTTGTGTTACAAGAACTAACTTTCTGTTGTGTATCATGAAGACTTACTATGAACATATTATTGATACATAAACATTATAATACTGACATTATGTGAACCATGAAAAAGACGTACGTGCGAATTTTATGCCACGATTTGAAAATGGCGCAGTTTTCTGTGAACAGCAACTTGTGGAATGGTTTATGCATACTGATTTTATTTTCAATTTTGATTACTTTGTTGTCAGTCGATTCGCCTAAAGGTATTTATCAATTTATTTTAATTTTAAATTGTCATGTTTCAACGTATACTTATTGTTAGCTATGAAAAGAAAGTTTAAAAAGTGATAATCAATAATTTCATCAATATCAATAAAACGAACAACTACACTTCACCTCAAAGCACACACAAAAAAAGAGAAAAAAAACCACGACAAATGTCGATAGAAATCCAGATCCTGGTTTGGGACAGCAAAAAATAAGGCAGGGTTAAATCATTTAACTGGATCCCAACCCTCTCCTCGTAAAGTATTACTAGTGAATGTTCCCATTGGTCAAACCGACAGAGCTGTTCAGCGCACCCACAGGTGGCGGATAGGGGTGCACTCTCGATTGGGGGAGGGCTTGTTAGGGTATCATACGGAAACCCTGACCACGGACCATAGTGGGTAACGTGTTTGAAGAAAGCCGTCATGTTCCCTGTACGTTTAAGACTTCATTTGTAAATTTCGAAACAGATTAGGCGTATTGTAGCCGTTACAGGAGAAAAAAATGTTTCGTCCCTACCTAACCGTCCATACTTTCCCAGTGGCAGTCAAAAGTCGTTGTTCCACTTGGACACCACATCTGAACCTACCAGTGTTTTACTTTACTCAATGATACAACATGAATGATAAATATCCAACCTAGGAACCGTCATGGCCACAATTACATTTTAGTTTGATGTGCGATCAGTGTCTATCACCACTAAGGTTGTGATTTCGATTCCCGCCCGGATAGTCATTAGGGTGTACTCGATACAACTTTTATCTGATGAAGTTTATTAATGACATGCGTCAGGTAAACGTCGGTAACACACGGTTGATCATATTCAGATTATCGGACCATGATTATTCGTGGGTTACCGAGGATGGAGGCACGCCGGTTGCCTGTATGTTTGTTGTATATTTTAAATTATTTTATTTTATCGGTAATTTTGACATTTTTCCATTGATCTCACCGACTGATATTGTCAGTATCAACAAACCGTCTATGGTACTGAAAATTATCGGTAAGAGTGACGTCAATATACAATACTTGTGCACCGTCGAAGCATATTCCCTCTTTGCGGAAAATGGAGTTATCGTTCGTAATTTGAATTATCGTCCTTGGCAGTGGGTATATAGCATTTTCGCTTGCAAAGTTTTCCTGGCTGTTTTTAATAAATTGATTGAATAAATAATAAGTGCGAAAAAATATGAAATTAATTGACGTAGATTCCAAGGCAACACTTGAAGACTTCCTAACTTTAAAAAAAAAGACTGAACTTGTACAGTTTTTACGGAAATGTAATGAAAACATCAGTGGTAACAAGAATGAGCTTGCGCTCCGACAAAGATGTAGAGACGTATCTTTTAAAAAGCCGGTCAGATGACAATGAAAAAAAGAGCTGCTATAGACAGTTCAATAGAGGCTTTAACTTTTATAAAGAAAATTATATACACGACATTCTCTTTTTTTAAACTTCTATAAAAAAAAGTTATTTACTTATTTAACATATTTTTCTCTGGATTTGTAACATTTTTGTACAAATAACTAAAAATCTGTATTTTCATAATACCACTGAACCTGTTATACATAATTAACTTTCTGAAATGTTTTGGATGATTGTCACCAGATTTTTCTGCAAAACGGAAATACTGCGCGATTTTCTTTGTACACTGAAAGCGGGAATATTTTCTTTAGAAAAGGTTTTCTCTCCTTTCATTAAAAAGCGTATTTGATTTTTTTCATTACACTCGAGCGGTCGAAGACAAGGCAAGATAAATTTGAAAGCATTTTAGAAATAATAGAATCTGTTGTTTCTTCACCATTTGTAAAAGCAGAAGCGGATTCGGTAGAATATTGTGTACTGTGTTTGAAACGGTATGTGCGTCTTCATTAGCAATGTGCGCTTATCAGATAGGTGAACACCTGCATTTAACATTTGCCGACCATCTCGACTTGTAGTCAACAAGCAAATCCCAATTTTCGGTTTCCGTCAGAACAGATCCCACTTTTTTCTGAATGAATAATGTCCCTCGTCTGGAATATTTTGAATAGGAAATAAAACGATCACGAACGCGGCTCTTTTCTGTTTTTTAATATACCAAGAACAAGCAATCGGTCTATCGTTTAAAAAACAATGGTGTATTTGGAGATCGCACCTCTTGTCCATTGAAACTTATCTGTCGTTTTAAAGATGTATTTTTAGACATATGCACTTCTCGACCGCTACCCATGATTTCGGATACCGTCTAAGTACTGATGACAAATACGTTATTTTGCAATAAATGCATTTACAGTCTCATAATCTTACAGCCAAAATGCCGTTCTGAAGCTAAGCTTAACAATGTAGACAAACAAACAAAAGGACTGATGGGATTCGAACCACCTTCTAGAACTATCCATTCCATCACAAGGCAGTGCCAATACGATCATGACTACTGTGCTCCCACATTTAGTCAAGTAAATTTATTACTTAGAGTAGTGATGGGGTAAAATACGAATTAGTATACATAGCAGACGATTTGATTTCTCAACTGCAAATTTAAGAAAAATAACTACCAAGCACAAAGCAAAATATAAAAAAGGCTCTGATGGTTTGCTTCCGATTAAAACGACATGTGCTAAATTGCTTTATTTTTAGTGATTATGACAGCTTACGTGATGTTCGAAAAAAAAAAACAACAATAAAAAGGAAAGAATAGTTAATATTGATAAAGAAAAATATGAAATTAACAGTTTGCATGTATATTCGTGTTATGATTTCATATGTAAGGAAATATTCGTTGTGCGGCTTTCGAAAAATCAATACAAATCTACTGTATACACTCACAATTCTTATAATATGTAAAGAAAAAAAAAACTTAATATAAATATAGCCTCCATTTTTTTCACGTTAACCGAAATTAATAACGAAACACATTATGTTGCTAAAAAAAATAAAAAACAAAAAACAAAACAAAAAAAACCCCCAAAAACAAGCCAAAACTGCTCCGATAGGAATCGCACTCTCAGTGTAAATCTGCAGGGGTCGCGAAGCAGCGACTATACGATCACGGCTATGATACAGTGATCAAATTTGTAAGTTTTGTTTTCTTTTTTGTGGTATATAAGGTGTACCTGATGTAAATTGGTGCAACTCTATAATAAAGCAACGAAATCAACGTGATGAGCCTTTTTAATACTATTCCAAGAACTAAACGTAGCCATGGTCATAAAAGAATTCAACATCCTAATGTTAAAAAGTCCTCTAAACCAAGAACGTTACAAGATACTTTTAATGATTTACTTTCTAATATACAGAAACCTCTTGGAATTCATCATATTCGTACAATCTTATTTTCACTACCTGTAAACTACCTCAAAGATCTTAGGGATTTTGGACTTGACAAAGGAGGCGTAGATCCTTTTTCTCCTAAGTACAGATTGTCTAGTATTATATGTGACGTGGCGTCCTTTCGCCTTTTTAAACCAGTTCGATCTGAACCTCTTCATGATAACAACAGAAAATTCCTCCATATTCCGTTTGCTAACAAAGGAATCGATGCTATTAACATCAGCAACATTCTTAATAGAAAAGAGGTCGTAAAAGAAATTCCACCATATTTCAAAAATCAATCTGTTCCCATTGTCTCCTATAGCTACACTAACAGCATTGGCCGTAAAATTTTCAACTACAAAGAAGCATTGCAAGATATTAACATAGAAGAGTACCTTAAGAACCCTCTGACTTGTGACTGCTCCCACTCTCCTTTTCAATACAACCCATCTGGACATGTAATCACTGGTGATCTGAATATCATTCAACATGAGAGTCTCCGAAAGGTGATTTCTCATGGTCCTAAATTCAGAGAACCTCAACACATCAATTGGAAACATAATTTCAAGATAATTATGGATGCTGTTGAAGATTATGCCAGAAGGTGGATAAAGAGAGAAGTAGACCAAGATCCTGAGTTAGAGTCCTTGTCAGACTGGGTTAGAACAATTAGGTCTCTAGTACAAGGTCGGATTCACAAACTCAAAAATTGTGTTAATAGTCGACCTAAGTCTGTATTTAAAGACCAAGAAGCCGTTAAGTGTCTTTCCTCTCTTCATGACAAATATGTTATCGTTCCTGCGGACAAGGCTTCCAACAATATCGTGTTTGTATGTAAATCATATTACTTCGAATGCCTAATCAAGGAATTAGGCATAAATAGCAACACCTCTAGTAATACCACATACAAACCAACTTCGTTCGACAAAGATGAAATCCTAGCTAACCACAGATCATTCATGACCTCTTTAAACATTCCCTCTGGTAAAGAGTCTGAGGATTTACCCTATTTATATTGGATACCTAAACTCCATAAGACACCATACAAAGAAAGGTACATAGCGGGATCATCAACTTGTTCGACGAAAGAATTGTCTATTCACCTGACAAAGATTCTGTCTGCAGTAAAAGAGGGACAACAGAAATATTGTGAAACTGTTTACTCGCGTAGTGGCATAAATCACATGTGGATTTTGAAAAACTCTAAAGATCTTTTGGATAACCTGAAATCAAGATCTTTCTCTCAGGTATCCTCCATCAAAACTTTTGATTTTTCAACTCTATATACCACCCTACCGCATGACAAATTAAAAACCCGCTTAAAAGAAACAATTCATAAAGCTTTTAGTCATAGAAACTATGGCTCAAAATTTGTTGTGTTAGGCTACAATTCCACATATTTTTCAAACAAAATTCATAAAGGTAAAACATGCTACTCCGAGGAACAAGTGATCAGTATGCTGGAGTTCCTCATCGATAACATATTTGTCTCCTTTGGAGGGACACTGTTTCAGCAGGTCGTCGGCATACCAATGGGTACGAATTGTGCCCCTCTTCTAGCCGATTTATTTTTATACTCATATGAGTCGGAGTTTCTTCAAAAGCTTGTAAAAGATAAGAAGATTCATGAGGCTAGAGCCTTTAATTTCACATACAGGTATATTGATGACGTTTTATCTATCAATAATTCTAGATTTGCAGAATTTCTTCCATTGATATACCCTCCAGAGCTGGAAGTTAAAGAGACCACCGATACAGCTTCGTCCGCATCATTTTTGGACTTATACCTCGAATTTGACGACAGTGGTCGACTCAGTACTAAAATTTATGATAAGCGGGACGACTTCAATTTTAAAATCATAAATTTTCCAAACATGTGCAGCAATATACCAGCTTCTCCTGCATATGGTGTTTACATCTCGCAATTGATTCGCTATGCAAGGGCCAGTAGCAATTATTCTGATTTCCTGAAACGTCATCTTCATCTGAGAAACAGGCTACTGGACCAGGGCTATAAAAAGATTCGCCTTATTCGATCTCTTAAAAAGTTTATATTCCGATACCAATATCTTGTCGAAATATATTCCGTCTCTGCAGAAAAAATTATAAGCGATGCATTTCCATATAGTGAAAATGTATAAAGATAAAGAAGTCAAAAATGTCAAGAATTTTTTTTGTCAATGTGTGACGTAAAAGTATTTTTGACATTTACGTCACCGAATATGGTACTGCTTTGACTACTATTTTACCTATTTTGTTCCTGTATTTAAATACTGTTACAGTGACAGCCGGAACCTTTGAACCGTAATGAGAGCGGGAGGTTTGGCGCCTTAAAATCTGATTCAACCCACCATTTCTTTAGAAATGCCTGTACCAAGTCAGGGTCATTACGGTTTTCACAGTTTTCCGGTTGTTGACTGATTTTGTCTGTTTATATAATTATGAGTTTTGACTTTCCCTTTGTAAGATTGTTCGGAGTTCGGTAATTTTGTTATTACCTTTATTTATAAAGCAAATGATGCATATATTTCATAAAATCATATTTAAGCATATTTTCCATAAAAGGAAAAGTCTTTATATGTTACCAAAGGGAAAATGTATATGCATGTTAAAAAGGAAGTTTTGTGTTGCAAGTTTTTGATTTTTAACAAATGTAATTTTGTTTGTTTTCGTGTTTTTCTCCTTTACACCAGAATTGAAAGCACTTGTATCTGCAAAAGTTTCCATTTTTTCTCTTAAGATCAGAGTCAAATCTTCATTTTCCCCATCCAGCTTCTGGAAGGAGCGGATGCCGGCTGTCTAACTCTACGCACTCGTCGCAACTTCGGCTGATTTCGTACCTTCATCAAACCTCGTCCGTATTACGATAGCTCCCATTGGAACTACTTTCGGAAATCTTCAATGAAGGAGGTATTAAAATAATTTCACTTTCGAATATTCGTCCAATAATAATATATTTTCATTCGTCGCAATGTCGACTGATTCCGTACCTTCATCAAAGACCAATATTTTTCAAAGCAATTTCTATACACTCATCTATTGTCGCCATTTTAGAACTTATTCGCGGTGCGCAATATTTGATTGAAGTGATACGGTCTTCCGGCGAAGAAGTGTGACGCGTAGACGCATATCAAATACCGCATTACAGCCGAGGTATTGAGGAAGCGAAGCGGACTCACCCGAGGTTTGCCGATTGAACTCTACAGTCATATTTCTACCCGACGTCTCTGACGTTTGGAGATGGCCAAATCCGGTAAAAACCATAAATGCTCCTTTTTTATTACAAAATCCGCAGTGGAACCAAAGAATGAATAGTCATGAACCATGTATATAACTAAAGGTAAAATATTCAATTTCTTGAATGGAGCCTGTGGGAATTTTTATGGGAATCTGCATTGATCTCTTGAAAAAAAGAAAACAAAACTAAATATCATGCAAAAATAGACATCTTTTTAATAGACTCCGAGCAGATAAAATATCTTGAACATTTCAAGATTAAGATAATCCCCTGTAAAAGAAAATAAAACAAATGATTCCACTGCGAAAATCGGAATGAATTTTGCATACATCGCTATTAACGTCCGTAATTTTAACAGCAAAGCCGATTTTCGAGAAAATGCTACATCTTTGAATATAAAACACTGAATTTATTAATTATTACGGTCATTCAGGATATGAAATAAAACTACAGATATCATAGAATCCACCGATATCGGGCGATATAAAAAGCTAAATAAAATAATTCCAATAAATCGGATTTTATTTGAATAAGAATACATAGTTTTTTCAATTTTTTAAACGTTTTGTGACGTTTACAGTTATGTAACCCGAAGTGTACATACCCTCTGTTAGGAAAAGATAACTCGATTCAAGAACGATAACTCTAGTTATCGCAAATCGGGAATAGGTAATATGTGTATGAGGCTTAGAAACGGGGAAAAAGACGAGGCTTTGCCGAGCCTTTTCCCGCGTTTCGCGCCGAATACACATATTTACCTATATGCTTCGACAGTGCACATGTATTGTATTTATCCTGCAATTTTAAATCGTAAATAAACGTTTACTGGACGATGATAAAAATATTTGAAATAATTTTGTGTATGTATTTGAAAACAATATCCCCCGATGTGGGCGGAGCTTACATTTGTATGTTCTATTTATAACTGACCAATATAAAAAAAAATATTGGACAGGCTATATTGGTCGGTAAATGCTGTTATTGCAGGATAAAACACATTATGACATAACCAATAAAAACTAACGTCGGACTCGCTGCGATACTAGTGATAATGTCTGTCTCGACCATTAAAATTGTCGTTATTCTATATTTATTTTGGTGTATCGCCAAAAATAAAAGATATAACAAAATATAAATTTGATTAGATTCGTCGGTGGTCAAGTTTCTTCGGGTACTCCTATTTTCTCCAGAAATAAAACTGACCGCCACAATAGCAGAGCTATGATTGAAAGTGCCGTTAACCCCAAATTGAGATATTATATATCATTTAATTATTTTTTACCATCATCTTTGTATATATCATTTGTATTTATAATTTCAGACTTCTCTAAAAATCACAAATTACATCCAAAAGTATTATTCAGACAGTTGAAATATATGCGAGAAAATATCTCTGCTACACCATCAACACAAACTTCAACAAATGATAAAGTACGGAACAAAGACAGACAAGAAATTCCGTTAATTTATGCAATAACGCCAACGTATTACAGAATTACACAAATGGCGGAATTAACACGTTTATCTAACACGTTACGTCAAGTTAAACGTTTACACTGGATTGTGGTCGAGGATTGGAAATTTACAAACCATTTTATACACGACTTGTTGATGGACGCAAACATGTCGTTCACGTATTTAGCTCAGAGAACACGATCATCAACGTCATATTTTTCAAAAGGCACAGATCAGAGAAACGCAGCTCTTTATTGGATAACTCACAATCACTATTGGGAGGATGAGGCAGTAGTATATTTCGCAGATGATGATAATACATACGATTTACGTATTTTTGAAGAGGTAACGTAAGCAATACACGTATTTTTGTTTAACAATAGGCCTGACCTTGATATCGTTGAGCTTCTGCTACGTACTATCAGACTCCAGATAATAGCCAGTTTGTCCCCATGCATGACTTATGTCGGGTTTGTATGGAGAGTAACACGACGGGTTCTCTAGTGGAGCAGGAACTGCTTACCCTTCCGGAGCACATGAGCTCATCCCTGATTTTTAGTGCGGTAAAATTGGTATTGCACTATCTTTAGTGTTTTGTAGATGGGTTTGTCATTTTGTCATTTATTTCTTGTTTGATCATTGTATTGGCTGTTCTTTGGTTTACGGCTTCTGATTATCCCTTCTGGTATCTTCACACTTCTCATATATGTATATAAACCGAAGATTAAAAAGACTTCAATTGTTAAAAATCAATGTAAACTGAGGCAAATCTAATTTGTATGTGATTTCACATTGAATCAAATACAGGTAAGATCTGTTAGCTTCACTAAGCAGACCACTCGCCACGGTATTTTAGAAGGGCGCCGCGCCCTTCTGCCCCTAGTACCATATCCAAAACGCCCTCGTGCCTTTTTCGTAAGTTTTTTAAAACTTATACTAAAGCTACCTTTCTCTTGTTAAAAATATCGATCGATGTTTATGATCTGCCAATTAACAGATTACATCACAAAATTTGACACCTGTTGTATGGTCTGACTGTAGTTGTCTTCTTTACATTTCTTATTTTTAATCACAAAATTATATGAAGAATAGGGATAGAGAATTTACATATTTCTACGATTTTTCTATTGAATGCTGGAACTGTTCCGACAATGTGATATATATTTTTTCATTTTATGATAGGTTATGGAAAAAAACCCAGCTGAGTTGCAATTGTTAAAAAAAATATGGTTGTGATCGTCTTCCGTAATTAAAATCGTCAAAATGAAATACAACCGAATTGATATCAAATGGCGACTTGTTTCAACCTCATTTAAAATATACCTTGAAATTCTTTCAAACTTCTACACTGCTTCCTTCTTTGAAATCTGGACAGTCGGATTTTGCTACTCGTAGATGTTGTTTTTCCAAAAAGGCTAGCTAAATCAAGAAACCTGATTTTATTTTATTTTTTTTAAAATCCAAAACCAAGCTTGTGATAGACAATTGATCTGCACACAAAAAGTAAAAAATATATATTTATTAGGGATGGCAAACCGTTCATAATGTACTAACCGGTTACGCAAATAATCTTCCGACCGATTACTCGGTTAACCGATAGATATCATTGTTCTAATGTAATCTTGCAAGGGACACATCGATAAGGCAATATTGCTAGTTCCTCCCGTATATGTCATTTCTAAATTGCACAGTTTGCATTTCACAATTTTCGACTCCACATCTCGTTTAAAATACGACCAAGCTTTCGATTGTGGTGGAGGCATTTTGTAATGAAACTTCAAACATTTCAATTGCAAGTTAATTAGACAGATGAACAGTTTTTACAATTGTTGTGATTAGTTATGGTTGTAAAAACACGAATTCCCGAGGGATAGTTATCGTGTCTTATCAGTTATTTAATTATTGATTTAATCCGATATCTAAGTTTATTTACTGTTACACTATATTTGTACTTTAAATATTTTTTTAACTTTTATGAATTGAGAAAACAGTGACAAAATCGAGATATTTTCATCAGATTTTATCAAAACTTGACGAATAATCGAATCGCAAAATAGCTAACCGGTGGTTAAACGGTAAACCGAGTAATCGTTGCCATCCCTAATATTTATTAAAGGGGCATTAGCTACGATTTTGACCGGTTTAAATTGATTTAGAACATTTTAAAAAGGCTGCTTTAAGAATTTTGAGTTGAACATATTTTTGTAATCTGCATTGGAACAATTATCTGTATTTAAAAGGCTTACTTTACATTTGAGAGGAGATGATCATGATGGCATTGTTACACATGGCCGGTCTAGAGAATTCCGAATGCATATGAAAAATCCAGCGCAAACCGGAAGTGGCTGTATCCGTTTCAATGACTTAAAAATAAAACAAGCTACGTTCGCTGATATTCTTGTCCAATTCGTCTGAGGGGGGCCCGGTAGGTATATTTAAATGTGGCAGCCGTAAAGAGAAATATCTCGGGAGTGTAACGATATAACTGGGACAGCGAAAGGATCACAAATAAGCAAACAATATTGAGGGGAAGGGGAAAAGGACAGATGTTTACCTTGAAGTAAGGAAGAGGAGGGGGCATATATTTTTTGAATGAAACAAGTGCCTGTGAGACAGAGGCTCGAAACCACGCTAAAAATGACACCACCGATGCGATGGAATGATGGTACGATATAGTATTAAAATAAAACAAAAAGTAAACTACCAACAACAGATATCAATATCATTTTTTATGTTTGATTTCTTTTGTTAAAATGGTGCAATCACGTCACCCGCAATTAAATCTAGTAATAATATGTCGCGTAAGGAAAGACACATTTCACAAAACTCTACGACAAAAATATGACTTCACCTTTCCAATAGTAAATTTCCCGTTTATCAGTAGCAATATTTCAGCATCACAAGTTATTATAGGCTGTAGGTGTTATGTTAAAAATAGTCAGGGCTCAGCTGCTGACGCAAAAGCTAGATAATCAAACAAGGCTACACTGCTCCAAGATTGAAGTAATCGCTACACAATTTGTTTGGTTGACATCACGAGCTGGTTAAATGGTACAAAATATCTATTCTCAATTGGCAATGGGTCTTTTCCATTTTACGTAGATGTTTTCTTTCCTTTATCATCGACAAGACTTTTACACGACTTTACTATTTGAGTAATACGGTGGGTGTCTTGTAAGAAACAGGCATTACTTAGTCTTCGCGAGCTTCTGAGTTTACCTCAGTTTTTCGGTGTTACTCTTTGTTTTGTTTGTCTTCGTTCAGTGTCTTGTGTCCTATGTTGACTGATTATCTGGATTGCCCATTCGCTTTTCTCTAAATTTTATATTCTCTATTATAGCGAATACCGTTATTTTGTTTCAGATGCGTTATACAAAGAAGCTGTCCATGTGGCCCGTTGGATTGTCTGGAGACAGAAAGTTTGAAAGACCAATTGTCAGAAATGGCAAGGTAATAATTCTGTACTATATATTGTAATCATATACATTGTATATATTTTCATGATATATTTCAAGGACATATGTGTAATAAAGTGAAAAGCAAAAAAATACTACACTGTCAGAACAACTCTAAAATACTACACTGTCAGAACAACTCTAAAATACTACACTGTCAGCACAACTCTAAAATACTACACTGTCGGAACAACTCTAAAATACTACACTGTCAGAACAACTCTAAAATACTACACTGTCAGAACAACTCTAAAATACTACACTGTCAGAACAACTCTAAAATACTACACTGTCGGAACAACTCTAAAATACTACACTGTCAGAACAAACTCTAAAATACTACACTGTCAGAACAATTCTAAAATACTACACTGTCAGAACAAACTCTAAAATACTACACTGTCAGAACAATTCTAAAATACTACACTGTCAGAACAACTCTAAAATACTACACTGTCAGAACAACTCTAAAATACTACACTGTCAGAACAACTCTAAAATACTACACTGTCAGAACAACTCTAAAATACTACACTGTCAGAACAAACTCTAAAATACTACACTGTCAGAACAATTCTAAAATACTACACTGTCAGAACAAACTCTAAAATACTACACTGTCAGAACAATTCTAAAATACTACACTGTCAGAACAACTCTAAAATACTACACTGTCAGAACAACTCTAAAATACTACACTGTCAGAACAACTCTAAAATACTACACTGTCGGAACAATTCTAAAATACTACACTGTCAGAACAACTCTAAAATACTACACTGTCAGAACAACTCTAAAATACTACACTGTCAGAACAACTCTAAAATACTACACTGTCAGAACAAACTCTAAAATACTACACTGTCAGAACAACTCTAAAATACTACACTGTCGGAACAATTCTAAAATACTACACTGTCAGAACAACTCTAAAATACTACACTGTCAGAACAACTCTAAAATACTACACTGTCAGAACAACTCTAAAATACTACACTGTCGGAACAATTCTAAAATACTACACTGTCAGAACAATTCTAAAATACCACACTGTCAGAACAAACTCTAAAATACTACACTGTCAGAACAACTCTAAAATACTACACTGTCGGAACAACTCTAAAATACTACACTGTCAGAACAACTCTAAAATACTACACTGTCAGAACAATTCTAAAATACTACACTGTCAGAACAACTTTAAAATACTACACTGTCAGAACAATTCTAAAATACTACACTGTCAGAACAACTCTAGAATACTACACTGTCAGAACAACTCTAAAATACTACACTGTCAGAACAACTCTAAAATACTACACTGTCGGAACAACTCTAAAATATTACACTGTCGGAACAACTCTAAAATACTACACTGTCGGAACAACTCTAAAATATTACACTGTCGGAACAACTCTAAAATACTACACTGTCGGAACAACTCTAAAATACTACACTGTCGGAACAACTCTAAAATATTACACTGTCGGAACAACTCTAAAATACTACACTGTCAGAACAACTCTAAAATACTACACTGTCGGAACAACTCTAAAATACTACACTGTCAGAACAAACTCTAAAATACTACACTGTCAGAACAACTCTAAAATACTACACTGTCAGAACAACTCTAAAATACTACACTGTCAGAACAAACTCTAAAATACTACACTGTCGGAACAACTCTAAAATACTACACTGTCAGAACAACTCTAAAATACTACACTGTCGGAACAACTCTAAAATACTACACTGTCAGAACAACTCTAAAATACTACACTGTCAGAACAAACTCTAAAATACTACACTGTCAGAACAACTCTAAAATACTACACTGTCAGAACAACTCTAAAATACTACACTGTCAGAACAACTCTAAAATACTACACTGTCAGAACAAACTCTAAAATACTACACTGTCAGAACAACTCTAAAATACTACACTGTCGGAACAACTCTAAAATACTACACTGTCGGAACAACTCTGAAATACTACACTGTCAGAACAACTCTAAAATACTACACTGTCAGAACAACTCTAAAATACTACACTGTCAGAACAACTCTAAAATACTACACTGTCAGAACAACTCTAAAATACTACACTGTCAGAACAACTCTAAAATACTACACTGTCAGAACAACTCTAAAATACTACACTGTCAGAACAACTCTAAAATACTACACTGTCAGAACAACTCTAAAATACTACACTGTCAGAACAACTCTAAAATTAAATATTAAAATCGTAGAAAGAAACAAAATATGTTTTTTGTCACGAAAATAGGAATGTACGTTATTTTACAGTATAGTACATTATATCTGCAGATCTTATTAAAATGTTACCATATTTAGTGTACACAAATATAAAGTGAGTGATTGGTTGTTGATTAACGCCAAATAAACAGTTATGTTTAGCTATGTCATGGTCAGAACAAATTACATTCAATGAGATGATAATGATGTCTGATTTGTACAAGACCAAGTAGCTTAGTGTAGTTAGTGGGATTTTGTTTATAGTGCTAGTTCATTGAAACAATAGTCTGCGGACTGTGATGTGCCTCTACTCTGACACATTATTCTGATTGAGAGCCTCTACCCTGACACATTATCTTGATTGAGAGCCTCTACTCTGACACATTATCCTGATTGAGAGCCTCTACTCTGACACATTATCTTGATTGAGAGTCTCTACTCTGACACACTATCCTGATTGAGAGCCTCTACTCTAACACATTATCCTGATTGAGAGCCTCTACTCTGACACATTATCCTGATTGAGAGCCTCTACTCTGACACATTATCCTGATTGAGAGCCTCTACTCTGACACATTATCCTGATTGAGAGCCTCTACTCTGACACATTATCCTGATTGAGAGCCTCTACTCTGACACATTATCCTGATTGAGAGCCTCTACTCTGACACATTATCCTGATTGAGAGCCTCTACTCTGACACATTATCCTGATTGAGAGTCTCTACTCTGACACATTATCCTGATTGAGAGCCTCTACTCTGACACATTATCCTGATTGAGAGCCTCTACTCTGACACATTATCCTGATTGAGAGTCTCTACTCTGACACATTATCCTGATTGAGAGCCTCTACTCTGACACATTATCATGATTGAGAGCCTCTACTCTGACACATTATCCTGATTGAGAGTCTCTACTCTGACACACTATCCTGATTGAGAGCCTCTACTCTGATACATTATCCTGATTGAGAGCCTCTACTCTGACACATTATCCTGATTGAGAGTCTCTACTCTGACACATTATCCTGATTGAGAGCCTCTACTCTGACACATTATCATGATTGAGAGCCTCTACTCTGACACATTATCCTGATTGAGAGTCTCTACTCTGACACACTATCCTGATTGAGAGTCTCTACTCTGACACATTATCCTGATTGAGAGTCTCTACTCTGACACATTATCCTGATTGAGAGCCTCTACTCTGACACACTATCCTGATTGAGAGCCTCTACTCCGACACATTATTCTGATTGAGAGCCTCTACCCTGACACATTATCCTGATTGAGAGTCTCTACTCTGACACATTATCATGATTGAGAGCCTCTACTCTGACACATTATCCTGATTGAGAGTCTCTACTCTGACACATTATCCTGATTGAGAGCCTCTACTCTGACACACTATCCTGATTGAGAGCCTCTACTCTGACACATTATTCCGATTGAGAGCCTCTACCCTGACACATTATCCTGATTGAGAGTCTCTACTCCGACACATTATCATGATTGAGAGCCTCTACTCTGACACATTATCCTGATTGAGAGCCTCTACTCTGACACATTATCCTGATTGAGAGCCTCTACTCTGACACATTATCCTGATTGAGAGCCTCTACTCTGACACATTATCCTGATTGAGAGCCTCTACTCTGACACATTATCCTGATTGAGAGGCTCTACTCTGACGCATTATCCTGATTGAGAGCCTCTACTCTGACACATTATGCTGTTATCCTGATTGAGAGCCTCTACTCTGACACATTATGCTGTTATCCTGATTGAGAGCCTCTACTCTGACACATTATCCTGATTGAGAGCCTCTACTCTGATACATTATCCTGATTGAGAGCCGCTCTACTCTGACACATTATCCTGATTGAGAGCCTCTACTCTGATACATTATCCTGATTGAGAGCCGCTCTACTCTGACACATTATCCTGATTGAGAGCCTCTACTCTGGACACATTATCCTGATTGAGAGCCGCTCTACTCTGACACACTATCCCGATTGAGAGCCTCTACTCTGACACATTATTCTGATTGAGAGCCAACCAGTGTTTGCTCATACTACTTAAAGCTGTGTGCTTACTGGAGAAGCAACAAATACAAATTTAATAGTCTTTGCTGCGACTCGACCATGGATCGAATTTACAATCTACTGCACTCGAGGAGAACACGCTAACCATTACATCACCGATACGATTCACAATTATCAAATGATCATGTGACAGATTAATATACAACTGGTGAGGTAATCATAAAAAACTGTCATCAATTGGCGCTTGGTCGTAGTGTTGTTTGGTGTCTCACATGACATATCTTTAGAGAAAAGATTGAATATACCAAAGGGATGATCAGACACCGCTATTCGAAGAAGGACATATAATACATCAGACAAGCGAGAAAGAACAAAAAGACAAACAATAATCGACAAAACACTGTGAGAAAACTAAACATTGAGAGACATACATGGACAACACTAAAAACGGATGCTCTTGAAGGTTAAGCAGTTCCTGCTCCACTAGTGGGATCCGTTTTGGACATGAGTTCACATATGATTCTGTCAAATGATTTCAATATTAACAGGTAAAAAGGTTCAGTGCTTGGTGGACAGAAGGGCGGGTATTTCCTATGGATATGGCGGGATTTGCTATCAATGTGAATGTCTTATGGGATTACCATCCAATGGTATTTGACACTAACCCTAGATGGTGTTGTATGTTAGAAACGTCTTTCTTAGAACTCTGTTGTACCGTGGAGGACATAGAACCACTGGCTGACAACTGTACTAAGGTGCGTAAAATTGGAAGAGTTACATTGGGGAGTCATTGGAAGAGTTACATTGTGGGGTCATGGAAGAGTTACATTTTCACCCGACCATGCAATAATCAACAAACCTTCTCAATTCTCGAAGTTCAACTCACTATATGTAGATAATTTTCTTTATCGAACAATCCCATTATGCAATGATCGTAGGGGCCGTCGTAGTCGTAATCGTATGGTAGTTGGATTTATAACTACCTATGTAATCAGTGCCTATCACTACTAACGTTGTGAGTTCGAATCCCACTCAGACGACGTGTATTCGATACATAATGCGACAGATCGGCAGTTTTCTCCGGGTTCTCCGGTTTCCGCCATCAATAAAACTGACCACCATTATATAACTGAAATATTGTTGAAAAGTGGCGTTAAACACCATAAACCCAACCAACCAACCAATTAATTCTAAGGTTACTTATCGAAGAACCCCATTACACAATGATCGTTTTAAGTAAAAACAGTAGCAGTTGCTCAACATTCCCACAGATTAACGTGTTGTCAAGAGAATAAAAAATAATTGAAAATTTATGGACGTTAGACGACTACTATCACAATAACATAACACCTTTAATAGAAAGCATACAAGAATTATTTTTTTTTAGGTGGAAGCGAATATGTGCAGATTGTTTTTATCGTTTGTTTATGTAGGAATACATATCCACTGGAGATCCCAGTTTCCGGTTTAACCTCGCCATTTGTTTGCGCATGTACTAAGCTAGGACCTGGATTTCTAGCATCATATGTTATGGTCTTATTTTTTATGTTCAATGAGTTGAGATACAAGGTTATTGTTTTGTTGATCTTGGTGGAATTGATGACCATCACTGTTTAAGAAGGGTTTGAAGACACCAACGTGTAATCAGAATCAAAGCATACACATAAAACTAAAGATCGATTAACACGAACCCCACTAAAATCCGGGGTGAACTCAGGTGTTCTGGAAGGATAAGCAGCTCCTGCTTCACTTATGGCACCCGTCGTGTTAATTCAGCTACAAACCCAGTGATAAGTCATGAATGAGCAAAGGACCGGGAGGTGCTTACGACAAGTGAAACATATCCGTGGTCATTTGTGACACAGACATTCCATAACAGTCGACCATGGTGGCGACCGTAAAACTATAATTCTACTCTAATATCTATTTTTTGCATTGTAGATTTACGTCTGGCATACAAAAACAAGCAAACCAAATGTGACAAATCACGTGGCATCATATGGCGAACCCTATGTATAACCATTAAAATTCAGTTGGATTTAAAGGATAGTGTTTGTTTGATTATATAACGCCATCAATAAATATTCTGAGGAGCAGGGAAACAGTTCAGGCAATAATATTTCTGTTAACTCAAAATTGCAATAAAGTTTACAAATATATTGTATTAATTTTATAGTTGAGATTTAGACAAAACTGTTACAGAGTGATAGCTATCGTACTGTAATTGAATTCACATCTACATAATTATAGAAGCAATGGGTATTGCCGCTAAAGCGTGCCAGTTGGATTGCCACCTTTAGCGAGCCGTCAGTAATTACGAAATGTCGGTACTTCAATATCCTCCACATGCAATAAATTTAACACCACAATATTACAGAAATCCTAATGGATTGAAAACAAAATGATAAAAGATTAACACGATTTATGGTTATGTATGTTTAAACAATAATTCTGTCATATCGTGGCAATTTGATTAACTCGGAACTCGGGATGTGATGCAACGGCGGCCATAAACTTCTCTTTTTTAAAATATATTACCCAATAATCACGTCATTCGTATTACGATTCCAAAGTCTCCACTGTTAGAGTTTCAAAGGATATTCCCAAGTTTAACATCCAAATTGTGGATTCATAAGAAATCCGGGGCCGCGATTTTTGTTTATATGCGCATTAATAAATGAGTAAGCAGTTTTCCGGTGATTTGAAATGTTTCAGTTTGAAACGTATTCATACACTTATCACAGCAGAGATGATATCGCAACCAGCGGAATAATCCAAGGTTAGCTGGGCGAGTTTTATCAGCAGAGGAAACCGTAGTACCTGGTGAAACCCAACGACCCGATACTGACAAACGTTTCACATAAAGCTGAACCACATCGACGGTTAGGGTGCTCGTCTCAAATGAGGTAGATCGATCTGACTAAAGACCATACAATTGATATTTGCCACCATCCCCAAAAATTAATGTACAAATAACGGCTAGTCAAGTAGACTTCGTACAAATAACGGCTAGTCAAGTAGACTTCGTACAAATAACGGCTAGTCAAGTAGACTTCGTTTCGTGAGAGGCTGCAAAAATGCGACTGGGTAATCGGACAAGATTGACAACAACTATTGTGCATAATAAATAAGTTTTCCACAATATACTATTCATGGCTTTTATATCTTTCCGATAGGACAAGTCTCTCAATGTGTAGCTAAAGTGTAGTGCAGAGAGGGTCATATTGTGGTTTCGGAGGGGCCGTCAAACTTTGTTATCGTATATATGTTATTGTGTTAACTTTTTCACTTCACTTTATCATGAATCTAAAATAAACCGTTCCTCTTGTTATTCATGTAAAATAAACACAGATATCTATTTAAATGCATGGGACACGTTTCTTAAATAACATTCAATAGCTATGCTTATTGTCAAAAGATGGGAAGCCAGATAACGTAAAAGTCTTTAGGGTCAAGTAAACAGAATAGCCAAAATCAGCTAAGGTAACCTATTGTCGAGGGAGATTGAATTAAATATAAACAGAATTTGCATTAAATTCCATTTAATCTGACTGTCATATTTGTTTCTATTTTAACATAAAAACATAATGTTGTACAGATATATCATGCTTGGTAGCGGTATTTGCGAAAAATGCCAGTCGAGAGATGAATAATTTCCCGAGCCGAATGGCAAGGGAAATTTAGTCTCAAGACTGGTATTTTTCGCAAATACCCCTCCCAAACATGATATATATATGTTTAATTACATCGAATATTATTTAGAACACTGGCTAAATAAATAATACCTTTTGTTTGTCGTTTTCAGGACCTAACATGATGTATCTGTTTAATTCTACGGAATGATGTTACATAAAACGCACAACTGATAACGTTTTACAAATTTTGTTACAAGCGTCTCGGTGAAGGGTAAAAACGGCAAATACGATTGTTACATAAAGGTGTCAAACCACCAATTAATTTCTTTAAGGTTTTCTACTAAATTTGTGTTTTTTCGAGCCTACCTGGTCATTTTATCTTAAGTTTAACCTTTTGAAGACCATATATTTTCTGAAACGTACATGATTCCTCTACTTCTGTCAAAATATCAGGGCATGTTTAAAATCTTGCAGTGAAATGCCAAGCTACGGAAAGCACCTACTCTAAAAATAGCTCGGTCATCCCCAAGAAATTCACTATTTATAGGTCATGCATCAAATCCTCCATAGAGGTATTAAAATACAATTAAATCCATCAAATTTGGGCTCAAAATAATCCCTATTTATTTAACTTCAATTATCAATTTTAATTAGTCCATTCCATTCAGTAGTTTTCACAATACTACAAAGTGAAAGGAACTTTTTTTCTTGAAAAGGGACTACTTTCGTAATATGTTCCAAGCTCTGATTGGTGAATTAATGGTTTGACACCTAAAACGCACAACTGATAACGTTTACAAATTTTGTTACAAGCGTCTCGGTGAAGGGTAAAAACGGCAAATACGATTTTGCAAATACCATGAAAAAAAGTTAAATCTTATGCAAATACACCTACATGAAGTAAAAATTCTGCAAATTCACAATGCAAGGGCTGAATTTGTGAAAAAATATCACGGCTATTAACTAATCAGAATCCAGCATTCTTATATAAGGTGTAATTATATACATAGTATCAACAGAAGTAGACTGAGCAGGGTGGTCTTCTTCTGTTCAGTGAGTGAAGGTAAGAGATGATTGTCCTTGTTGTTTATATTGGTGGAATTGTTGCTTAAGCTTTCTATTCATAGTAGGACCTCATAGTAGTGATCATGTGGTAGTTTTTTTAAATTTACTTACAACTACCTGTGCATCTCATGGCCAGGTATACTCCATACAACATTTATGTGATAAAGCCTGTCAGTGACTTGAAGGTGGTTTTCTCCGTTTCTTTCAACAATAAAACTGACTGCCACTTAAAATATCGTTGAAAGTGACTGAACCAATTACCCTTAATCACAAAAAAATACATTCAAGTATAGAAATTGCCATGTCACAAAGGGTTTCACTGGGTTAAATGGGTAAGGTAAGACAACTGGCAGAAAAAAAGTCTACTCTGAAACTTAACATATTTAATTCACTCAAATATATCTTTAACTTTAGACCAATCACCGCTATGAGGTAGAGGTTGTATATGTAAAAGTTTACATAATACTTGATAAACGTCAACAGCTGATACAGGTCCAGTTCTAGAGTTCTTCTTAACATCTGAAATTGTAAAAAGAGGTTCATGTGTTATACAACCAATACAAACACGACATCATAAAGAGGTTCATGTGTTATACAACCAATACAAACACGACATCATATAACATACAATAACACCCTTCTTTTCATGCTATGTTAAAAACGATGGGTGCCACTAGTGAAGCAGGAACTGCTTACCCTTCCGTAGCACCTGAGTTCTACCCCTCCCGAATTTTAGTAGGCTTTGTGTTACTTGATCTTTAGTTTTATGTATATGTTTTATAGATCGTTGTTTGTCCTTTTGTCTTTTTTCTTTTGGCCATTTTGTTGTCTATCCTTCGATTAACAGATTCTGATTACCTCCCTTTAGTATCTTCAAACTCTTCAAACAATAACCCCCTTCTTTTTATGCTATGGTAAACATTCAATCGACATTTACACCCAGATACAGAAATTAACCATGATGAAAATGATTTGTTATCGTATGTGGTAAATCTATATGTTATTTTGTCGACTTGTTAAATTTATTATGAATATAAAATGTTATTGTATGAGATCAACATACACGCTGTTATCTTAATTTCTTAACTTCTTCAATTTAGCATGAATCTAAAATAAACAGTTGTTGTTATTATTCATGTATAAAAATAATAACTAGTAATCATCTAATATAGTGTTCAGGATGTCTTTCTCGCTATAGAACCTTCATCATGTACATTAATAGTCAAAATATTTGAAAGCCAAATAATTAAAACTTGTTGGGGAACAAGAAAACCAAAGGGCCATCAGGGAACGACCATTTAACTTGAAGGGGGGTTATGGTTTTTTTCTAAAAAAATATTCTGATTCCCAATGTTGCTGAAAAAAATATTCTGATTTTGGTGGAGGAAAAAAAAAAATCTGATTCAGAGTTTTTGTCATATAACCTAATGTTAAATTCTGGATAAAAATAAATATTCTAACTCTTGTGTTGTCCGAAAAACATTTTCTGAACGAAACAAAAAACCATAAACCCCCCCCCCCCCCCCCTTCAAGTTAAATGGTCGGTCCCTAAATCAACTAAACTTGGCAATGCCTGAGAAGTTACAAAAGTACACGCTCCTATTTATAAATTCTTGTAACACTACCGTTTATCTCTCTTTGATATGATCTTATGTGAGTTTGACATTTTTGATTTTTGTTCTGCTTTTCCATATTTGGTTTTTAAAATTTGGTTTTCCAAATGTTTGAATTGAGCACCCCACTGAATTGATGCATTTTAAGGAATATTTGAAATTGTTGAACAGGTTATACGATATAAGCTGGTTTGGGTCAGTTTACGCTTAACTGACCCAAACAGGCTATGCCAGTATAACCTGTTCAACAATTTCAAATATTCCTTATAATTTAATTTTTACAACAAAATTTAATGATTCCTTGATTTTAATTACGATTATTTCATGTGACTATTTCAATTTGTCGTTGGTGGATGAACATGTTGGTGACGTCACAATACCAACCCAGGTTATCAAGTATAACCAAAGTTTTCTCCAGGCAGATTAGCCAATCAGATTGCAGTATTCAAATCAAATTAAATTATTATATATTATACATAGGTATCTACAATCTAATTTAAAATTATGCCTTTAATTGTCCTCTTTACTGATATGTCTCACATAACGATCCTTATGAGAAGACATATCAGAACAATTGAAGATATAATTTTGATTACACTGGGGTATCTATATCAGAACAATTGAAGATATAATTTTGATTACACTGGGGTATCTATATCAGATCAATTGAAGATATAATTTTGATTACACTGGGGTATCTATATCAGAACAATTGAAGATATAATTTTGATTACACTGGGGTATCTATATCAGAACAATTGAAGATATAATTTTGATTACACTGGGGTATCTATATCAGAACAATTGAAGATATAACTTTGATTACACTGGGGTATCTATATCAGAACAATTGAAGATATAATTTTGATTACACTGGGGTATCTAGGATTTATTGCGTTATCATTAAGAGGTGTAGTACAGAAAAAAGTGAAATACACTAATTGTCAAGTTGAACATGGTGGAAAGTGAGTGAATGCGTTTCATGTTGTTCTAGGTCAAATTAGCATTTTGTCATGGCGAGAACTGAAGTTAGACTGAAATGAAATGATGATGCCCACTGGGTACTAGACCAACACCTTAATTGGATCCTTATAGTGCTAGTTCACTGAAACAGCAGTCCATGGGTAAACATGTCGCTCCACTCGGACACATTATCTTGATCCTGAGTAAACATGTCGCTCCACTCGGACACATTATCTTGATCCTGAGCAAACCAGTCTTTGCTCTTATTCATTAAAGCTGCGTGCTTAGCGTGATTTGACCCAACCGAGGCTCGAACCCACGATCTAGCGCACTCGATGCCAGAATGCTAACCATTACACCACCAATACGGTGGAAATAAACATTACACCCCAGTATAAGACATAAGTAACTTTACCTGGACCAGTTGTCAAGAATATCCCATGCATATCCTGTTCTTTATTATCATATCCCCAGTAGAAAACATAAGTAACTTTACCTGGACCAGTTGCCAAGAATATCCCACGCATATCCTGTTCTTTATTGTCATATCCATGGAATCCTTTACAGGGTACAGTTGGATATTGTGGCTGAAAAGCAATAACGAAACCTATAGTAAACTTTTCAAAATATTACAAGAATGTTGAAAGATTGAGAACTGGGAGCAAAAAAGGGTATGTAGGTTCTTAGAAATGCCCTTGAAACATGTAATCCCAGTCCTCCGGCCCAAGAACAGTAAAACTTTATTTGGACCAGTAAATTTTTCAGTTTTTATTTAGAATTATATAAAAATAAATTCAAGAATTTGATTTGGACCAGTAAATTCAAATGTTCATTTCGAGGATGGTATACTACTGTAGTGTAGGCTCTTCAAAATTGTCATGAAACATGCAAGACTAATTTAGGTTCTTAGAAATGCTCAGAAAATGTAATATTATTATAAGTTGCTCTTCGAAATGCTACCTACACATATATTATTGTAGGATCTTGGAAATGCTACTAACACATAGAATACCACTATAGGCTCTTACACATTGTCTTGTAAAATGCAAAACTAATAGGGAGTCTTAAAAATGCTCTCAAAACATGCAATACTATTGTAGTGTTTTAGAACTGATATCATTGCCCATAATTTCTAGTAAGAAAGTGGGTGATTTGCTCAAAGCATTCATATATTCTTCATATTTTGTAAGTTCTATCCTACACAAGTTCTAACTTACTGTTAATATAAACCAGCCTACATCCGCTGTTACTGTTATTGGAGGTACCAGTCTGTGGTTACTGTAATGCCATCTATCAGGTAGTTCATCTTTTTTATACACATGGATATGGCTATCATTCATTTCTTTTAATGCTGAATATACCTGAAGCAAATTACAAGAACGATATCTATATAAAGTGGATATAGTTATTATTTATGTGTCTTCTCATTATAACAAGGTTCTGGTCATCGTTTTTTCCGAATACATTACTTTCTTATATTTAAAAAAAAACATACTTAAACGTGCCATACAGGAAAATAAATGTATCTACAAAAAACTACCAATATTCGCTAACAATGGAAGATACCAGAGAGAAAAAGCCCATTCATTTATAAATACTTATGTGAGGAATTGTCAATTGTTACCATAACATACATGTACAAGAACGATTATGATGGACCGCTTATTTCAGTACTTATACAAATATAAATTTAAAAAAAAATCTTCTCGATCCATCATCAAATAAATAGCATTTGGTTTTAGTTTGATTGTGTTTAACGCCACTTTCAACACTATTTCAGTTATATCGTGGCGGTCAGTTTTATTGATGGAGGAAACCGGAGAACCTGGAGAAAACCACAGACCTGCCGCAAGTCACTGACAAACTTTATCACATAATGTTGTACACCTCGCCCTGATCAAGATTCGATCTCACAACATCAGTGGTGATAGGCGCTGATTGCATAGGTAGTTGTAAATCCAACTACCATATGATTACGACCACAACAACTCCTTTAAGAGATAGACAAAATTGTTTAAGATGGATATTAACCTCTCATAACAAAGTAATTATATATCAAGTTTATGAACGCCCTTCTCCTGGATCATACCTGTTATCTTTCATGGAGGTGAAGCTACCAAAAGAATACAATAAACAACAACAAAACCTGCAAACAAATGAAAAATATACCATACTTTTAATATTACTATTAAATGTATTATCGACTTAACTATATTACGATTTCCACATAAAAACGATCTTCAATCTTTAAATGTATAGAAGCATTCTGCTAAGTTAAAATGTTCTATGTGAAAAAATGTAGAAGTATATGGCTACACAAACCTTACACTGTCTGAAGTGAAAATATGTGTGAAAAATGATAAACTTCAGCAGCCTGTAATTTTGTAAAAAAAGTAATCAACATCTTAATCTAACTACATACAATTCGTCAACACATCTACAAACAGATTGCAAAGCAAAAAAAAAAGTTCTAAATGTGGACATATGGATTTGATTTGATTTGATTTGATTTTTGGTGTTTAATGACACTTTCAGCAATCTTTCAGCTATATCATGGCGACCAGTTTTAGTGGCGGAAGAAGCCGGAGTACCCGGAGAGAACCACCGACCATGGGCAAGCAACTGGTAAACATTATTACTTGCGGCTGCGAGTCCAGTGCACCCTTTTTTTGTAATTTACAAAGCCGGGGACGAACCCACGCCGTATTGGTGATATGCTTGTAGGAGTTGTTAGGTAATCCAACTACCCAACTCAATGAGCCACCCGGGCCCTTAGGGAATGGGACATATGGACGAACATGTGTAAAACAATATGACCCAATCTTTGGTCACGGTGGTATAAAAGCTTAGAATCACATACATTTCATGAACTTTCAAACAAATGCATAATGATTACCATACCTTGTCGAGTTTGTCTTCGTGTGGCCATATATTACACATATTTCCCCGGTCTGTAAACACTTTAACATCTGATGTATTCAAATGTTCAGAAATATCCACCGACTTTGATTCTGAAATTTCTGCCATTCCATGATCAGAAAATATAACTATATTAACACTATCTCGTAATGACCGGGCATTCAACTCGTCCAGTAGAAACTTGATAATCTTGTCCACTTCCTGGATTGTTTGTTCCAGTTTTTGTGAGTTTTTCTCGTTGAAATGTCCACTTTCATCCAATTCTGCCACATATACTCCTACAACACATGAATACGCCTGATATAATGACAAGTGTGGATGGTTGTGATCTCATTAATCGGTTTTATCCGCGCCACTTTTTTGTGCTTGTCCCAAGCCAGTACCTGGATTTTCAAAGCAATATGTCGTGGTCTTTTGTATTTTCAATAATTTGAGGTGAGAGGTGTTTATTTGTTTTGTTGGTATTGGTGGAATTTGTTGACCATCACTGTTTAACTTTCTTTTTATAATAAAATGTCAGATTAAGAACAACAATAATAATATTGTCTATTCCTGAGGGAACTGTTTTCCTATAGTGCCTGAGCCAACGGCAAGGGCACTATACCTCACCAGACAACACTATAGGAAAACTGTTCTCAAGGGAGAAGACAATAATATATTTAGTACATAACATCTCATTCCAGACATAAAATTGAATATAATAATAATAATAAAATTTACAATGTAACATTATATTTACAATCAATCAATCAATCAATCAAGATATATTACCTGCCATATCAATTTCATCATTTTTAAACATTTCAATTGCTGTTTGAATGTTCTGTTTCATTTCTGGTAGCATTGGCCATTTCTCGCCGTCAAGAGGTTTAGAATATGTTGAAGTTACACCATTTTGAGGAAATTCTCCACCATTCCATTCAAGCATGCACGTGCGTCTTCCCTTTATAATGTCAATGATACATGTAACAAAGTGATAACCAATCAATCAATCAATCAATCAATCAATCAGAATAAGAAAATATAAACAGTCAATATGGTTTTTTAAACTTTAATGTTTCTCTAATTTATGACAAATATTGTACTGGTGTCTTCCAAAATAGCCACGATATAACTGAAACATTGTTGAAAGTGGCGTTAAACACCATAACCCTAACCCAAACAGAGCCTACATCAACAATCAACGTTTAACTGATACAATATTATGTGAAAAAGTTTGTAGTTGACTTGCTAAAGGTGGGTGTTTTTCTCCAGGTACTCCGTTTTTCTCCACCAATAAAACTGACCGCCACAATATAATTGAAATATTGTTGAAAGTGGCGTTAAATACCATAAACCAACCAATCAATCAACATTTGTAAACGTCTCATCATTGTGGTATTTGGATGTACCATTTCAATTTCGAATTGTCAAACAACCAAGATAACTGGAAATTCGAATATGGTCTATTGATATTATATAATTACAGTTTATCGTCTTTTGACAAGGCAATTGTTTGGTATTATTTACTTTTGAAAAATTATTGATATTTACCTTGTATGTAATTATGAAAAGCAAGTTTAAACAGTGATGGTCAACCATTTCACTAATATCAACAAAATGAAAAATCACCTCTCACTGAATACAAAAAAACCACGACAAATGACGTTGGAAATTCAGGTCTTGGCTTTGGACAGACACAGGAATACAGCGAGGTTAAACTGGTTAATGGGATACCAACTTTCCCACTACATTTTCACTTATAAACTTTATTTGACAAGAGACTGAAGAGTTAACATATATCTCACAAAAATTTGATGTTCAAGATTTAAGCGTTCTTAATAACAACACTGTTCGCCCGGTTATATGTGAAGGTTGGCATTTTACTCACAAGTGGGAAACACTTTAATGACCGCATGATACCCATAAAACGAATTATTTTTTTATTGTACCAAGCCAATACAGTGAGCAGTCATGTATTTGTGTGTTCGAGATATTCATTTTTCCCTCTTTCTATCATTTTTCTATTGGATTTTGGAACTGTGACGATTTTGTTTTTCTTTCTTTTTCATTTTATATCATAATCAACTAAATTAATTTTACAACTGGGATGTAAAGTAAAAACATCTAACTCTTTCCTTGATACCTATTCCTAAATTTTCCCATTGTGAACTTTCCATTTATATGTAGCAAAATTCCAACAGCACCTGCATATGGAGTATATATCTCTCAGTTGATATGATATTCCAGAGCTTGTGGTTCCTATCAGGATTTCCTTGATAGAGGGTTGGTGATAACAAGGAAGCTACTGAACCAAGGGTTCCTATTGACTAAGTTGAAGTCATGACTTGGTTGACCGTTATGGAATATCTGTGTCACAAATGATGACGGATATGTTCCACTTGTGGTAAACACTCAAAGGTCCTTTCCTCATTCATGACTTTATCACGGGTTTTAACTAGATTAATACGACGGGCGCCACTAGTGGAGCAGGAACTGCCCACCGTTTAGTTTTATGTGTATGTTTTGAGATCATCGTGTGTCCTTTTTCTTTTGGCCATTTTCTTGTCTGTTCTTTTTCGATTTACGGATTCTGATTACCCCTTTGGTGTCTTTCAAACTCTTCTTGTATAAAGTAAAATACAATGTATGTGTAATATTCTGAAAAAGTAAATACATGTACCTGTTTAACAGCGGTAATCCAGAAAGGTTCTGCCCCTTCCCACCAATGGGAATGTTTGCATTCTTCGTTTTCCATCATATTAAAGTATTCATCCCTATGTTCGTCGTACATGTAGTTACCGACCATACCGTGATCTTCAGCGTATAGACCTAAAACGATAAAAAAAAAAGAATTCGAGCGTTTTCATTTTTACCAAGAATGAGTGATTGTTGTTTAACGCCACTTGAGTAATATTTCAGCTATATCACGACGAGAACAAGCTACATTCGATGAGATGATAATGTTCTAGCCCAACACGCATACCTGGATTTTTATAGTGCTAGTTCACTGAAACAACAGTCCACGGGTAGACAGGTCGCTTCACTCGGACATATTATTCTGATTCCCAGCCAATCAGTCTGTGCTCTCTCCTATTAGTGATGCATGCTTAGTGGCCTAGAGAAGCAACAAAATACAAATTTCATACGCTTTAATTTGATCTGACCGAGGCTCGAACCCACGATCTACCACAGCCGAGGCGAGCACACTAACCATTACACGATCTATGCGGTTTCATATATATCAATTAAATTGAAGGATGTTTCAAATGGAAGGACGAGAGGTCGATGATGAAAAACAGCAATACAAACATTGTTATCTAAATAGTCGTTTGTACCTGAAATTTAAGATGTTTTTTCCCACATATATCTACTTGCTCTTGAGTTTAATATATCGTACCTGTCATAAGAGAATAGTAGTTTGTATAAGATAAAGATGGGAAAACTGGTTCCAGGTATTCTGATTTCACACCTTCGTTGAACAGCTGTTTAAATCCAGGTAGGTCCAGTCTCAGATTGTCAAAGTAGTCCCATTTAAAACCATCTATCATCAGGACCAATAACTTGTTAGGTGAAGTAGTGGTGTCTGACATTTGATCAAATCATAAGTCTGGAAAAAGGGCTATAAACACCGAATTAAGAACTAATTAGAGGCTCAGTGGACTGAGCCTGTGTCACTCATCTTTCCTTCTGTTTTTAGGAAACTTAATACAGAACCTTCCATAAGTGCTTCCTAGTTCTAATAATAAAACCCTAAATGCTCGCTTATTTTAACGGGATGCCATTACATGTAATGGAGCAGCCGCCGAGATTTTTTGCACTCGCTTACAGAGTTTATGACGCCTGCATTTATCAATAATAAAACATAACCTTTCCTTTTGTCCATTATTATAACAAGTTTTTATCACCTACCAGTATTTTAGAATGTAATTCCCACAAAATAAAAAATCCATGTTTACTAAACTCTCTGAACATTTTGAATTTCGTCATTTCCGGCCTCACTATTTGGATGTCGATACCATATTTGCCGATTAAGGCGTGAATGTTTACATCAGCCGTCGTAAGCATCGTAGTAAGAAATACCATATTTAGAAAAGCTCCGCCTTCCGTAGTTTCCGGTTATGACAAACGATCGATAAACTTGAACAATGTAGTTGCTACCTTTGAAAAGCATATATTTCTCAGCCAAACCGATTTAACAAGGACTGGGATCATCAGTAATAGTTATAATGAAATGTTTGAAGCGTAAATAGTGAGTTTTTATGTTTCAACTGCAACTTTTTTTTGGCTCCATTGTGACGAATGGGACCACGTTGTAGCTCTGCCGAGACACAAGTTTGTCACAGGAGCTACATTATTGCAGCTAGGTGCTTCCCACCAAATTTCGGTTCATTTGGTTAAGCAGTTTCAGAGAAGAAGATTTTTAGAAATCGTCATTATCGATCAACCAGAAACAAGAATTTCCTATGGCGGCCATGTTTGTTAATGGATCGAGACGAAATGAGCAATCTTTATAGAGCACCTTCCATAGATGCTTCCTACCAAGTTTCGGTTCATTTGGCAAAGCGGTTTCAGAGAAGAAGATTTTTAGAAATCGACCAATCAGAATCAAGAATTGCCTGTGGCGGCCATATTTGTTAATCTTTATAGAGTACCTTCCATAGATGCTTCCTACCAAGTTTCGGTTCATTTGGCTAAGCGGTTTCAGAGGAGAAGATATTTTAGAAATCAATCAATAAGAAACAAGAATTGTCTGCGGTGGTCATGTTTGTTAGCCGATTGGGATGAAATGAGCAATTGTTACAGAGGACCTTCCATAGATGCTTCCTACCAAGATTTGGTTCATTTGGTGTAACGGTTTCAGAGGAGAAGATTTTTAAAAATCGGTCAATCAGAAACAAGAATTGCCTGTGGCGGCCATGTTTGTTAATGGATCTGGACGAAATACGCAATCTTTATAGAAGACCTCCCATAGATGTTTCCTACCAAGTTTCAATTGATTTGACTGAGGGGTTTCAGAGGAGAAGATTAAAATGTGAAAAGTTAACGGACGACAGACGACGGACACCAAGTGATGGCAAAAGCTCACATTGCCTTTGGCAAGGTGAGCTAAAAAGCAATTGGTGCAGATTTAAAAGGGCGTGTCGCGCCATCCCTCCTAAAATGTGCATTGCATATGTTGCACAGCATTTAATTTATCAGAATACGAGTAATGAATGTAATTCCTCAAACCTCTGACACTTCTAACGACTTCATCCCGTCCAGGTATCTACCCTGTATCCGATGGGACGTAGGCGGTCCACCAAATACCTTGCCTAGATGTCATGCCCCTAACGCAAATACCTGGATCCGCACCTGTAATCACTGATCATTAGCAAAACCAAAGAGAAAAACACAATTCTGACATCTTTTTTTAAATTCTACCATTTGATTTCCATGTTGTCTAACGATAATGAATATATAACAACCGTAATCCTACTTATTAAATATACGGAATATATACTGTCAATACCGTCAACCAACTCTTCATGTCCTCGAATTTCAGTGCCATACTTACTTAAGTTTAAAATAAACCTCAATAAAAAAATAAAATATAAAAAAATTATAAAAACAACAAAACAAAATATTCGTTTATGTATATGTTTGGGCTAGGGACCAACGATTTAAATTTTAATAGGGGCAGTCGTGCTATGTATTTCCCCGAGCCAGATTTTTCCACAGCATGAGTAAAAAATCAGTTTTAAGGAGCATGACTATGCTCATCGAGTGTGTTTATTGCATTGCAATAACCGGAACATTGGTTTGCCTCCAAGAGATACATATTCAGGAAGCCTACAATTTATTTCTACTTTTTTATCTGTAAAAATAAGCTACATTCAAATGTAATGACAAATTACGGGGGTAGGCCTGGGGTATGGGAGATAACTCTATTTTCAGTGTCTTCTCAAATATATGATCATCTGTGCGTTTGAAAATTCCCCCTCAATTCCAAGCTTCTTGGTGACAAAGATTGTTTACATTGGATATGGCCAGTTAAACTAGAGGCTCAGGTGAGCCTGTATCGCTCACCTGACATAAATAAGTCCTCTTAAGAATGTCTGCATGCTGAATACATCTAAATTACTATTCAAATCTCATACTGCCATAGGGTTCTATGTTAAAACTATGTCTGCTCATGGCAGCCATCTTGGATGGAGGTCGTGGTCACCGGACACAATTTTGAAAGTATACTACCCAAGGACCATCCATGCCATGTTTGCTTTAAATTGGCTGATTGGTTTCAGAAGAGAAGACTTTTACACAATTTTCCCATAGGGTCCTATGTTAAAACTATGTCTGCTGACGGCGGCCATTTTGAACCGAGATCGGGATCACTGAACACAATTTTGGAAGTTGACCACCTAAGGACCATCGATGACATGTTTGCTATATTGGCTTACTAGTTTCAGAGGAGAAGATTTTAAAACATTTTTTCCCATAGGGTCCTATGTTAAAACTACAGTATGTCTGCTGAAGGTGGCCAGGGTCACTGGACACAATTTTGAAAATTGACCACTTAAGGACCATCCATGCCATGTTTGCTTTAAATTGGCTTACTGGTTTCAGAGAAGAAGATTTTTAAATATATTTCCCATAGGGTCCTATGTTAAAACTATGTTTGCTGATGGTTGCCATCTTGGATGGAGGTCGGGGTCACAGGACATAATTTTGAAAGTTGACCACCTAAGGACCATTCATCCCATGTTTGCTTTAAACTGACTTACTGGTTTCAGAGGAGAAGACTTTTAAACATTTTTTCCATAGGGTCCTATGTTAAAATTAAGTCGAGTCATGGTGGCCATCTTGAATTTCCGATCAGCAAACGATTCACAAGTTTAGTACAGGACCACCCAATGATCATTCCTGCAAAGCCACAATTCAATTGGCTTAGTGGTTTCTAACAAGAAGATTTTTAAAATTTCGACCAATCAGAACACATTATAGGCTCTCGGAGCCATGTTGGATTTCCTATCAGTACCAAAAACACAAATCTTGTATATGACCATCCAATGAACATTTCTGCCAAGTTTGGTTCAAATCTGTTTTGTGGTTTCAGAAAAAAAGATGAAAATGTGAAATTTCCATAGGGTCCAATGTTAAACTAAGTCGAGTCATGGCGGCCATCTTGAATTTCCGATTGGCAAACGATTCACAAGTTTAGTACAGGACCACTCAATGATCATTCCTGCAAAGTCACAATTCAATTGGCTTAGTGGTTTCTAACAAGAAGATTTTTAAAATTTCAACCAATCAGAACACATTATGGGCCCTGGCAGCCAATGAGCCATGTTGGATTTCCGATCAGCGCCAAAAACAAAAATCTTGTATATGACCATCCAATGAACATTTCTGCCAAGTTTGATTCAAATCTGTTTTGTGGTTTCAGAAAAAAAGATGAAAATGTGAAATTCCCATGTTTACAAAACCGTTGCTAGGGTGACAAAACTACACAAAAATACTATATGCTACCATAGAGAATTGGAATATTATTTTTAGAATTAGAGTGTACATACACAGAATATAACATTTTGTCGAAAAGACTATGCAAGATATGTTAAATAAAACCACCATATTTGAATTTCCAATTGGACCCTCCTCCATTTACGTTGCTAAGCAACAAAGGACAAAGTGAAATCATCCAAAAAAATATTTTGCTTACCTTTCAATGATTGTGTTTAATAGTATATCTATATAAACAGTTTCTGAGATTGGGCCAAAATCGACACTTCCTTTACCAAATTGGCCGTTGAATTGTGTTATATTCTAATAATTCTCACAAAACTTTAGTTATGTGTAGCTTTTTAAAAGCTAAACAATCAACATGTCTAAGTTTTAAACACGGCGATCATGGGGACGTAGGAAGTCGGGGGAAGGAAACGAACATTTAGATGTCATTGACAGATTTCAAGGCAAAATCAATAAATCTAAAATCAATAAATATAAGATCAATAATAATAATAAAACAAATACAAAACATGAATTTAATGTTAAATATGAAAGATATAAGCAAGATATTAGCAAAGATAGAAAGCTATGTTTGGGAAAAAAATTTGTAACATCTGATCCTCTCTTATATCGCCGCCCCCCTCCTTCTAAGACAACTAAAGAATAACCAGAATCAAACGAATACAACTGGAGCACATAATTTTAAGGAATTTAACAATACAGCTGGGTGGCTGTCTGTGTTTTTTGTGTTTTTTTTTGTAATGAATTAATCAAGTAGAGTCACCCTCAAACCACCCCTCCCCCTCCCCAGCCGACTTGAAAATAAAAAAGACAAATGCAGTCATTTGGTAATTTGGACATCCACTTTGTCAATTATAAGAATTGAAAAGCTTTTTGTTATTGGTAACTAGTTATTTTTTATCTCGCAAACAAAGAAACTAGCAAAGGATGGGTGTGTGATAACTTTCCTCGACAATTTCATTTTTTTCTGGGTACCTTCCATGAAAAACATAAATTTAAATATTTAAAAAATCTGACGGTAAAAGTTTGTAAAATTTGGTGCAATGATGTCTATATGTCTATTCTTCAGTGTGACATTTTTTGGTGGAAATTAATTGACAGGAAATTTTTTAATCCGATTTTTAATACCAAGGTGGTCCTCAGGGCATCCCCCCCCCCCCCCCCCCCCCCCTTTTTGCAATTTCCACTGTTTTGCACGTGAGTATCTCCAAACAGGATATTTCATATTTATTCAACAACAACACACTCAAGTGTATTAAAGCCAAAATATTCCCTTTCAATCAGAAATAAATGTGCATATCTTTTAGAATCTTCCGAAACTAGTATTACCACCTGGCGTCAAGAATACCCCCAACATTGCTATATTTAGGATGTGCTATGGAGAAAACGGCACGGTGAAATTTTTTGAAACTTTGGCAGATAATGTATTTAGACATAACTATTCCATGATGCAAATTTAAAAAAAAATGATTGATGGGAAAATTTTAGGGTAACCCAGGTCTACCCCCTTAACACAGGAGACAGTACATGTATAGATGTGAGAGAAAAATACCAAAAATGTCCGGCAATAAATCTAAATAAAATCATATAAAAGAATAGCATATTATTTGTGCATCGACTGCCGAACAAAAATAACAAATACACGTTTACTCACGGCTAAATTAGTAACCCTCAGATATAACAGTTAAATGATATAAGCTCTCTTCCCCCTGCTTTCTTCCCACTACGTTCTTCAATTAAATGTCATTCAGATAGATTCGAAGTTGAGTGGCCAGATGAGCTATAAAAAAAAGGTAGGACATTTTAATATAATCTTGCCATACATTATTTAATGTGAATAAATTAAGAAATAATTCATGGAAGCCATATGTATATATATTGTTTTTACCACGGGAAAGCCTTTATGTCACGAAGTTTCACCCCGAGCGTAAGCGAGGGGTAAAAAGCTGACACAAAGGCCTACCCGTGGTAAAAACAATATATACATATGTCTTCCATGAATTATTTCGATTCTAATATGTAAAAATTGGTAAAATATCATTATAAATTGTCGATGACGTCATAAATTTAATCGGTCATAGATTAATATTATTTTTACCACGGGTTTGGACTCAAAGCGTTTGAAGGACGTCATATTAGAATATTATTTTTACCACGGGTTTGGACTCGAAGCGTTTGAAGGACGTCATATTAGAATATTGATTTTACTACATGCATTGTTAATTCCTTTTCTGATCAAATGAACAAGTATGAATATTAAAAATCTAGATAAGAGTAAGAGTTAATCAACGTTTTAATTGATCTCATGATATGATCTCAGACTGGTACACTAATGGATTTCCGCCATAACCATTGTCTCTTCATTGAATAAATGTTCAAGTTTATTCAAAGTAATAAGTACGTGGTAGAATGTCTGTGTTGTATTTGCTTAGTGCACCACTCAATCCTAATTAAAAGGGGTGGTGTCATGAGTTGTGAAATATTAGATAGGGTTAGGGTTATGGAGTTTAACGCCACTTCTCAACAATATTTCAGTTATATCGTGGAGGTCAGTTTTATTGTTGGATAAAACCGGAGTATCCGGAGAAAACCATCGTCCTGTCGCAAGTCACTGACAAACTTTATCACATAATGTTGTATCGAGTACACCTCGATCACCTGAGTGGATTTCGAACTCACAACTTTAGTGCCTGTGGGGATAAGCACTGATTGCATAGGTAGTTGTAAATCCAACTACCATACGATCACCAACTCGACAATATTTCAGCTATACCGTGGCGGTCTGTTTTATTGGTGAAGGAGACCGGAGAAAACCACCGACCTGACAAACTTGATCACATAATGTTGTCTCGAGTACAATTATTTGCAGAAGAATGCCGGCTTTCTCCGATTTTATCCTAAAATAAAACTGTAACCTATGATGTACATGTAATTGAAATATTGTAAAAACATTAATAATCCTTATCTGGTATAACAAAAAGTCAAGACAAGTTTGAAGATATCATAGGGATAAACAGAAGACACAATTCGAAGAACGACAAATAATAGAATGATCAAAAGAAAAAGGACAAACAATGATCTACAAAATACTACACAGAAAATTAAAGAAACACGAACTCTACTAAAAACCGATGGTGAACTCGGGTGCTCCGGAAGGGTAAGCAGTCCCTGCTCCTCTAGTGGCAATATGTCAGATGTGGATATCAAAATCCAAGGATAATTTTTTTACTTCAGCATCATGCAATACAAATGCAAATTCTGGAATCACTGGACTTGCTGGGGTATCTGCAAACGGTGACTTCATGAGTGTGTGCCTGTACACGGACGTTCTGAAACCATTCGCACCATATACAACAAATGTACGCCATCTATTAGTACATGAACATACTTATGGAAAAGTGTATGTCTTTCCATTCATGCCATATAAGTTCTTACATTCGGCCAAAATTGAAGATATGAATATCTTCCACTTCAGTGAGAGAAACTCTACTGGCACGAAACCAATAAATTTCTTATTTTTGGGCGCTGATGTATGGTTAATACCATGATGCATTCATAATTACAACATAAAAGGACTTAAGCGACCTATAAATAAATGACAGCTCTAGATTTCTGCTATGGAAAATTACTTTTTGAAAATTATCATTGGACGTTCCATCAACCAGTAGGCACTAAATTATAGCTTACTAACCAAAGAAATAATGTGCTAAATTTAGCATACAATACCTGTTAATTAAGTATATGAACAAAATGATTCAATTCGGCTATGCCTCGACGAATTATTCAAGTTTTCATATACCATTACCAAGTATTAAATAATCTATACTAATGCAACTATTGGCAAAAATACAAAGCACAGACAAAATTTAAATGCTGGGCGAATACGATCAAATTAAAAGGGTAACAAAAGGCTTTAATTAGATATTGGGTTGTGTGACAATGATAAAAATGAACTGATTGTTAGTATTTGACCGACTATACTACAGAATACTGGGTAGACGAAGACAATCGTCAGCAATGCATGAAACCATTTCCACAACGAGGGCCCGTACACCACCTAGAAGAATGACACAACAGACTAAAGCTGCACGTCAACCACGCACCCCCCTCAAGAAAAAAACCACAAGTTAATACAGGAGCCAGACAGGTCCAGGCATCAACAGAAGGTACTCAACGACCCAACTCAAGGCGTCATGAGCATGGAGTGCAGGAGCATAGTCAATAGACTGCCAACACGTCTCTTACAGTCTAAGAGTACGCCTGATGCACCCTCCCCTCCTCTCCCCACACTTATAAATTCGGCAATAGTGTGTAATTGACTACAGACATTCTATATACAGTGTATTACTATTGTGATCTATTACCTGAATGTATTTATAGCATTAATTAATAAAGTTTACTTACGTTTTCTGTAACATTAATTAATAAAGTTTACTTACGTTTTCTGTAACATTAATTAATAAAGTTTACTTACGTTTTCTGTAACATTAATTAATATCGTTTTCTGTAACATTAATTAATAAAGTTTACTTACGTTTTCTGTAACATTAATTAATAAAGTTATCTTACGTTTTCTGTAACTTTAATTAATAAAGTTTACTTATGTTTACTGTAACATTAATTAATAAAGTTTACTTACGTTTTCTGTAACATTAATTAATAAAGTTTACTTACGTTTTCTGTAACATTAATTAATAAAGTTTACTTACGTTTTCTGTAACATTAATTAACAATTTTCCTGTACTCATTTACACCATAAACCTAAACTTGTAGACTTGTAATCATTTATTTACATGTCACATTTACTATTTTAATTGTGTATTAGATTAGTTTAATTTTTATGAATAATATCTAGGTCAAGTATTTATTTGTGTGTAATATTATGAAGTTTTTAACGTGTAATTTGAATTACCGATATTCGTGTGTAATCTAGTTTTTATTTGTAAAATAATGTACATTACTTGTTTTTTAAATGAATAATTCCATGTGCTTAATGATTTTATTTGTACACACAGACACATGTAGTACACTTGTTTTTTTAAATGAATAATTCCGTGTGCTTAAATCTTATGTTGTGCATTTAAATTGTGTACTAGTATATCATTGATGCAACCCATTGTCATTTGAGAATTAGTGAATTTAATGCAATATGACAATATTTCTATATCAAATTTCGACTCTTTCTCCAATTGTTCACTTGTCCAATTCATTTTTCTTTTCTTTTTTTTTGTTAGTTCAAATATATTTTATTGGTATAGCTGACATATAAAAACAAGTGAAATACAATGTAGTATTGTTTCATTTAAAAACAAGACAAGAATCTTTATTCTCAAATAAACATTAATTATAACGGTATAGAGAAGTGACAACAGAAACATACAACACAACACATGTATGACAAACAAATAACAGATACAGGGGCGGATCCAGGGGGAGGGCGCACCCGGCTCGCCCCCCCCCCCCCTAAAATTTGAAAAAATATGATTTTTTGGCGTAAAATCATGATTTTTCACACGAAATACCCCAAAAAATTTCGCGCCTCCCTCCGCTCGGCGCAATTTTTTTAAGCGCGTCCCCCCCCTCTGACTCGAAATCCTGGATCCGCCCCTGAGATACACAAATACATATACATATACATGTAGTATACAGTACTAAGTATTTAACATTACAACAATATATCGATCGACAACGGATTTTTTAGAGGTTATGGGTTGTTTAATGAAAACCAAATGTTTCTTGATCTTATTATTAATATTCAAATCCGTATTTAACGCAAAAAAAAAACGACCTTGAAATAGGGATGAATGAACTTGATGGTTTATGGTGTTTAATGCAACTTGAATGAACTTGATCCTGCAATATAATGAATACAATTAAATCCAATATTAGGTTCATTTAAAACAAAAAACATTTGGTTGTTTTTTAATCCCATTGTAAAAACGCTGTTCTCAACTAAAATGTCTAAGAGCTAATTACCAGGTGCTTATAATAATCTTTTTATAAAATCATTTTGGGTATAGCAATACATGTAGATGGTGCTGCCTCACCGGGCGATGCCCTGGACCCAATGTTCCTCGACTACAAAATGTGCATCCCCTCAAACATAAAATCCTGCATCCGCGCTTAACATCATACACAAATTAATGAAATAAAGACGTCAGTTTAATTCTGTAGAAAAAAAAACCAACATGACGTTCTGGACATGTCGATGGTGAATGGGTCCCTAGAAATTGTTGTTTTCTGGTGTTGTTGTAGATTATCTGTGTGATATTCATGAACATTAATGACCTTAGTACCGTTTATTCCTGTTTTCTATGGGTAAAAGACAACGAAGGAGTAGTAAATCGAAAACAGGTTTGACACCACCCTGTAAAACCGGTTCAAATATGGCGTCCCAAAATCAAAACAACAACAATGTGTCGGATGTTATTACACATGTCCATGACTGTTTACATGGCTCCTATATAGAACCTTCTACTTCTGCAAATGTTAGTCAGCCAAATGTAAATAACCAGACATTTAATTGTAGTTCGAACTTTACGCAAGCGCTTCCACCAAATCTACCTTGTCTAATTCTGCAAAGCACCCCCCTACCAGGTTCAACCCACGGCATACCTCAACAACCTGGTCGTATCTTATTTATGCCACCCACTATGCCAAATGGACAAAAGACGTACCAATGCCTGTAACTCCACAAATGAATATGAATGAAACAAATCAACAAATGCAACGACTTGAGCTTATTATCAATGACAAATTATCCAAGTTAGATCTGTTAGATGTTCTGAATGATAAACTTGAAAAATTCGAAAAGAATCTCAGTAACATGCAAACAGAAATTGTTAATATTAAATCTGTTGAACAAAAGCAAGCCCAAACCCTACAAAATGAAGAAAAACATCATCACAATATTGACGACAGAATCAGGGAATTAGAACTATGTAACAGAAAATTAGAATTTGAAAACAATGAACTTAACGAAAAATTTTTGGAAATCCAAACTCATTCCATGAAGTACAACTCAATTTGTGATGGAATTAAATCAGAGGGTGCAATTGAAAATACTGAAAATGTTGTAAACAAATTATTGGTAGATGAATGATCAATTCCTGAAGCTGAAGTGTCAGAGTTTAAGTTCCAAAATGTCCATAGGCTTGGTGAAAGGAAGGATGGAAAGGAGCGAAGTATCATAGCCAGGTTCACTCGATATAGTGATCAGGAGCGTGTCAGATCGATAGCCGCGGAAAAACTGAAAGCAAAACCACAATTTAGCGTTTATCAACAATATCCACATGAAATATATGAACGGAGAAGAAAGCTCATTCCTAAAATGAAAGAACTAAAAAGAAAGAAACACACAGTTAAACTCGTGTATGACAAGCTTATTGTTGATGGTCGTCGGTACAACCCCCGTGATGATCCTCATCCAGGAAACTAGGACACCACATCGGACGTCAATATAGGTCATGTTAGTGACAATGTAAATAAACTGAATAGCACCTTCTTAAATGTTTGTGGTATAAAGTCAAAACTTTTGAATCCTAATTTTGATTTATTGATTAAATCTTATGATGTACTAATTTTTACCGAAACTAAAACTGATGAATTTGACGAGTTAAAGTTACCCGAAGAGTATACTTACTTTGCAAAACACAGAAAAAAAATGATAAAAATGCAGGCGGGATAATTATCGTTTTCAAAAAAACTTTGCCTAAATGTTTGCATTTTATTAAGTCTGACTCCGAATATGTTCAATGGGTTGAATTTACGAAATGTTTGAATTCTGATATGTTATTGGGTTGCGTTTATATCCCACCTGAAAATTCCAAATATTCGTCTGAAGAAGCATTTATCGAGGTTGAAGAGGAATTATTATTAGCTCACCTTGCCAAAGGCAACGTGAGCTTTTGCCATCACTTGGTGTCCGTCGTCTGTTAACTTTTCACATTTTAATCTTCTCCTCTGAAACCCCTCAGCCAAATGAATTGAAACTTGGTAGGAAGCATCTATGGAAGGTCCTCTATAATAAATGCTCATTTCGTCCCGATCCATTAACAAACATGGCCGCCACAGGCAATTCTTGTTTCTGATTGGCCTATTTTTTTTAAATCTTCTCCTCTGAAACTACTCATCCAAATGAATTGAAACTTGGTAGGAAGCATCTATGGAAGGTCCTCTATATGTTTGCTCATTTCGTCCCGATCCATTAACAAACATGGCCGCCACAGGCAATTCATGTTTATGATTGTATGCTTTCTAAAAAAAAAATCTATTTTTCTGTGGAAAGAGAGATAACTCTAATTTAATATTGACATTTACTTTAGTATAATACAGTTAAAATGAATCTGTGTTTTTCTGTGGAAAGAGAGATAACTCTAATTTAAATATTGACATTTACTTTAGTATAACACAGTTAAAATGAATCTGTATAAACAAATGTGACCGAGATACCCACCCTAAACCATATATATTTATGATCAGGGTGACTAGGCAAATTAAATGCATTATAGCTCAGGCCCCGGGGTCATACCCCACCCCTACCTGAAGTGAACTTCTTAATGGTTGAGATCCCCATCCGTAAAGTAAACCATATATATTTATGATAAGGGTGACCAGGAAAATGAAATGCCTTATAGCTCAGGCCCCGGGGGTTATACCCCACCCCTACCTGAAGTGAACTTTTTAATGGTTGAGATCCCCACCCCTAAACCATATATATTTATGATCAGGGTGACTAAGCAAATGAAATGCTTTATAGCTCATGCCCCGGGGGTCATACCCCACCCCCTACCTGAGGTGAACTTTTTAATGGTTGAGATCCCCACCCCTAAGCCATATATATTTATGATCCTATACTTAACGGCAGACTCCGTTACACCTGAGCAGGTAAATGGCATAGTTAATGACCTTGGAAATGTACTTTTAAATGCTGCATCTTCTACATTCGGACAAAATCAATGAAGGAAAAAAGGTAACTCTGGGAATAAGAGGAATAATAAACCATGGTTCAACGGGGAATGTAAGGTTAAGCGGGATGAATTTCACAATGCTCGAAAATAATATGCATTATCAAAAACACCTGAAAATAAAACGCTATTTAACACAAGAGCTAAAGAATATCGTCTTGAACTGAATGCAAACTATAAAAACTAGAACTGTGAGTGACCTCACTGAGTGATACCCCCCGCTTGCAATACTATGACGTTCAAACTTTGAAATACAGGTATATTAGCAAGTTACCTATGAAAAATGAACGGTTATGGAGTTATGTCAAGGAGACAACATCCCATCTCCAAAATAAACTAACCAAGAACATACATCTAGGGGTCACCACAAATACACGACCCCCCCTTTTCGTGAAAGTATAAGTTGAATTATCTCCCCTTCTAAATTTTAGACAGCAACGGTATTCCTTCATGGACATCTGCAGGTTGTGTACTACAACTGTGTAAAGTTTCATAAAAATTCAATAAGCAGTTTAGTAAGAGTTGAGTTTACAAGGTACATGCCCCCCCCTTTTCGTGAAAGTATAAGTTGAATTGTCTCCCCTTTTAAATTTTGGACAGCAACCATATTCCTTCATGCACATCTACAGGTAGTGTACTACAAATGTTTAAAGTTTCATAAAAATCCAATAAGCCGTTTAGGAGGAGTTGCGCTTACAAGGTACACGACCCCCTTTTCGTGAAAGTATAAGTTGAATTATCTCCCCTTCTAAATTTTAGACAGTAACCATATTCCTTCATGCACATCTGCAGGTAGTGTACTACAAATGTGTAAAGTTTCATAAAAATCCAATAAGCGGTTTAGGAGGACTTGCGCTTACAAGGTACATGGACGGACGGACGGACAGGGTGATTCCTATATACCCCCCCAAACTTTGTTTGCGGGGGGGGGGGGGGGGGGTATAAATACACAGAAAAAGGTTCTGACGAATTACGATCGTTATCCAAAACAAACACAAAAGCATTTTGGAAAACAGTACACAAATTTTCTAACAGAAAAAAAGAAGACCTGTCCGTTGAAATTGAAACTTTTTATGATTACTTCAAAAAATTAAAGGCAGGTAATGAAGATGTTAATGATCATGATGAAATTAATATTAACGAAATTTGTGATAATCCTGTTTATGATGAAATACTTAATGGTAAGATTACTGAGTTAGAAATAACAGAAGCTATTAGGGAACTCAAAAATAATAAAGCTCCAGGTACTGACAATATTTTGAATGAGTACTTGAAATATGCATCTCCATTGTTGATTTCTCTGTATTGTAAGGTTTTTAATCTAGTATTAGACATTGGAATTATTCCAGAAAGTTGGTCAAGTGGTACTATTAAACCTGTTTACAAGAATAAAGGTAATCCGTCTGATCCTGATAATTTTCTGGCAATTACACTTATAAGTTGTGTCGGAAAATTATTTAAAATTCTAGGTTAAACTTTTTTGCAAATGATTTAAATACCATCTCAGAAAATCAAGCTGGTTTCAGAAAGGGTTACTTAACTGTGGATAATATATTCGTTTTACATGCTCTTATCGATTTGTATTTTTCTTTTGGTAAAAAGTTCTATTGTACCTTCGTGGATTTTAAAAAAGCTTTTGACACAGTTTGGCGAAAATTACAAAATTGTGAAATAAAAGGGAAATGTTTCAAAATAATTTATAATATGTATAATGATATCAAGTCTTGTGTTCAGTATAATGGTAGTCAATCTGAATTTTTTCCATGTCTTGCTGGTGTACAACGGAGACAATTTATATCCCTTTCTTTTTTCTATATTTTTAAATGATTTAGAAGATTTTTTCAGACAATTAGATGGAGAACCACTGAAGATTATCCAAGAAAAATTAGAAAATGAACTGCACATGTTCTATAACATTTTTGTTATTTTATATGCAGACGATACGGTAATTTTATCCGAAACAAAAGAAGGTATGCAACAAGCTTTAGATATATTTGAATCTTATTGTGAAATTTGGAGACTACAAGTAAATGTTGCAAAAACAAAAGTTATGAATTTTAGAAAAAGGAAAACTGCACAAGATCCGAATTTTATTTTACATGGTCAAACGCTTGATATTGTTGATACATACTCATATCTTGGGGGTTATATTTAAATATAACGGTACTTATTTTGAAACTAGGAAAAAACTTGTAGAACAAGCTAATAAAGTATTGTATTGTATTTATAAACTGGTAGGTCAGAGCTGTAGGTCAGAGCTGGTAGGTAATGAATCAATACCTATTGACTTGCAACTGAAAATGTTTGACTCTATGATTGAACCTATCTTGCTGTATGGCTCAGAGTTGTGGGGATACGAAATTTTAAAAGTTATTGAACAAATTCAGTTGAAATTTTGTAAACGGATTTTAAAGGTTAGAAATACTACTCCAAATTTTATGATATATGGAGAACTTGGTCGATTTCTGCTTGAAATTCGTGTAAAGCTTCGTATGATCGCTTTTTGGAGCAAGTTGGTTTTAAATGAAAATAAATTAAGTGGTAAACATCAGTTTAGTTTCAAATGGTTAAATCATATAGAGTCTATATTCAATTCAACTGGCATGGGATTCATTTTTATAAATCAGTTTCCTGTTTATGACAAGAGTGTATTTAACAAAATTTTACACGAGACCAGTTTGTTCAAAAATGGCTTAGCGATATATACATGTATTCCTCTTCTCGTGGACAATTTTTCTTTGTTTTCAAAAAGGATTTTTGTATTGAGAACTATTTACTTAGACTGTCGGAACAATCCAGAATTTGGATAACTAAATTTAGAACATCAAATCTGTATTTACCTATAGAAACTGGTCGTTGGTATAATATACCTCGAGATGAGCGTATTTGTCATTTATGCAAAGAAACTCTTGGAGACAAATATCATTTTTTATTTGTTTGTAAAAATGAAAACTTTATCACCCTTAGAAATAAATATTTGTCAAATTATTATCGAGCTTACCCTAATCATGCCATGAGAGAGAACATATACATATATATCAGGTGATTCATCACCAATCTGCAAGAGACACCTTGAGTCGATGCTAAAAGGAATAAAGTCCTACTTGTGTCTGGTGCAGACCGGCCATGTTGATGTGGAAGGAATATTGTTTGGAACATGGAAAGGGATCAGAGCGTTTGGATAACCAGCAGCGAGCATCAAGGGACGATGCCAAAAATATACATAGGTCAACAACAGTTTTTTAATTAGTTGTACGAGGAAACGTATCTGGATTTTTAAAACATCATTCATTTTCTGCTTCATATTCATAAAAAGAAATTTTTAAAACATCATTCATTTTCTGCTTCATATTCATAAAAAGAAATCAAATCGATACAATTTTCACAGAATTATCTTCCCTTGAAAAATTCCTCGCCATTGTTAAGTCAATCGTCAACACAATCAATACACATTACATTATACATTTGCTTTCATCGATTGATTGCGCAAGTGAGGTTCACGTCGGACATTACTTTCCGCATATGTCTTCATTAAAATTATGCTTGGATTTGTTTGTTTGTTTGTTTGTTTGATGGTGTTTAACGCCACTTTCAACACTATTTCAGCTATATCGTAGAGGTAAGATTTTTTGGTGGAGAAAACCGGAGTACCCGGAGAAAACCACCGACCTGTCTGCCGCAAGTCACTGACAAACTTCATCACATAATGTGGCATCGAGTACACCTCGCCCTGATCGAGATTCGAACTCATAACATCAGTTGTGATAGGCAGCTTGGATGCGTAAAGTCTACATTATTTTTTTTTCTGTTTGTTTTGTTTAAATTGTTTGTATTGCTAAAACCACGAATCTCGAATTGATACTTCATTTAAAATCAAAATAGCCATGTTAAGATTCATTTTCACCGGTTTACAATCATAATTTTACCTTGTTATAAAGTGGTTATATGCATATAATGATGACCACCCCTACCCCTAGTATTTATCGTATTTTAACTTATGACTCAATCCTAATATAAAAGGGATGCAAATGGTGTCATTAGCTGTGAAATATCATTCTGTTTAAGATTCAAAGATTTTATTAATTCAACTCAGGCACCAAATGCAACATGAGCAAACAAATATACATACATAGATACAAACATACATAAATATATTCAATACACACATTATGAACTAATTTGTAAATAGAAAAAAAACAAAGGGGATAGAGATGACATTTATGAAAACAATCTATTACCCTTTAGAAAAAGTGATAAATTTATCAATAACTCAACATGTCAAAGAGACAACATACCAGCCATTTTTTCTGCGTTACTGTTTCTCAAATAATAGTTCGGTATACAATATCTAACTCTAAGATTTACAATTTCAGAATGGGAACATATAAATAAATAGTGAAATTCGTCACAAATTAAATTTTCTGAACATTTTGTACATCTGTTAAACTTGAGAGTTATCATACATGGTTAATTATTCCACAACTTAAAAGAATAAAAGATTCAGATGTATTTGTGTGTTATTAACAACCAACGTCTATTGGTGTCACACATACCCACTCATTTTCTACTATCGTGCACCAATATACACGAAGGGCCCGGGTGGCTTAATGAGTTAGGTAGTTAGATTACCAAACAACTCATACAAGTCTATCACCAATACGGCGTGGGTTCGCGCCCTGCTTTGTAAATTTCAAGAAAAGGTGCACTAGACTCGCAGTCGCAAGTGATACAAGTTTACCAGTTACTTGCCCATGGTCGGTGGTTCTCGCCGGGTACTCCGGCTTCTTCCACCACTAAAACTGGTCGCCATGATATAGCTGAAATATTGCTGAAAGTGGCGTTAAACACCAAAAACCAAACACCAAATCAACCAATATACATGGCTTTGTAGTTAATGTGTCTCGTCTTCGCCCAGTATTTAATTTTTTTCAACTATTTCAGGCCATCAAAAGTTGAATTAATGGTTCGTCGTCGATACGTTGGTCGGTGTTTGTTTTTTTCCACTGTTCCATGCTTATTGTTGTCGATAGAATAAACTAATATGCGCCTTGATGATTTGAATGAAAATTTATTAATGGAATATATTGTCTAGTATGCTAATTTCATATATCAAAGAGCGTAACTTCAACACTGTAGTACTAGAAAATAAACAAATATCAATATAAAAATAGACATATAAGAAACTATCAAGCAAAATTTATCTAACGCCAATGCAACTTCTTTCTGTTTGACCATTTTTTCTTCGAGCGGGATAATTTTGTTCTTTTTGCGCAAAAAGAATACGAAGACATGTCTGAAACATCCATTGATTTCAGCATCATTCCCATTAAATAGACGAATAATTACAATGTTAAATACTGTTATGATAGCACTAGCTACGATCACAAGAATAATGAACACGATCAGGAAAGAAATCGGATTGGATGTTGCTGGAATAGCGTCCGATGCAAGCGTCAAAAAGACAACGAATGACAATAAGATAGTCATTCCGAATGACAGTCTCTCACCGCATTCATTCGGAAGAATGAACACCAATGGATTTAACAATGAAAGAATAGCGACCGGTGAAAATACTAAAACGTTGTAATACAACGGTTCACGTTTGATTTGGAATCGCACTTCCATCATATTTGGGACTTGAATAGATTTCTCGACTTTTATCGTTTCTAGGTTCCAGTCAGTATTCGGGACGAAGAATGTATTAACGTCATATGGGTTAATAGACTTTTCTAAGAATGTTGACCATGTATCGTCCCAAGTTACAAATAATAATGAGCATGTATGGGTATCAAAAGGAAATTTCCTTATATTTACATAACATTTTGCATTTAGCACTCCTCCTGGTACCCACTTAATATATCCATCATGTCTGATGGTGACTCCAAACGATTTATCTGAACCAACTGTGGCTAGACTATAGGCATCATTAACTAGAACTACGGTGGGTTTCCAGACTGTTTCCATTGAAACACTGACGGTATTAATGCCGTTATACTTTGGTTGCCATGTCAACGAACTATCTTTCCAAGTAAAATTGAGAATTGCAACAACGGAAAATATACCATCCACTTCGTTAAAACTGTTTATTCCCATTAGCACAAACGAAAAATATACTGCTAAACCAGCTGACTGGTTTGAAACTGGTTTCAATTCTGCGTTATAATTGGTGAATATATCCGTATAGAGGTTTTGATAGTCATTCATTTCTTGACCATTTAAACAACAGAAAATCAGACCAAAAACGACAGTCGTCAATTTCGGGTCCATGTCGATGAATGATAGAACCATCTACATGAGCTTGCATCATTAAGTTCATTTAATAGGACTGATTATGTAAACATGGAAACATCTCCGTCATTGGTTCTTTTCATTATTTTGACAATAAAGCACAACATTGGATAAACTCTTTTGTTTAAATCAATTGATTTTTTTTTGTTTTATAAATAAAATTCACTTTAAATAACATAGAAATCAATTTTTTGCCAATAACCTTTCAATTTAATTTCGTTTCAATTTTGTGAAAATACATTGTGTTAAAATTGTATTGTAAATAAACAGGAACACGTTAATGTAGTTCTCATTTGACAAAAATCTAAAATCATTTGATTACGAATTCTTCTTGACATCTAAATAACACTACAATGTCGCTGTCGATACTTGATACTTCTCAGTTCTCTCTCCTACGTGTAATTTCCATTACAAATCGAAGTGTGCTTTGTATCTATTCAAATATAAAAGTTATCGCTTCTATGGACTCATTCTAAAAACGTTTTTAAGATTTTGATTGGATCGTTTCATTTTTTTGTTTTGCTGACCGATCTTACTTCCGGTCATCTTTTTTATTGTTGCTTTCCTTTGTTTTACTTTTCTGTTTCATTGTATAGTTGATCGATAATCCAATAAGTCACAATAATTATCAACAATTTCTACCATTAAACGACTGATGAAAATTTGGTTTGGAAAGGCCACAGGATAGGTTCACTTCGGAGAACAACATGCTAAATTCAGGGGAGGTTGTTGTTTCTTTAGTCTTTTTCTCTTAAATATAGTTATGGCAAATACAATGTTTCAAACCTCAAAATACAAATATTCCAACACTTTTGAAAAAACATAACAAAATAATAATTTAATATAAAAAATAAATTCCAAATATATGGAGGGCCCGGGTGGCTCAATGAGTTAGGTAGTTGGCTTACCTGACAACTCTATCACCAATACGGCGTGGGTTCGCGCCCGGCCTTTTTTTTGTAAATTACAAAAAATACACAGTCGCAAGTGATAAAGCTTACCAGTTGCTTGTCCATGGTCGGTGGTTACCTCCGGGTACTCCGGCTTCTTCCAACAATAAAACTGGTCTGAAATATTGCTGAAAGTGGCGTTAAGCACAAATAAATCAATAAATAAATCAATCAAACCAAATATATGTTGTGTTTCATAGCTGAACACAATACAATATGGTATTTTCCCCAGCCAAATTTTGCTTCTGTGCAATATAACTACAGCTGTCACCTCATGATTTTATTACCCACGTCTTTAAAAACGTCACCTTCCGGATCACATGAGTTCACCCCGGTTTTTAGTGGGGTTCGTGTTACTCGATCTTTAATTTTATGTGTATGTTTTTTTCAGTTCGTCTAAACAGGAAATCAGTCCTACCAGTGTTTCCTGTGTTACTAAATGTTAAATTCTACTAGATGTTACGTTCTAAACTATGAGTTGAATTGGACCATGCATTTAGTTATAATTTTCGTTGTGTAATGCAGGTGTCTATTTTTTTTTTTTTTTTTTTTTTTTTATAGCAAAGCACATTTTAAAGATGCTTATAAATAAAACGATACTGTATACAGAGAACAAATTCAAATTGACAATTTAGCATTGGTGCATGTGAACGAAAAACGTCGGATTTGGAATTAGAGCTCTACCTCAACTACCATGAAGCTATCATTTGATTTGTTTGATAGGAAGTGTACAAATTTAAATTACGTAATATTAAATTATGACATACATATATTAGAATTACGTTTAATAAATATACAGTCAAAGCTGCCTTACATGGCACCTTGATATAACAAACCAATGTCTATAAAAGGCAGTCTCATTTCCCCCTTTTGAATAAATAGTGTATATATGCATATATTTTTAACACATACATGCCAACTCTACCGATTTACGCGGTAGTCTACCGATTTTTTAAGTCTTCTACCGCCTACCGATTTTAGATGTTTTCCTACCGATTTTAAAAAAAAATGTAAAAATTTGTTTATCGTGAATTGTTCACATGTTGATTATTCTTGTAGATTTCTAAGACGTATAAATGTGTACAAATCCAAATTATTTAGGTCCTTTCCGTAATCGTTTCCCTCTTAAATTTGTACCGAAACTTCCATTGGTCAATTCGTTATCATTAAGCCAATCAGAAACTGTATTTAAAATAAAGTTTTGAAGCACTACATTTTGAACTTATGACTCCTAAGCATATATATACAGTAGAACTTCGCTCGCTCGAACTCGAAGGTACTGTCAAAATGTGTTCGAGCTATCGGAAGTTCGAGCCACCGAGGTCCCGTAATTTTAGACAGATAAAAATCTTGTTCTGACCCGGGACAGTTTCATTACCTATATATGATAACTGATGCACAGTAAAACTGGCCTTTCTCGTAAAAAATATTTAATCATTTAAGTTCAAGTTCAAGTTCTTTATTCACTCGGACACATATATACAAGTGTAACAAACGGAATATTATACAAAATATTTTACATAATGACGGATATAACTAACCTAAAATAATACAGCCTCAGAATATAATTACAAAACATTTTGCAATTTAGATATAAATAAGACAATTTTTTCAGAACCTTAACATTACACAAAGATAACAGGCCTTTCATTTTGTACATGTTTGCATATCTAGTATAATAAATTGGAATACATTTACATCCAAGTCTTTGTACATCAGCAGAGGTACATTCAAATATAAAATGAAATTCAGTACCTAAACCAACATTACACAGATGACAAATACGTTCTTCTCTGGAAGTATTCGGCCATCTTCCAGTTTCTATTGGAAGCTTAATGTTATTGCATCTAAACTTTGTTATCATGTGGTAATAATTTTAATAAGTATTTCTCTAAATTAAATTCATTTTTAAATATGCCATAAAATTCTCCCCTAGAAGAGTTCTCAATTTGGTTAAAGCAGTTTTGAACATATTGATCAGTCAGATTTTGCTTAACAATAAATTTTAGTTGCACTGAATGAACTGGCTGTTGTTGGTTCCATAGATAATTAAGCCCAGTTTTCTCAAACATTGATTTGATCAAATTTAGCCACTTAAATTGAACATTATCAATAATACTCAAATTAATCATAATCTTTTTGTTTGAAATAAGTCTATTCCAAAAATTTACAATCCTTAATTTTATACACAATATATCAGTAGGTGTTCTACCAAGTTCTTCGTACATTGTATGTCATAAAATTTGGAGTAGTGGTTCTAATTAACACCTAAAATATTTCTACAGAACTGAAGATGAAGTTTTTCTAGTTGCTTAGTGTTCTCATAACAAAGTCCAACAAGTGCACAGTTCATGTCTTTTTCTATAAAATTTACTAATTCATTTTCAATATCTAAAAATGCATTTATTGATGAATATAGAGAGTTTTCAGGTAGGGTGTATACACATCCCAATAAAAGGTCATTATTAAATACTTAAATTTAATATGATTTTTAAGATTATTTTTATATACAACAACAATACCTCCAGATTTATGCTTAAATATTTTTCTATTTTTTGCAACATAGCTAAAACCATCTGGGATATTTAAAATGTCATATTTGTCAGTTTTTGTCTCTATAAAAATACATACTGTATATCATGTGTTGTAATTAACTGTATAAATTTAAGTAATAAAAGTTTTGACTTGATACTACAAACATTTTATTTCTGAAAAATTAAGTTTCTGTTTTTTAGACCTTGGGGCATTTTCATCAGTCGCTTCTCTTGATTGCCTGTCCTATTGATAGTGGTTGTCCGGGTTTCTAGGAGGGGGAAAGCGCATATGAGGTTCTCCGTTTCCAGGTTGAAGCGCATCTTTGCAATTTCATATGTGAATATTAGCATGTTTTTTTTATCAACTTAGCTGTGAATGTGAAAAAATTGTGAAAAATAAGTGATTTAAGTCTCAAATATATTAGTAAATCTTCCTTGTTTTCAACAATAAACCAGGAAATTTTTTTCCGCTTGAATAGTAAAACATACTCGACAATAGGCACTCATAATTGATGATATCTTATTGTAACACACACCATTCACACAAGAGATGACGTGGATTAAATGATTTTAAGTAACATAACCCCGCTATTTTATATTGAAGTGTATTTATCAAGCCAGTAGATTGATTAATCATATATATATGTACATTTGTATGTAAGCACATTCAACGTACATCTGTCAATTAAATTGCGATGTTCGAGTTTGATATGGTAAAACTCGTGATTTTAATATGATTCTCTATTATTGATGGGGCCATTTATTAAGTTCAACTGTTCGAGGTATCAGTGTTCGAGCGAAAGATTTTTTTTAGCTTAAAAATATATGGAAAATTGGCGGGACTTTCAAATAAGTTCGACCCATCCATGGTATTCGATCCATCCGAGTTCGAGGGACCAAGGTTTGACTTGTATATATGTAAAGTGCTAATTTCCATTTTTTCATGGTTTTTTCATACTATATTTAAAGATTTGACTGAACAGATTTTATATCCAAAATGCAACAGAATGCACCATTTTGCGTCCTTCTGAAAAACAATTTTCTGGGGGGGGGGGGTTCGTGGCAAACCCTAGACCTTCTACCGCTTTTAGTCTCTCGAGGGTTGGCATGTATGTTAACATGTAAAGGGCAGCTGCTCATAAAGGCCACATTTTCAGGTTCCCTTGAGTTTCCTTTATATACAGGTTTGACTGTAATTGTATCTACATGTATATTGAACCACAGGCGCTCGTGGAACGGACTTATCACCCCCCTTTTTCTAACTTTCTGTTTACAAATTTATTTTCAATAAAAAAAGAGATGAAACAATAAAGAAATAAAGAAATCTTATTGAAAATAAATTTGCAAACAGAAAATTAGAAAAGGGGGGGGGGGGGGGGGTGTCAGTCCGTGCCACGAGCGCCTGTGTATTGAAATACATATATTGAACTAGGTGAATCAAAGCCATCAAAATTGGGAATTTCCCCAGGAAGTAAAATAATTTTCAATAGCATTGGTGCCAGCAATGGTGGTTATTTAAGCACAAATTTTAGATTCTTATTGAGGTGAATATTGTTCTATTTCTCCTTGTATTTGATGATCTGTCTAGATACCACATAATATTAATGTAAAACAGCATGAACAAGGTAAATTGAATTAAACATATTGTATAAGCTCAAAGTGTAATATTGAAGATCCGTTCCAATATAAATGCGCAGTAATATGGAAAACAAAAGTTATTTTTCACTGTTGTAAAACTATTGATGTTTTCAATCTGAAGTGCTCTCTGGCCTATTTTAATTTGCAAACAAATGCATATTTTGTAAGATTAATATATAAATATTTAAAATTGCTCCCATGTAAATGTGTAGTAATATGGAAAACGAAAGTTATTTTTCACTGTTGTAAAACTATTGATGTTTTCAATCGGAAGTACTGCCTATTTTGAGTAGCAATCATTCGATCCTTTCAATGCGAGTTCGTATCATCGAAAAAATACACAATAATAGGACCAACAATCCAAACCTAACAACACCTCTCTGTAGACAAAAGAATGACTACTGGATACGAGAATTAGGGACTGCAACACCCTATGGTTGTAATGACAAAATTGATGGTATAGGCATCCTATCTAGCCCTACCTGTAGATCGGTGAATGTGATGGATATTTGCAACTCCTCTCCTCTGTAAACGAAGCCATGGTCATCGTCATTTATACATCCCCTATATTTCATCATGTTTCACTAAATGACCTTCTACCATTTATGCAGAAATCGTTTGGTATGCATCACATGCGCTCGAAACTATTTTCACTACCACTTTCAAAATTATGGTTTTTTGTTTCGTTCAGGATAATTTTTTTCGGACAACACGAGAGTTAGAATATTTATTTTTTTTGTCGGGTATTTTTCCAGAATTTAACATTTGGTTATATAACAAAAACTCTGAATCAGATTATTTTTTTTTCCTCCACCAAAATCAGAATATGTTTTTCAGCAACATTGGGAATCAGAATATTTTTGCTTGATATATATTGAAATTTAAAAAGAAAATTAGCAAAAACCTGCTGTTATAGATTTTCATGTCTGTGGTGTTACCCTTCCTATTAAGGCTAGTAAGAGTCATCTGTCTTGTCATATTTGAAGCAAAAATAGTTGCTTATAAATTTCCTGTTTCATGACATGTGCAGACGACAAAGTTGAAACACAAAAGTGATCCATAAACTAATATAGAGCCGAAAAGGTACGTGCAATTGGTATAGTATATAAATTTTATGTATGTGGTGTACTTCTCACTACTTCTTTTTGTTAGAATTGAACAAAATGTAAAAATATACAATACATTACATTTGGTATTCGTCACAGGATATACATATAAAATATAGTCAGGGAGATATTATTTTCCTTTTATCCCGAAAATACTTACCTGTTTGTCTGTGGTGTTACTGTCAATGGTGTTACCATAAAGATTGTGTAACACCACAGACATTTAGCATTAAAAATGTGAATAAACAAATTATTCCATAAACAGTAATATTCAGAAGAAAATATTGCTCTTTAACCTATGCAGAAAAATTGTTCTAACATCCTCATTTACTTATAAGATATAGTTTAAGGAGTATACTGTTTAGACCTGGTAACACCAGGGACATATCTTCATAACACCATGGACATATCTTCATAACACCATGGACAAAACTGATATTGTTCATGCATTAAATCAATATGTTGAAAAACTGAATATTGTACTGAAAACATTTAAGAAAACAACAAATATAGGTTGATAGTTGTGTTTTTTTCTTGAATTAAATGTTTACATTCATGACGATGTCCCTGGTGTTACTTTTGTCATCTGTGGTGTTACCTCATGTCAATGGTGTTATCTCATGTAAATTGTTTCATAAAAAGGATAAATAACATAATTGAAGTAAATTATATTATAGTTGAATAAAGTTGACTTTGATAACTATGTATAAGTCATTTTTTCTTTATATAAAGTGAAACAAAATACAATTATGAAAACTTGTGTTTCATAATGCAGCTTAAATGGAACTCCGCAACTACATATCCAAATATTGTGAAAACAAATAGTGCTCCAAAGGAAATATCCTACACTATGCATAATTTCCCTGTATATTATGTATGTAACCACTTTTTACATAAAAAATATTTTTCATTTTCCTAAAAAGAATAATTTTATGTTGGTAACACCACGGACTGAAAGGTATGAGGGGGTGCTACATATCTAGAAATATTTTTTTTCTTGGTGGTTTTTCCGACTGCATATTATGTGAATATGTCATTGTAATGTAGGAAAAACTAGTAGGTTAAAGCAAAACGGGAACGAAAATATTTGATGTCACCAAAATATGAACAGGAAATAGTGCGTGTATTTTGATAATGACCCAGATATGGTCCACTTGTTGTAAACACTTCCCGGTCCTTTTCTCATTCATGACTCATCGCCGGGTTTGTAACTAGATTAAACGATAGGTGACACTACTGGAGCAGGAACTACTTACCCTTACGGAACACATGAGTTCACCCCATTTTTAGTGGGATTCGTGTTACTCTTTAGTTTTATATGTATGTTTTGTAAATCGTTGTTTGTTGTTTTGGCCATTGTGTTGTCTGTCCTTCGATATACGGGTTCTGATTACCCCTTTGTATTTTCACTCTTCTTATCACCGGATTTGTAACTATAGTAACTTGACGGGTGTCACCTGTGGAGAAGGAACTGCTTATCCTCCCGGAGTACCTAGTTTACCCTCGGTTTTTAGTGGGGTTCATGTTACTCGAGCTTTAGTTTTCTTTGTAGTGTTTTGTAGATCGATGTTTTTTCTTTTGCCCTTCTTCGTTTGCCTATTGTGGTGTCTGCCCTTCTTCGTTTGGCTATTGTGTTGTCTGCCCTTCTTCGTTTGGCTATTGTGTTGTCTGCCCTTCTTCATTTGGCTATTGTGTTGTCTGTCTTTTTCGTTTGGCTATTGTGTTGTCTGCCCTTCTTCGTTTGGCTATTGTGTTGTCTGTCCTTCGTTTGGCTATTGTGTTGTCTGCCCTTCTTCGTTTGGCTATTGTGTTGTCTGTCCTTCTTCGTTTGGCTATTGCGTTTTCTGCCCTTCTTCGTTTGGCTATTGTGTTGTCTGTCCTTCTTCGTTTGGCTATTGTGTTGTCTGTCCTTCTTCGTTTGGCTATTGTGTTGTCTGCCCTTCTTCGTTTGGCTATTGTGTTGTCTGTCCTTCGTTTGGCTATTGTGTTGTCTGCCCTTCTTCGTTTGGCTGTTGTGTTGTCTGTCCTTCTTCGTTTGGCTATTGTGTTGTCTGTCCTTCTTCGTTTGGCTATTGTGTTGTCTATCCTTCTTCGTTTAGCTATTGTGTTGTCTGTCCTTCGTTTGGCTATTGTGTTGTCTGTCCTTCTTCGTTTGGCTATTGTGTTGTCTGCCCTTCTTCGTTTGGCTATTGTGTTGTCTGCCCTTCTTCGTTTGGCTATTGTGTTGTCTGCCCTTCTTCGTTTGGTTATTGTGTTGTCCGTCCTTCTTCGTTTGGCTATTGTGTTGTCTGCCCTTCTTCGTTTGGCTATTGTGTTGTCTGTACTTCTTCGTTTGGCTATTGTGTTGTCTGCCCTTCTTCGTTTGGCTATTGTGTTGTCTGCCCTTCTTCGTTTGGTTATTGTGTTGTCTGCTCTTCTTCGTTTGGCTATTGTGTTGTCTGTCCTTCTTCGTTTGGCTATTGTGTTGTCTGCCCTTCTTCGTTTGGCTATTGTGTTGTCTGTCTTTTTCGTTTGGCTATTGTGTTGTCTGTCCTTCTTCGTTTGGCTATTGTGTTGTCTGTCCTTCGTTTGGCTATTGTGTTGTCTGCCCTTCTTCGTTTGGCTATTGTGTTGTCTGTCCTTATTCGTTTGGCTATTGTGTTTTCTGCCCTTCTTCGTTTGGCTATTGTGTTGTCTGTCATTCTTCGCTTGGCTATTGTGTTGTCTGTCCTTCGTTTGGCTATTGTGTTGTCTGCCCTTCTTCGTTTGGCTATTGTGTTGTCTGTCCTTCTTCCTTTGGCTATTGTGTTGTCTGCCCTTCTTCGGTTTGCTATTGTGTTGTCTGTCCTTCGTTTGGCTATTGTGTTGTCTGCCCTTCTTCGTTTGGCTATTGTGTTGTCTGTACTTCTTCGTTTGGCTATTGTGGTGTCTGCCCTTCTTCGTTTGGCTATTGTGTTGTCTGTACTTCTTCGTTTGGCTATTGTGGTGTCTGCCCTTCTTCGTTTGGCTATTGTGTTGTCTGCCCTTCTTCTTTTGGCTATTGTGTTGTCTGTCCTTCGATTTACGGCTATGGTATTTTCAAACTTTTCTCTTTGTTTAAAAAATGAAAATATGATCGGACACCAGTTTTTCAATTTAGAATTGTTTGCATAGCTGACCATATATTTATTTACAGATACACTAGATTACAAGATGGGCGAAGTCAGTGATCATTCAATAATACTGTCAAGGACACTTGATGCACTAGAACTTTCAGACGACCACGTCCGTTCAAGAGTTTCAAAATTTTCAAGGTTAGAGGTTTTAGCCAATGCTGTAGATTTTACACCGGACTATCAAAATTCAATATTAACCGGAAGTATCATGGATGGAGTTGGTTGGAAGGGATACATGACGGACATAGACACGATGTTACGTTTTCCTTATGTTACCGTAAAGGAAAAAGGACATTCGCAGAGTAACCATGATGGTCATCATATCTTCGAGATTGAAGCAGAGAATGTTCATCCTGGATACACCAGATTAAGGTTGTACAAAGAAGGACGATTGATGGACAATAACATATTTTCATTGACTCCAAAAGGAGTGAGGTCTTATTGTTATGAAGAGGAAGGGAACCTTTACCTGTCATCATATATATTTAAGTCGGCTTTTAATAGGTACCAGGTCATACCAGAACGACCTGCATGGGTCATGCAGAGCTCGTATAACTATGCGGTAACCTATCCAGACGACGAAGACATTCTTGAGCATGGTCCAGCAGTATGCTTTTCTGACGATACAAAGGAAGTGTCCATGCACGACGCTGTACCTTGTTTTCATTGTCAACAATGGCCAATCCAGGCATCTGGTTGGAAGACGCGCAGTCCAAGAAACTGGCCCCCAAAAACAGATGTTGACCGAATCGTATCCGCAGGGTGTGAAGTTGTTCCAGTAGGTTTTATAGGTAGTCAGTCACGACATTTGGAGTGGAGGTTATCATTTGCGTTGGCTGAGCGTCAGTTACTCTGCACGTTTAACAATACACAGCATAAATGTTATTCTCTCCTAAAAATGCTTTTAAAAGATGTTGTCATGGATACCGTCCCGAATGTCCTATCGTCTTTTCAAATGAAAAATGCATTGTTTTGGACACTCGAGAAAACTGACATTACAATCTGGTGCGAAGAACGAATCACAGAAGCGTTCATGGAATGTGTGAAAACAATGCATTACTTTCTGCAAAATGGAAAAGCACCTGGTTATTTTATTGCAGAAAATAATGTGTTGGATCGACGGATGAACGAAACGGAACAAAATCAATTGGTGGAATTATTTGACGGATTTATAAAGGAAGGGTGGAAATGTTTGCTTCAGTGCCAGTCTCTGACAACTGAACCAAACCTTCGGACATTATTAGAGTTATATGAAGAAGCATCGTGTCTTGATCGCGTGCTACAAGAAATGATCAAAACTGACGTAAAATCCATTTGGTCTCAGCACGACTTGACACTGTTTCCGAGGTACGAGGATGCACGTTTAGAAATCATGACATATGTTGCACCTAAGCCAGAATGCTTGTCCATGACAATCGTTAGACATCATATGATGCTACAACAATTAGAAGATAGATCAATAAGCGATTTCTATAGAAATGTCCTCAAACCAGTTGTAGCTTCCATTAAATCAAGCCTAGGATCGCATCTCTTTTCATTTTACATTGAAAATAATAAGGTTTCAGCAATGACAACAGGACTGCAAGAAATCCTTCCACTTGCTGAAGAAAATCTTATAAATGGTATGGAATCTGACGCTTCCGCCGGGAGACTGAAATATGCAACGTACCTGTACATGACGGGAAAAATGGAAAAATGTAAAGAGATTGCTGAAAGTATTTTGCAAAACGGGAACAGATTATCAGCTTATGTTCCACATTTTCTGCCGTCTAAATTTGGTCCAACAGCGCAAGAAGTGCAAGATTATGAGAAATTTGTTCGAGACAATGAAATGGACCTGGAACAACGATACCTATCGTCTGTTTGTCAGGCTGTTCTGTTCCTGCCAACAGAGAGAGAAGCATCACCTCCGGCAGTACAATTCCAGATGCAAACGTCACTTCCGGAGCCTTTAGCATATACATCATGGCTTGGTTGGGCTATTTACGATCCAGTTGTATACGCATACTATCTGCTTTTTCTTTGTGAAATGAAGGTTGGTAGGGTTTCCGACGCCGAAAACTTTCTAGTATCAATTGAAAAGCTCTTAGCAGAAGAAAATGTTGGTTATGAAGTTTCTGCACTGAATCTTCTAGGATATTCGTATGTGTTTGTAAATAATGTTGAGAAAGGTGTTCCGTTTCTCCTAAAAGCTATGGAAATATCAGTAGCTCCGAATTCTACAGTGTGGCAATTGGGACGCAGTCTGTCCGACATTTTAAATGGGCCACATGCTAGACAGAAAAATCCTGTTACGGCAACACTTTAAAAACACTAGAATCTATTTTAATCGTCGTATGACATGTAGATAGTGTAGAGCCGTGGACATAGTTTTAGCATTATATATATTCCAGTGAACTTTTAAATGTATATAGCAAAGAAGACTTGTCTGTTCCCGAGGGCCTGCGGAGTTTTTAATCACAGGACACAAATATTCATTCATTGAATTTCGTCCTTTACCTGGAAGAAGAAGAAGATAGTACTGTGTGTTATGCGTAGCATACAAACGTTCAACCATACATAACTCTCCAGCGATCTCACATGGAACACCCACATCTGTAACATCACTGGGAAAGACAAGAAATAACTAGGATTTCTACGAAGAAACCTGCAGGTCAGAAATGAAACAATAAAGGAGAATGCATACAAAACGATAGTAAGATCAAATATAGAATACTGCTCTACGGTATGGTCACCACATACCAAAAACAACAAAGATGAATTGGAAAGAGTACAGAGATAAGATAAGATAAGACAAATTTATTTTGATTCGGCATAAAATCAATTATACAACACAAGCTCTGAAGAGCTTTTGACCGAATATAAAGACATATACATAACATAAAAACAACACAAGATAACAACATGCATTACTATTTTAAAACATACTTAGATCAGCTATAGCATGCAGTCAAAATTTGGCAACAAATTAGAATGAATTAAAATTCCAACAATAAATTCAGAGGAGAGCAGCACGCTTTGTATCTGGTCGATACCATAACACAAGCAGCGTATCCGACATGATAAGTAACCTGAATTGGGAGACTCGAACAAAGACGTATGAGAGCCAGAGTCACGATGTTTTATAAAATTTACTTGACTTGATGCTTTTCAGTTTAACTTGTGCTTTATTTTAGTGCTTGGCTATTTCTGCATGAATATTATAAAAATATTTTTAAAATATGTTTTAAAATATGTTTTAAAAGTACATGAATATATTATATGTGTTTTGAGTTAATTTGCCTATTTGCTTAATTATAGACTGCTTATAATTTGCATGAATGTACTTGTATGTGTAATGGCTGCTATAAATGTCGGCATCTATTTTCTGTTTTGACTTCTGGTCCTATGCCAGTAGGTGCGCAGAGAGGCACTTACCACATGCGCACTGGCTGTAGGGGTCTAGAAGTCAAAGCACAGAAATGTATGCATAAATATTATCTGGATATGTATTAGTTTTGTATTGCATGACATGTTTTATTGTGCTGTATTTAATTTATGAAATTGTATTATGCATGTCGGTTTGAAAAGCTCTTGGGAGCTTATGTTGCACTGTTACAAAATGTACCGACTTTAAATAAAACTTTGATTGATTGATAAAATAACCAACAATGTTGTGGCCATTGATCCTAACCACTATGTCACTCATCAACAGAAAATAACCAGGTTCAGCAACAAACTTCAGTTCCAAACCTACAGCACAACTAAAGACTACTTTAAATATTTTCTTTCCACAGACAATGCGCATCTGGAACTCACTACCAGCCAGCACTATTGTGCCAGGCCATTCCTTGGATCAGTTTAAAACTCTGATCCAAGGTTACAAATTCTAAATCCCCCTTCTTTTTTTCTGTAGTGTATATACATGTTATATTTTAAAGATAATATTCTGAGTGACAATATTCAGTGACAATATTCATGAATATTGGTGCAATAGCTATATGCAACACATCAGTCATCTAAACATTTGGTCACGTCTGGTACTAATATTTAATATATCCAGTATTTTGGCATATTTAGTAGAATGGACATTAAATGTTACCGTTGTTATCATTATGTTCAGTAGCTGAAGCTTTATAGTCAGTTTATTTGGTGTATCTACTATTATATGCAGTGGTTGAAACTTTATGTTCAGTTGGTGATATTTTATGTTCAGTAGTTAAGGCTTTATGTTCAGTGGTTAAGGCTTTATGTTCAGTGGTTGAAACTTTATGTTCAGTTGTTGAAGTTTTATGTTCAGTGGTTGAAGATTTATGTTCAGTTGTTGACATTTTATGTTCAGTAGCTGAAGTTTTATGTTCAGTAGTTAAGGCTTTATGTTCAGTGGTTGAAACTTTATGTTCAGTTGTTGAAGTTTTATGTTCAGTGGTTGAAGATTTATGTTCAGTTGTTGACATTTTATGTTCAGTAGCTGAAGTGTTATGTTCAGTAGTTAAGGCTTTATGTTCAGTAGCTGACGCTTTATCTTCAAGAGTTGAAGTTTTATGTTCAGTGGTTGAAGCTTTATGTTCAGTAGTTGAAGCTTAATGTTTAGTAGTTGAAGTTTTATGTTCAGTAGTTGAAACTTTTTGTTCAGCAGTTGAAGATTTGTGTTAGGTAGTTGATATTTTATGTTCAATAGTTGAAGCTTTATGTTGAAAATTAATGTTCATTAATTAAAGTTTTATGTTCTGCAGTTGAAGTTTTATGTTAATAGGTACTTATGTATATATATATATATATGTAAAACAAATTATATAAAATATGGAACGTCACGACTGGTGTTATTCAATATTTTTTTGGGTGCATATTTAGTGGAATATTACAGTGTTGTCATTACATTCAATAAATGAATATTTATGTTCAGTAGTTGAAGTTTTTTGTTCAAGAGTTGAAGCTTTATGTTCAATAGTTAGTTCATTATGGTGATGAGAAAAGACAAACCAGAGGCTCTCAAGAGCCTGTATCGTTCACCTGGTTATAAAAAGAACCAATTGGTCCTATGTAAAAACTATGTCCTGCAGTGGTAGTCATCTTGGAATTCCGATCAACATAAAAAACACAAAGTTTGTAAAGGACCTTCCAATGATTGAAGCACAGTTTAGGTTCAATCAGTGCAATAGCTTCAAAGAACATATTTCTGTATTTCCCCCATATGGTCCTGTGTTAATACTATGACCTGTGGTGGCAGCCATCTTGGATTTCCGATCGGCATAAAAAACAGAAACTTTGCAGAGGACCTTCCAATGATCATTCCTGGGCAGTTTGGTTTCAACTGTCGAAGTGGTTTCAGAGAAGAAACGTTTTGAAACATGTTTCCCATAGGGTCCAATGTTAAATTAAGTCCTGTCGTAGCCGCCATTTTGAATTTCATATCGGAACAAAAAACCTTAAGTTTGTAGAGGACTATCCAATGAACATTCATGTACAGTTTGGCTTTAATCATATTTGTAGTTTCTGAGAAGAAGGCATTTGAACATTTTCCCTTAGGGTCCAATGCTAATCTATGTATTGCGGTGGCGGCCATCTTGGATTTCCGATCAGCATAATAAACAGAAACTTTGTAGAGGACCTTCCAATGATCATTCCTGGGTGGTTTGGTTTCAATTGTTCAAGTGGTTTCAGAGAAGAAGCGTTTTGAAAAAAAAATCCCATAGGGTCCAATGTTAAATTAAGTCCTGCCGTAGCCGCCATTTTGAATTTCATATCGGAACAAAAAACTTAAAGTTTGTAGAGGACCATCCAATGAACATTCATGTACAGTTTGGCTTTAATCATATTTGTAGTTTCTGAGAAGAAGGCATTTGAACATTTTCCCATAGGGTCCAATGTTAATCTATGTCCTGTGGTGGTGGCCATCTTGGATTTCCGATCAGCATAATAAACAGAAACTTTGTAGAGGACCTTCCAATGATCATTCCTGGGCAGTTTGGTTTCAATTGTTCAAGTGGTTTCAGAGAAGAAGCATTTTGAAACATTTTTCCCATAGGGTCCAATGTTAAACTAAGTCCTGCTGTAGCCGCCATTTTGAATTTCATATCGGAACAAAAAACCTAAAGTTTGTAGAGGACCATCCAATGAACATTCATGTACAGTTTGGCTTTAATCATATTTGTAGTTTCTGAGAAGAAGGCATTTGAACATTTTCCCATTGGGTCCAATGGTAATCTATGTCCTGTGGTGGTGGCCATCTTGGATTTCCGATCGGCATAAAAAACAGAAACTTTGTAGAGGACCTTCCATTGATCATTCCTGGGTAGTTTGGTTTCAATTGTCCAAGTGGTTTCAGAGAAGAAGCATTTTGAAACCTTTTTCCCATAGGGTCCAATGTTAAACTAAGCTCTACCATAGCCGCCATTTTGAATTTCATATCGGAACAAAAAACCTTAAGATTGTAGAGGACCATCCGATGAACATTCATGTACAGTTTGGCTTTAATCATATTTGTAGTTTCTGAGAAGAAGGCATTTGAACATTTTCCCATAGGGTCCAATGTTAATCTATGTCCTGCGGTGGTGGCCAACTTGGATTTCCGATCAGCATAATAAACAGAAACTTTGTAGAGGACCTTCCAATGATCATTCCTGGGTAGTTTGGTTTCAATTGTTCAAGTGGTTTCAGAGAAGAAGCATTTTGAAACATTTTTCCCATAGGGTCCAATGTTAAACTAAGTCCTGCTGTAGCCGCCATTTTGAATTTCATATCGCAACAAAAAACCTTAAGTTTGTAGAGAACCATCCAATGAACATTCATGTACAGTTTGGCTTTAATCATATTTGTAGTTTCTGAGAAGAAGGCATTTGAACATTTTCCCATAGGGTCCAATGTTAATCTATGTCCTGTGGTGGTGGCCATCTTGGATTTCCGATCGGCACAAAAAACAGAGACTTTGTAGAGGACCTTCCAATCATCATTCCTGGGCAGTTTGGTTTCAATTGTCCAAGTGGTTTCAGAGAAGAAGCATTTTGAAACATTTTTCCCATAGGGTCCAATGTTAAACTAAGCTCTGCCCTAGCCGCCATTTTGAATTTCATATCGGAACAAAAAACCTAAAGATTGTAGAGGCCCATCCAATGAATATTCATGTACAGTTTGGCTTTAATCATATTTGTAGTTTCTGAGAAGAAGGCATTTGAACATTTTCCCAAAGGGTCCAATGTTAATCTATGTCCTGCGGTGGTGGCCATCTTGGATTTCCGATCAGCATAAAAAACAGAAACTTTGTAGAGGACCTTCCAATGATCATGCCTGGGCACTTTGGTTTCAATTGTTCAAGTGGTTTCAGAGAAGAAGCATTTTGAAACATTTTTCCCATAGGGTCCAATGTTAAACTAAGTCCTGCTGTAGCCGCCATTTTGAATTTCATATCGGAACAAAAAACCTTAAGTTTGTAGAGAACCATCCAATGAACATTCATGTACAGTTTGGCTTTAATCATATTTGTAGTTTCTGAGAAGAAGGCATTTGAACATTTTCCCATAGGGTCCAATGTTAATCTATGTCCTGTGGTGGTGGCCATCTTGGATTTCCGATCAGCATAAAAAACAGAAACTTTGTAGAGGACCTTCCAATGATCATTCCTGGGCAGTTTGGTTTCAATTGTTCAAGTGGTTTCAGAGAAGAAGTATTTTGAAACATTTTTCCCATAGGGTCCAATGTTAAACTAAGTCCTGCTGTAGCCGCCATTTTGAATTTCATATCGGAACAAAAAACCTTAAATTTGTAGAGGACCATCCAATGAACATTCATGTACAGTTTGGCTTTAATCATATTTGTAGTTTCTGAGAAGAAGACATTTGAACATTTTCCCATAGGGTCCAATGTTAATCTATGTCCTGTGGTGGTGGCCATCTTGGATTTCCGATCGGCACAAAAAACAGAGACTTTGTAGAGGACCTTCCAATGATCATTCCTGGGCACTTTGGTTTCAATTATCCAAGTGGTTTCAGAGAAGAAGCGTTTTGAAACATTTTCCCCATAGGGTCCAATGTTAAACTAAGTCCTGCCGTAGCCGCCATTTTAAATTTCATATCGGAACAAAAAACCTAAAGTTTGTAGAGGACCATCCAATGAATATTCATGTACAGTTTGGCTTTAATCATATTTGTAGTTTCTGAGAAGAAGGCATTTGAACATTTTCCCAAAGGGTCCAATGTTAATCTATGTCCTGCGGTGGTGGCCATCTTGGATTTCCGATCAGCATAAAAAACAGAAACTTTGTAGAGGACCTTCCAATGATCATTCCTGGGCACTTTGGTTTCAATTGTTCAAGTGGTTTCAGAGAAGAAGCATTTTGAAACATTTTTCCCATAGGGTCCAATGTTAAAATAAGTCCTGCTGTAGCCGCCATTTTGATTTTCATATCGGAACAAAAAACCTTAAGTTTGTAGAGAACCATCCAATGAACATTCATGTACAGTTTGGCTTTAATCATATTTGTAGTTTCTGAGAAGAAGGCATTTGAACATTTTCCCATAGGGTCCAATGTTAATCTATGTCCTGTGGTGGTGGCCATCTTGGATTTCCGATCAGCATAAAAAACAGAAACTTTGTAGAGGACCTTCCAATGATCATTCCTGGGCAGTTTGGTTTCAATTGTTCAAGTGGTTTCAGAGAAGAAGTATTTTGAAACATTTTTCCCATAGGGTCCAATGTTAAACTAAGTCCTGCTGTAGCCGCCATTTTGAATTTCATATCGGAACAAAAAACCTTAAATTTGTAGAGGACCATCCAATGAACATTCATGTACAGTTTGGCTTTAATCATATTTGTAGTTTCTGAGAAGAAGACATTTGAACATTTTCCCATAGGGTCCAATGTTAATCTATGTCCTGTGGTGGTGGCCATCTTGGATTTCCGATCGGCACAAAAAACAGAGACTTTGTAGAGGACCTTCCAATGATCATTCCTGGGCACTTTGGTTTCAATTATCCAAGTGGTTTCAGAGAAGAAGTGTTTTGAAACATTTTCCCCATAGGGTCCAATGTTAAACTAAGTCCTGCCGTAGCCGCCATTTTGAATTTCATATCGGAACAAAAAACCTAAAGTTTGTAGAGGACCATCCAATGAATATTCATGTACAGTTTGGCTTTAATCATATTTGTAGTTTCTGAGAAGAAGGCATTTGAACATTTTCCCATAGGGTCCAATGTTAATCTGTGTCCTGCAGTGGCGGCCACCTTGGATTTCCGATCGGCATAAAAAGCAGAAACTGTGTAGAGGACCTTCCAATGATCATTCCTGGGCAGTTTGGTTTCAATTGTTCAAGTGGTTTAAGAGAAGAAGCATTTTGAAACATTTTCCCCATAGGGTCCAATGTTAAACTAAGTCCTGCCATAGCCGCCATTTTTAATTTCATATCGGAACAAAAACCTTAAGATTGTAGAGGACCATCCAATTAACATTCATGTACAGTTTGGCTTTAATCATATTTGTAATTTCTGAGAAGGCGGCATTTGAACATTTTCCCATAGGGTCCAATGTTAATCTATGTCCTACGATGGCAGCAATCTTGGATTTCCGATCGGCATAAAAAACAGAAACTTTGTGAAGGACATTCCAATGATCATTCATTTACAGTTTGGGTTCAGTCAGTTCATTAGTTTCAGAGAAGAAGATCTTTGAAATTTCAGCCAATCAGAGCATATTATTGGCCCTGGCAGCCATGTTGAATATCCGATTGGAACGAAAAACAGAAACTTTGTAGAGGACCATCCAAGGAACATTCCTGCTAAGTTTGGTTCCAATTGGCCCAGTGGTTTCGGAGAAGAAGCTTGAAATGTGAAAAGTTTACAGACGCCAGACAACAGACGACGGACACCAAGTGATGGCAATAGTTCACCTGGACCTCTGGTCCAGGTGAACTAAAAATGGACACCGAAACCAGAGACACGATTTAAAACGCAGCAAGGAAACCCAAGAAGAGTTTCTTATCAGCTTATCATCACTGTTTGATGAATTTCAGTGCAACAGACAATACAACCAGTGAATGCTTGAATCACAGATGGCTAAAATGGACGAGACAATAGCGGACACGTACATGTTTCTAAAGAGAAGCAACAAGGAGTAGAATAAGCACAACCAGATTATTGTAAATATCCGAGAGGCTTATAGTCATATGGAGAAGGACAATTTGACAAAGGACAAAATTATCACCAGTTCAACAAGTTGTACTGTACCACACAAACAAAGGTTAAGACCATTGGTTTATGGGGGAGTAAAATTAAATACAACATATGGAAATTAGTACATACCAGCTGAATTATGTGCAACAAATACCAAGTGTGGACAAATCCTATCATTCATTGTCACATAAAACTACAAAGTTGAAAATGCAATTGACCTTTGGAATGGCAAATGGAACAGAAAAGAACTGATTACAAGGAAAAAGAAAATAAGATATGATGTGCATATCTTATTTTCTTTATTCGCTTATGCGAAGGAAAATTATATGGCCAGTAGTTCTGGACCAATCATTTAACTTTTATGGGGAAGGTGTAGTTCACACGAAACAAACAAAAATCTGGCCAAGTTTGGGTCAAATTGGTTCAGTGGTTTCAGATAAGAAGATTTTTGAAAAAGTTTACAGATGGATTACGGATGCCAAGTGATGGCAATAGCTCACATGGCCTTTAAGCCAGGTGATCTAAAAAAAACAACCACTCCCCTTAAAGTTAAATGGTCGTTCTGTCAATGTTGTGTGGTAATAAGTGTGAAAACCACGGTAACAAAGATAAAAATATGTCAGCTATTTTCACTCTCTTAATTTTATTATAACACATTTAATAAGAAAAGCAATGAATGAACAATGATCAATCATTAAGAACAATACTTAACACGTGATATCAAATCAGTGATTAAACATTGATTAGTAAACATATTAAATCAGTGATTAAATGCTGATTAGCAAATAGATATAAATTCAGTGATTAAACACTGATTAGTTAACATATATCAAATTAAAAATTTATTATTATTTATCAGTGATTAAATACAAATTAGCAAACAGATATCAAATTAGCGACTAAACATTGATTAGTAAACAGCCATGAAATCAGTGATTAAGCAGCTATTAAAAAGGTGAATAAACGATAATAATTAAAAACATAAAGCATACAAATAAACTGTGGACTGTAGAAACCTGTAATCGCTCGCATGTCTTAGAATTGGTTCAGAGGGCACAAAGGGCAATATTCAACAGAGTGTCCCTTTTAAAATGTTAAGACCATTTGCACATTTCTGATTTGTTTATGAAATTATAAGTTGTCATATAATTTCAGAGGAGTTATTTACCTTTAATACCGAAAAATTAATCCAATTTCATGAGGAATTCAATGAAAATAACAAACTATATTTGTTCGTAATCTGTACATAATTTTCAAGGGGGCTGTCATGATCATCTGCTAGTTGGATTTATAATTACCCATGCAATCAGTGCCTATCACCACTACAGTTTTATTGGTGGAGGAAATCGGCGTACTGACAAGCTTTATTACATAATTTTGTTAGCAGTGGCATGACATTTTAACATTGCAAGCAATCTATAACAGATAAAATAGCAAAGCCTCCACCTACCAATTAGCTCCACAGAATTAGATATTATATAGCATGTAAATGATTAAAAAAAAAAAAATATTGATTGATTTAACAGATGATCATCAGCCGATTTCCTGCCCTTTTCCCCCTTTTTAGGGGGTGGGGTGGGAGGAGCATGTACTGAGTGTTACCCTGTCTGAATCCACACCTTAACATATCTGAATTGTACACATATTTGATTAGTTTTAATATTGTTTACTGTGTAAAAGAACCTATGTTTGGGAAGTAACATGGAATCCTATAAAATGGACATTAGGGGCAATCCAGGTAAATAAAGGCTTAAAAATATTATATGCAACTATCTCAAAAAAATGATATACCTGAACCAATACTTTTTGAAACGTTATTCTCCTATTTCTTGTTAAATAATCACTGCTTTAAAAATATTTACTTCCGTCACATTATAAAAAAATAAAACAACAATACATCTTTTTTTATAAACATTGAATGTGATAAATACCAATTTAATTAAAATTTGATTTTTAATTGCTCCCGATTTTATGTGCGACAAAACCGAGAGCAATTAAAAATCAAATTTATTTAGATTGGATAAAACAAATTTATTAAAAAAAAATTCAAAAAATCAAAACAAAAGAAAGTAATTTACATAGAACAAAAGATACAAGATAATGGCAACTAAATATAAACATACAGAATTCAGATCTATAAATGTAAAATACTAATATTACAAAATTTGTTTAATTATTCATCATAAAACTAGTAATGATAATATAATTAATATAGAACATTATTAGATTATGCGAGTACATTTTCTGAGTATACCTCATTCAGAAAATGAATACTTGAGTACATCTCCTCAATATGACTCGTTTAGAAAATGAGTACATCTTCTGAGTAAAACTCATTCAGAAAATGTGTACTCTAGTACATCTTCTAAGTAAAACTCATTCAGAAAATGTGTACTCTAGTACATCTTCTGAGTAAAACTCATTCAGAACATGTGTACTCTAGTACATCTTCTAAGTAAAACTCATTCAGAAAATGTGTACTCTAGTACATCTTCTAAGTAAAACTCATTCAGAAAATGTGTACTCTAGTACATCTTCTGGGTAAAACTCATTCAGAAAATGTGTACTCTAGTACATCTTCTGAGTAAAACTCATTCAGAAAATGTGTACTCTAGTACATCTTCTGAGTAAAACTCATTCAGAACATGTGTACTCTAGTACATCTTCTGAGTAAAACTCATTCAGAAAATGTGTACTCTAGTACATCTTCTGAGTAAAACTCATTCAGAAAATGTGTACTCTAGTACATCTTCTGAGTAAAACTCATTCAGAACATGTGTACTCTAGTACATCTTCTGAGTAAAACTCATTCAGAAAATGTGTACTCTAGTACATCTTCTGAGTAAAACTCATTCAGAAAATGTGTACTCTAGTACATCTTCTGAGTAAAACTCATTCAGAAAATGTGTACTCTAGTACATCTTTTGAGTAAAACTCATTCAGAAAATGTGTACTCTAGTACATCTTCTAAGTAAAACTCATTCAGAAAATGTGTACTCTAGTACATCTTATGAGTAAAACTCATTCAGAAAATGTGTACTCTAGTACATCTTCTGAGTAAAACTCATTCAGAAAATGTGTACTCTAGTACATCTTTTGAGTAAAACTCATTCAGAAAATGTGTACTCTAGTACATCTTCTAAGTAAAACTCATTCAGAAAATGTGTACTCTAGTACATCTTCTAAGTAAAACTCATTCAGAAAATGTGTACTCTAGTACATCTTCTGAGTAAAACTCATTCAGAAAATGTGTACTCTAGTACATCTTCTGAGTAAAACTCACTCAAGATAATTGAATCATTTATATTGTCATATATAGCACATCATACAATATTTCCAAGGGAAAACCCCATTACTCTGAATAAAAACAGAATAAATGCAAATATATTTCGAGATTTTTTTTTTATCAATTTTACAAATATGTCATGATTTAAATGACATTAATTCAAAACATCTTAATAATGTATAAAAGCCAAATTCTATACCCCTTTTCTCTGATATTTTCTTCAGTTAAACAAATTAAAATAAAGAAATTTGTTGGACATTTTTCTTTGCACAATACACAAACATCTTACAACATCCCATATTGGGTCATGTCATATGAGTATTCATTTATTTTTGATCGTCCAATAATATGCAAGACCAATCAGACAACAGTTCTCAGCAAATGTTCGGTTTGTATTATCTCAAGATTGGTAGGCTCATCGCTCATTGGTCAGTTAAAAATATGACCCCTTAGGTGACCCTATGGAGGATGTAATTAGACTATTAGTGTATAGCTAACAAAAGATCTAACACAGTTCTAATTTTAATGAGATTAAGTAAAAGAAATGACTAGAATAAATACTTTTTTTTTTTTTAAAGTAATTTTGTCAGAGTTTCTGAAATTTTGACCAGAATGTACAACATTTTATTGGTACTTTGGACAATTTTCCTTTCTTTGATCTCCCCGAGTTATATTGTCAGTATCATTGAACTGACTCTAATACTGAAAATTAACCGATAAAAACAATAATGTCAGCTTTGAAGGTCTTAATATACATTATCACTACTAATTCTTCCTGTTTGACTTGCTGAGATACTAATGATAATGTCTGTCTCGATCTAAATATCTCCCAATATTCTACATGTAAATACAAATTTATTGCATGTTTCATATACAGGGATGATTCTAGTTAGAAAATAAAATAACTGTAAATCAATGAAAATAGCAGAAACCATCTCAACCCACTTTCAAAAGGTATATTTTTGACCTGTTACGACTGTGTCAAGCAACTTTCAGCAATTTCTCTCCAGAGGAAAATAGTTGAAATCAATTAAATAACTGAAAAAAATACATCTCTGTATATATTATCTGAAAATGCAAATTCATCTTTCTTTCTTAAAAAAAACATAAAAAAAACCCCAACATACAAATATTTAAACAATTAAATTGTGCCGAGTTTTGTTATCTACCACAAAACTGATAATAATATGACTAGTCCACAATTACATGTCAAGTGTTGTAACAATATTCTAAAACTAATGTGTTAATAAAATAATCAGAAGAAATATATACTATCATTGATTTGTTTTGTGAGAATGAATTTTTCTGTATCTTTTCCCATAAAATTTTTAACCCCCATACAATCACATTGCAGTATTATACCTTGATAAAAGTCTATTCATGTCACGAACATTTATAATAAATTCATCATCATAACACACGACTGAACTCCGATACTCTCCACTCAACAACTGAGAGATTCTTGAAAATTATTATACTCGAAAATAATTTTTCTCCAATCCGATTGGCTCCAATACATTGTAATCATGGGAATACATAATGACAAAATATGGTTTTAAAGTAATATTTATTACTTTCGTGACCTATCAGCAAATCCTAAAATCTGAGTATTGTTATGTTGCTATAGCAACTTTTAAATACTGGATCAGTCATGGGAGAACTCGAGCTCCAAAACAATGAATTTTCTTTCAAGTTTCACACAAGTGTTGAGAGCTATCAGAGTGTATTATCGAAAATGCAGTAAATTTAAAAAACAAATTAATTACATTTAAATTACGTCAAATTTACATTTACATGTTACATTTAAAAAAAACCCATCAAATTTACATTTAAATTACAATCACAAAGTAAGTTTTAATATTTAACATGATAAAATCTTTACATATGTTTGAAAATAAAGTATATTTTATTTACAAAATATACATCAAGACCCGGCCTCAAAAAAGCACTTCCAATGCACACATTTACAAAATTAAATTCAAAATTTATTCACATCACCTTCAGCAATATCATTACAATCAGAAAAAATGCGGTATGATAGTCTGTACTATAACAAACTTATTGGTAAAACCTTCAGACATGGGTAGACATCCAGATTCATTTTCACTTGAGCTTAAAGGGGCAAGAAACTTTAGGACATGGGTAGGTGAATGGAAACATTTTCACTTGAGTTTAATGGTGGCAGAAAGTCTGGACGGCTTTAACAAACTTTCAATTTAAACTGGAAACTAGGGTTACAGAGATATTGGTATCTTTGACTTCTGACCACAAGTGTAATACAACTGGCATGGGTTCATGCCTGATACCCATCTCAAGTGTTATGGTTTCCAGACCATCCAATAACATGCAGGCATTCCATTTGTGGCCAATGAAAATTGTGCTTACAAATTTCTTGGCCAATAAAAATATAGTTTACATTGAGTAGGTGTAAATAGGAATATTATTAACATTTTTTGACCAATGAAAATATTTTTTACATCCTTCTTGTTAAATGAAAATATTATTTACATCATTCTTGGCCAATGAAAATATTGGTTACATCTTTTCTAGTCAACAGAAATACTATTTACAACATTTCTGGCCAATGAAAATCTTGTTTATACCATTCTTGGTTACAATCATTCTAAACCAATGAAAATATTGATTACAATTAATTCTGGTCAATTTAAATATTATTTACATCACAATTACTCAATGATGTTATTTTTGTGAATACATAGAATTTCTTGAGTAATATAATAGTTTAACTTTAACAATCAGATTCATGCATTTTTACAATTCAAATCAAATAATACTCAGCTACTATAAGACAGTGTTAGTTAGCCATTTGTAAATAGCACGGAATTCAGATTTTCATTAGGATTTGACAACACAAAATTGAATCCAAGACAGATTAAAAAACATGATTTTCTATAAATTACAATTTCAATTTCATAATAAACTATCATAATAGTGGATATGCTTAAACCATCTAAAACAAACCCTGAATAAAACAGAATCTGGTAAAAACCAAACTTTAAATAAAGTCCTTATGTAGGAAATCTTTGTTAATTATTCCAAATGTGATTGGTTGATTTAAAAAATATCAAATGTGAAAAAATACAGCATAAACTGGATATTTGTCTCTAAACACTACAAAAATGTTCCGAAGTTAATAATATTGAATTTTTTGTGTAGGTCATTTATTTGTAAAAATCATTTTTATAGCATCCCATTAATTCTACCAGAACTTGGCAAGGGTTGGCCATGAATAAAATAAAATGTGTATGTGACTTTGAATATAGTTTGGCAGTCAGTTTTATTGGTAATGGAAACCTGCTGCAAGTCACTGATAAAAAAACTTAATCACATAAAGCTGTATTGAGCACAACTCATAACTGGTGAGAATCTAACTCAGAAAACTTTAGCAGTGACATTTAGAGACTGTGATTGTAATGGTGAATAGATATCCATTTATCAAAGGATCATGACCATGATGGCTCCTCTAATGTTTTGAAGATAACTTCCAATCTCATCAAACAAAAAATAATAATAAAAAATAAAACAAAGCAAAGCAAAATAAAAATAACCGAAACCAAATAAAAAAATAAATATGAATCGATAAGAATGATGAACAAACAAAATAAAAACATTTGGATATTCTGATAGTAAAAGACCAGTGTCAAAAACAACATAAGATATTTTAAGGACTATCAGCGGTTTAAATTTCAAATTGTATAGTTTTCGTAGTCTATGGACATATATTCTGAAAGATACAATATTCATCTATACACAATAGACATTTATATGAGGTATTAAATTATATACAACACACATTTTTTTACTCCAAAATTTTGTGACTAGTCTGAGCGAGCATTAATACATAAGAATTCAGAACATATACAGACTTTGTTTACAATCTGAATTGTAATGTTCAAAAGAAGTTGTGTATTATACATGACCAATTATGGTTTCCAATCTGAATTGCAATGTTCAAAAGAAGTTGTGTATTACACATGACCAATTATGGTTTCCAATCTGAATTACATTGTTCAAAAGAAGTGTTGCGTATTATACAAGACCAATTATGGTTTACAATCGGAAATTGTAATGTTCAAAAGAAGTGCTGTGTATTATACAAGACCAATTATGGTTTACAATCTGAAATTGTAATGTTCAAAAGAAGTGCTGTGTATTATACAAGACCAATTATGGTTTACAATCTGAAATTGTAATGTTCAAAAGAAGTGCTGTGTATTATACAAGACCAATTATGGTTTACAATCTGAAATTGTAATGTTCAAAAGAAAGGCTGTATATTATACATGACCAACTAAGGTGTGCACATGTTTTAATATGCTAACATAAATACATTTGTTAAGTTTTTAATTATAGCTATTATAATTGATAAATAGCAAACATATCGTTATAGCATTATATTTTTTTTATTAAAAATATCAATTTAAAATCAATAATATAACAACTTTCATCAATAAAATGAAAAAAAATAGCATAATATCGGAAGAGTTCCAAAGTCCAATCGCAAAATTGTAAAAATATATTTGCGTATGATTATTAATAAATATTACTACTGAAAAGTTGGGAAAAAGCAAAATATCAAAAACGCACAAAAAAAAATAATCATATTTTAAAATACTAATTTAATTGAAACATGAATTACATACTCAAATATTTAATTTTTGAATTAAAAAAAAAATCTTGTCATCTTGATGTTGACGAATCAACTGTACTATTTTTAAAAAGATTACTAAAATATGATTTCTTTTCAAAATTATATAATCAATTAAGTTTCTTAAATTAAAAAACGCTAAATAAAATTTAGCAGATTTTAACTGAAAAAGAATAAATTGCACATATTATTAACTTTTTAAAACCAAAAAATTAGTAACACTTTGTCTAACTTCATAGAATATATGAATAAAGTAAAAGTATTTCAGAAGGCCAGTCGGTGGCAATTCAAATGCCAAAAGAGAGATAACTATTGTACAAAAGAGAGACAACTCTTGCACAATCTGTAATTCTAGAAAATGTCAAAAGACCATAATTTCATCTGGACACAAGTACTGAGTGAGTGAATGTTGTTTAATGCCAACTCAGCAATTTTTCAACCATATCATGGTGAGAAAAAGGTTAATTTTCAATTAGATGATGATGAGGTCTGCTTTCAACTAGACCAACACGTTTAGTTGCATGATGATAGTGCTAGCTCAAGGCAAGCATGGCAAGCATTACACAACCGATGCGGTTGGGAAACAAGAAAATATAAAGGAAATTTAATCACCTCAAAAGTATGGGCTATGGTTATGGAGTTTAATGCCACTTTCAACAATATTTCAGCTATATCGTAGAGGTCAGTTTTATTGGTTGAGGAAACCGGAGTACCTGGAGAAAACCACTGTCGAAAGTATGGAAACAACAATGATAACAATTTCCAAAGTAAAACAGACAAGAATGGATGTCTGTGTGTCTGGCATTCTAAAACAGCAACATTAAAACACAATCCTGATATATCAGTAATAGATAACAAGGAGGAAATATCAAATTTCCTGTAAATGAGAGTATTTCTGTGAACCGTCTCTTCCTCTGTTTCCACCCTGATCTTGATAGAAATCGTAATCCATTCTACGAGCCTGAACTTCATCTTCTGGAAGAGCACTAAAATTGACTCGTTCATGGTCGTCTCTGAGTTCTACCGTCCAGAACTTGTTCGTGTTTGGGAATTTATTCCATCTACGATACAAAATGAATCCTATAACACCACCTATTAGGAGCAGCAGACCAATACAGATACCAGCTATAATACCTCCTGAGTGTACTGAGGTGGCTTTGATTTTATCTGAAAAAAATATATAAAAAAACAATTATGGCATATATGTACAATATATCAGCAAAGTCTTTCACATTTCTATATACCGGTATAGTAAAACCTGTCTCAATCAAACCTTTTGGGACTGACAGAGTTCAGATTAGACAGGTATTTGGTTTACACAGGTTATATAGACATTTAGTTGTTGGGACTGTAAAGTCTGTCTGGTTTAGCCCTGATTGGGTGTAGACAGGTTTCACTGTATTTCAAGCAAGTGACTATCATGTAATGCATCTACCCCCATGGGATCCCGAAAGGATACCGGGCTGTAATAAATATTTTTTTTATAAAAACGTCTCAACAGTGGTAGAGTTAGATTTTTAGCTGACATTTTTTTTGTTCTTCCCTTAGCAGGATTTGAATCCACACCATTGATATATTGATGATCTGATTTGCTTTTATCCCTCTTTGCCAAATTCACTATCATTGGTACAATGCAGCATATTTACCCACAAACCAAACATTTGAATGAAACTGCAACGGTTACATCAGCCAATACATGTACAGTATAGAACATGGTACTCATAGATATTATCACCAGAGGTAAACAGGGGCGGATCCAGGATTTCAAGTTAGGGGGAACGCACTTAAAAAAATTGCGCCGAGCGGAGGGAGGCACAAAATGTTTTGGGGTATTTCGTGTCAAAAATCACAATTTTATGCCAAAAAATCATATTTTTTCCAATTTTAGGGGGTGTGCGCACCGGGTGCACCCGCTGGTAGACAGTACAGCTCAGCTGCAGGCTAGGGGCCGTTCCATACTCATTTTAGGGTGTGAGTTATGCTCATTATTGAAGAACCTTTTGTGACTATCTAATGTAGAACAGCAATAAAAATGATTTTCCTTCACTTTAATTTGTGTCTAAGTGTAATGTTGAATAGTCTCTCATGTTCATTTATATCCATATATTTTCTTATTACAAGCTGTTCGATTCCTTTACTTTAATTTGTGTCTAAGTGTAATGTTAGATAGTCTCTCATGTTCATTTACATCCATATCCTTTCTTACTACAAGCTGTTCCTTTACTTTAATTTGTGTGCAAGTGTAATCTTTGAAAGTCTCTCGTGTTCATTTACATCCATATCCTTTCTTACTATAAGCTGTTCCTTTACTTTAATTTGTGTCCAAGTGTAATGTTAGATAGTCTCTCATGTTCATTTACATCCATATCCTTTCTTACTACAAGCTGTTCCTTTACTTTAATTTGTGTCTAAGTGTAATGTTAGATAGTCTCTCATGTTCATTTACATCCATATCCTTTCTTACTACAAGCTGTTCCTTTATTTTAATTTGTGTGCAAGTGTAATGTTTGATAGTCTCTCATGTTCATATACAGATATACAGTGCTCCCTCGTTAAACCGCCACCTTCTGTGCAGTCGGTAGTTTGGCGATAAACTGAGGGACATTGAAAACCGGAAGTTATGTGATATAAAAAGATGAACTTTCAACTCGACTGACATGCATTTTGCACTTGTACAAATACATAAATATAAATAATAATGTTTAATAAATAAATAAATTAGAATAATTATATTCACATCGGAAATGTCCTGTACAGTTTGCAGATCTTTGTCAATATTGACAAATTCTTGAACCGTCATTTGAAGCTTGGGACATCAAGATCATTATAAACACGTGACAGCAACAGTTCATCTTCATTTGTGGGGTTGTTGGAAGATTCCATTTAATTGTCAAATTATCGCCAATTTGTTGTTATGTTTAATTTTTGATTTTCCTTTGCATAACTTATAATTGCACGTTTTTGTTTGTCGTCTAATTAATTACGCTTTCTCTTCAAGCATGACATTTTTATGACAACTAATTAAATTACAAATTTTACTCAGGATTAAAAGTACAAATGTAATCACTAGAAAAGTAAATACAGGTAATTATTCTAATCAAAACAACTGATCACCTGTTCTGACCCTCAACTATGAGATCAATGACCGTGTCCGATGACCAGTTTTGACATTCCATAATTACCGATCAATACACAGCTGTCAAAAGGTAGCTGTGGGCGGTACTAACGGGGGAATTTAAATTGGTTTTAGGACTTTTGTGCCTGAAAACCTATGGCGGATGGCGGTAGCTGAGTTTGGCAGTATAACAGGGTATTTTTAATGGGGGAAATCGGGACAGACGAGAATTTTGGCGATAGGCGAGGTTGGCGATAAAACGGGGGGACGATAGACTGAGGGAGCACTGTACATCCACAGTCTTTGCCTTAATTTTTTTCACCTACTTGGCTAAAAGCCAAATTTAGAAAACATTTCTATTTATTCAAACAAATTCTTTCATAATTTTCACTTGTCCGAATCCAGCCATACCTTTGTGTATACAAGGTTGATTTTTTTTATAGAAGACATAAGCCATACCTTTGTGTATACAAGGCTGATTTTATATAGAAGACATAAGACATACCTTTGTGTATACAAGACTGATTTTTTATACAAAACATAAGCCATACCTTTGTATACACAAGGTTGATTTTTTATAGAAGACATGAGCCATACCTTTGTGTATACAAGGCTGATTTTATATAGAAGACATAAGCCATACCTTTGTGTATACAAGGCTGATTTTATATAGAAGACATAAGCCATACCTTTGTGTATACAAGACTGATTTTTTATACAAGACATAAGACATACCTTTGTGTATACAAGGCTGATTTTTTATACAAAACATAAGCCATACCTTTGCATACACAAGGTTGATTTTTTTATAGAAGACATGAGCCATACCTTTGTGTATACAAGGCTGATTTTATATAGAAGACATAAGCCATACCTTTGTGTATACAAGGCTGATTTTATATAGAAGACATAAGCCATATGTTTGTGTATACAAGACTGATTTTTTATACAAGACATAAGACATACCTTTGTGTATACAAGGCTGATTTTTTATACAAGACATAAGCCATACCTTTGTGTATACAAGGCTGATTATTTATACAAGACATAAGACATACCTTTGTGTATACAAGGCTGATTTTTTATAGAAGACATAAGACATACCTTTGTGTATACAAGGCTGATTTTTTATAGAAGACATAAGCCATACCTTTGTGTATACAAGGCTGATTATTTATACAAGACATAAGACATACCTTTGTGTATACAAGGCTGATTTTTTATACAAGACATAAGACATACCTTTGTGTATACAAGGCTGATTTTTTATAGAAGACATAAGCCATACCTTTGTGTATACAAGGCTGATTATTTATACAAGACATAAGACATACCTTTGTGTATACAAGGCTGATTTTTTATACAAGACATAAGACATACCTTTGTGTATACAAGGCTGATTTTTTATACAAGACATAAGACATACCTTTGTGCATACAAGGCTGATTTTTTATACAAGACATAAGCCATACCTTTGTGTATACAAGATTGATTTTTCATAGAAGACATAAGCCATACCTTTGTGTATACAAGGCAGATTTTTTATTCAAGACATAAGTCATACCTTTGCATATACAAGGCTGATTTTTTATAGAAGACATAAGTCATACCTTTGTATATACAAGATTGATTTTTTATAGAAGACATAAGCCATACCTTTGTGTATACAAGACTGATTTTTAATAGAAGACATAAGCCATATCTTTGTGTATACAAGACTGATTTTTTATACAAGACATAAGCCATACCTTTGTGTATACAAGATTGATTTTTTATAGAAGACATAAGCCATACCTTTGTGTATACAAGGCTGATTTTCTATACAAGACATAAGCCATACCTTTGTGTATACAAGACTGATTTTTTATAGAAGACATAAGCCATACCTTTGTGTATACAAGGCTGATTTTTTATAGAAGACATAAGTCATACCTTTGTGTATACAAGGCTGATTTTTTATAGAAGACATAAGCCATACCTTTGTGTATACAAGACTGATTTTTTATAGAAGACATAAGACATACCTTTGTGTATACAAGACTGATTATTTTTAGAAGACATAAGACATACCTTTGTGTATACAAGACTGATTTTTAATAGAAGACATAAGCCATATCTTTGTGTATACAAGACTGATTTTTTATACAAGACATAAGCCATACCTTTGTGTATACAAGATTGATTTTTTATAGAAGACATAAGCCATACCTTTGTGTATACAAGGCTGATTTTTTATACAAGACATAAGCCATACCTTTGTGTATACAAGACTGATTTTTTATAGAAGACATAAGCCATACCTTTGTGTATACAAGGCTGATTTTTTATACAAGACATAAGACATACCTTTGTGTATACAAGACTGATTTTTTATAGAAGACATAAGACATACCTTTGTGTATACAAGACTGATTTTTTATAGAAGACATAAGCCATATCTTTGTGTATACAAGACTGATTTTTTATAGAAGACATAAGCCATACCTTTGTGTATACAAGACTGATTTTTTACAGAAGACATAAGACATACCTTTGTGTATACAAGGCTGATTTTTTATACAAGACATAAGACATACCTTTGTGTATACAAGGCTGATTTTTTCTAGGATTTCCAATGAAATCTTCCATACACCTCTCACAGCTATATCCTGTTGTATTGTCTTTACAATAGAGACAAAAACCTGAAAAAAAAGAAGGAATGTGATCATAGGATACAGATGTCCCTGCTTAGCTTCCTGAAAAAGAAAACGGGCATAACTCCAGAAAAGAGAAAAACCGAAACAAAACTTGGTATGTCTTCTATTGTCCCTGACCTTGTGTATAAATTTCAAATGATTTGCTAAAGAGGATGTTAAGTTACCGAGTGGAAACCAGATGCAGGATGTAGACAGAAATGGATAAAACTTTCACAGACACCTAGCAGCGTGTCTTCTAAAGTTGTGAGTTCGAACCGCATTCATGGTAAGACGTACTGTTTGTCAGTGACTTGTGGTAGGTCAGTGATTTTCTTTGGTTACTCAAGTTTCCTCCATCAATAAAACTGTATGCCACAATATAATTGAAATATTGTTGCAAGTGGCATTAAACACCATAAACCAACCAACCATATATATCTACTAGTTCTGGCAAAAGAAAAAAACTAGCTGCTAATGCAAGATTAAGTACATGTATCTTCTACAAAGTTGAAAAGGGGCTGTAACTCCTACATAATTGGTCTGTTTGAAAAATATTTATAATATGCACATGTTCATATCATATGAATATAACACATCACATATGAACTGGTTCATTTGGGAAATCGCACTGACATGTCCATGCTCATATCATACCAAAAATGAACTAGTTCAATCAACACCTAAAAGATTAGATAACTTCACAACCATGACATTTGATTACATTTGTTGAAGTAATATGGCCAATAACAGGAAATTTTTGGACGGGCAGCCACTCAATCTAATATCTGAAGGCACCAATTGTAGTTTAATGTTTACTTTCCCTTTAGACAATAAATAACGATACCTGATTTTGCTTCACAAAAGTCAGACTTTCCGCTACAGAAACATTTCCGGCAACGTTCATCACTGGATAGACGGAAATATCCACTAGCACATCTCTCACAAAGTTTTCCAGCATAACCTTCCTTACATTCTAGACATGACAGCTTGTCCTCATCTACAATAACAGGTTAGTTTTTACAAAAACAATATAAAAAAAAAAAACAAGAAAAAGTTAAAAATAAGCAGCAGATAAATTTACACTAACTAATTTGAAATGTCTTTGCATTTAAAAACCTTTCATTTTGAAAGCCAGGTGTTCAAGATTTATTGTCTTTTCACATGGCAAATATTAATAATGCCTCATGTATGGAGAATACCACACATTCCATGTACATAAAAAAACACCTTGTAGCAGCTTGCAATGAGCAATAGTTTGCTAGTATTGGTTGTTAGTAGCCTGTATGAAGGAAAACATATCTCATTCTTTCCATAATATCTCCTTTTTCCAGTGAGGGCTAGGGTTATGGCGGTTAATGCCACTTTCAACAATATTTCAGTCATATTGTGGAAGTCAGTTTTATTGGTGGACGAAACTGGAGTAACTCTTTGTATGTTGGACAAAGTTTACATATCAGGGTAAATTGACTGGGGGTGGGGGGTTTATGGTGCTTAAAGCCACTTTCAACATTATTTCAGTTATAATCGTGGCGGTTACTTTTTATTGGTGGAGGAAACAGGAGTATGCGGAGAAAACCACAGACCTTTTGCAAGTCACTGACAAACATTATTACATAAAGTTGTATCAAGTACACCCCGCTATGAACGGGATTCCAACTCATAACGTTAGCGGTGATAGGAACTGATTGTATATCATGTAGTTGTAAATCCAACTACCATACAATCACGACAGCCACCCTTTTTCCAGTTGTAATCTAAACTTCGGCCCATTCCAGTCCCACATTTTGACCTCCATGTATTTATTGTTTGTAATCTTGTTCTTGTCATGATCTTAGCTTGAAATACTGCTGACTTTATATCAATCAGAAATGTCATGATCTTAGCTTGAAATACTGCTGACTTTATATCAATCAGAAATGTCATGATCTTAGCTTGAAATACTGCTGACTTTATATCAATCAGAAATGTCATGATCTTAGCTTGAAATACTGCTGACTTTATATCAATCAGAAATGTCATGATCTTAGCTTGAAATACTGCTGACTTTATATCAATCAGAAATGTCATGATCTTAGCTTGAAATACTGCTGACTTAATATCAATCAGAAATGTCATGATCTTAGCTTGAAATACTGCTGACTTAATATCAATCAGAAATGTCATGATCTTAGCTTGAAATACTGCTGACTTTATATCAATCAGAAATGTCATGATCTTAGCTTGAAATACTGCTGACTTTATATCAATCAGAAATGTCATGATCTTAGCTTGAAATACTGCTGACTTTATATCAATCAGAAATGTCATGATCTTAGCTTGAAATACTGCTGACTTTATATCAATCAGAAATGTCATGATCTTAGCTTGAAATACTGCTGACTTTATATCAATCAGAAATGTCATGATCTTAGCTTGAAATACTGCTGATTTTATATCAATCAGAAATGTCATGATCTTAGCTTGAAATACTGCTGACTTTATATCAATCAGAAATGTCATGATCTTAGCTTGAAATACTGCTGACTTTATATCAATCAGAAATGTCATGATCTTAGCTTGAAATACTGCTGACTTTATATCAATCAGAAATGTCATGATCTTAGCTTGAAATACTGCTGACTTTATATCAATCAGAAATCAATCAATCTACCAATATAAATTGTGCTTAGGGAGCTGTCATGGTCGTAATTGTATGGTAGTTGGATTTACAACTACCTATGCAATCAGTGCCTATCACCATTAACGTTGTGTGTTCAAATCCCGCTCAGGTGAGGTGTACTCGATACAACATAATTGATAAAGTTTGTCAGTGACTTGCGACATGTCAGTAGTTTTCTCTGGGTACTCACGTTTCCTCCACCAATAAAACTGACTGTCATGATATATCTGAAATATTGTTGTAAGTGGGGTTAAACACCATAAACCTTAACCTAACCTAAATTGTGTTTATTATCAAGGTCAATGTTTTATATCAGAGTTATCTCTCTTTGTATGTTGGACAAGATTGACATACCTGGTAAATTGACTGGAACTTGTTATTCATATTTTTGGTGTAATATACCTCTTTCATAGTTATTAAGAAATCTATCAGTTTTCATTTAAAAATAAATCACATGTACTTTGTATATAGTACTCAATCATCGTTAACCTACAACTGATCACTCTCCAATTATTCTCTACTCATGATGAGTGGAGAGCAATTGGAGTGTGATCAGCTGTGGTTTACACACAATGCAAGTACAAGAAAGTGATATTATTTCCATGTGTATTGATAAATCAACCAATATAGTAGTTTGTGCTTAATTAACAGGACCTGGATAGCAGAGTGGTTAAGAGAATTGACTTCTGACCACAAGCCTAGCACCACCTCAAGAGTTTGACTTCTGACCACAAGCCTAGCACCATCTCAAGCGCTTGACTTCTGACCACAAGCCTAGCACCACCTCAAGCACTTGACTTCTGACCACAAGCCTAGCACCACCTCAAGTGCTTGACCTCTGACCACAAGCCTAGCACCATCTCAAGCACTTGACTTCTGACCACAAGCCTAGCACCACCTCAAGAGCTTGACTTCTGACCACAAGCCTAGCACCACCTCAAGCGCTTGACTTCTGACCACAAGCCTAGCACCACCTCAAACGTTTGACTTCTGACCACAAGCCTAGCACTACCTCAAGTGTTTGACTTCTGACCACAAGCCTAGCACCACCTCAAGTGCTTGACTTCTGACCACAAGCGTAGCACCACCTCAAGTGCTTGACTTATGACCACAAGCGTAGCACCACCTCAAGCACTTGACTTCTGACCACAAGCCTAGCACCACCTCAAACGTTTGACTTCTGACCACAAGCCTAGCACCACCTCAAGTGTTTGACTTCTGACCACATGCCTAGCACCACCTCAAGTGCTTGACTTCTGACCACACGCATAGCATCACCTCAAGTGCTTGACTTCTGACCACAAGCCTAGCACCACCTCAAGTGCTTGACTTCTGACCACAAGCCTAGCACCACCTCAAGTGCTTGACTTTCTGACCACAAGCGTAGCACCACCTCAAGTGCTTGACTTCTGACCACAAGCCTAGCACCACCTCAAATGTTTGACTTCTGACCACAAGCCTAGCACCACCTCAAGTGCTTGACTTCTGACCACAAGTGTAGCACCACCTCAAGTGCTTGACTTCTGACCACAAGCCTAGCACCATCTCAAATGTTTGACTTCTGACCACAAGCCTAGCACCACCTCAAGTGTTTGACTTCTGACCACAAGCCTAGCACCACCTCAAGTGTTTGACTTCTGACCACAAGCCTAGCACCATCTCAAGTGTTTGACTTCTGACCACAAGCCTAGCACCATCTCAAGTGTTTGACTTCTGACCACAAGCGTAGCACCACCTCAAGTGTTTGACTTCTGACCACAAGCCTAGCACCACCTCAAGTGTTTGACTTCTGACCACAAGCCTAGCACCATCTCAAGTGTTTGACTTCTGACCACAAGCCTAGCACCACCTCAAGTGCTTGACTTCTGACCACAAGCCTAGCACCATCTCAAACGTTTGACTTCTGACCACAAGCCTAGCACCACCTCAAGTGTTTGACTTCTGACCACAAGCCTAGCACCACCTCAAGTGTTTGACTTCTGACCACAAGCCTAGCACCACCTCAAACGTTTGACTTCTGACCACAAGCGTAGCACTACCTCAAGTATTTGACTTCTGACCACAAGCCTAGCACCACCTCAAGTGCTTGACTTCTGACCACAAGCGTAGCACCACCTCAAGTGCTTGACTTCTGACCACAAGTGTAGCACCATCTCAAGCACTTGACTTCTGACCACAAGCCTAGCACCACCTCAAACGTTTGACTTCTGACCACAAGCCTAGCACCACCTCAAGTGTTTGACTTCTGACCACAAGCCTAGCACCACCTCAAGTGCTTGACTTCTGACCACAAGCCTAGCACCACCTCAAGCACTTGACTTCTGACCACAAGCCTAGCACCACCTCAAACACTTGACTTCTGACCACAAGCCTAGCACCACCTCAAGTGCTTGACTTCTGACCGCAAGCCTAGCACCACCTCAAGCACTTGACTTCTGACCACAAGCCTAGCACCACCTCAAGCACTTGACTTCTGACCACAAGCCTAGCACTACCTCAAGTGCTGGACTTCTGACCACAAGTCTAGCACCACCTCAAGTGCTGGACTTCTGACCACAAGCCTAGCACTACCTCAAGTGTTAAGGTTTTCAGATACATACCCAAGACCAAGGGTTTCACCTGACGAGTCTGACAGTCATGAGATACCGATAGCTGAACAACTGGTGAGTGAGAGTGAAGAGTGAGTGATTGTTGTATAATGACAAATGAACAATTTTTCAGCCATGAATGATTGTTGTACAATGCTAAGTGAGTAATTTTTCAGCTCTATTATGGCGAGAACAATTTACATTTGACCAGATAATGATGACGTCCACTTTGTTCTGGATCAACACCCTTAGTTAGAATCTTATAGTGCTAGCTCACTGAAACAACATACAGTCAGCATCAAATAGACATGTCACTCCACTCACATTATCCTGAATGTGTGCCTACCAGTGTTTCTTCTTACTTCTTAATGCTGCATGGTTAGCTGAGAAGCAGTGAATACCAATTTCATATTAAGTCTGGTTTGGCCTGACCAAGTCTCGATCCACAATCTACGACATTCGAGTAGAGCTAGTTAACTTTTACATGATGGATGCAAATGTTAAAGTGAAGACAAACTCCAATAACACAGCCCATAACTAATTTACCAGTTAGGAGAACTCTGATATCAAATATCCTTAACTGAGGAGAACTATCACATCAAATATCCTTAACTGAGGAGAACTATCACATCAAATATTAACAATGACAAGCTTACTGAAATCACACACTTCTGTTGATACTGTCCTGTTACATGGGCAAGCGTAACATGGATGATTCTTTTGGGTCCGAAAAAATGTGCTTTGGCAATGCTCGCAGAAGAGTCCATCATGACCAGGTCTACATTTACACAATGGTACAATTAACTTGGGGTATTTTTCGATGTGGTGACATTTTTTTCCACCATCAACTGTTCCATAGGGATCACAATAACAGTTTGGATCTGTAACATAAATAATAAATTAATAAATTAATTACTAATAAATAATAAATCAATTACTAATAAATAATTAATTACTAATAATTTATTTATTAATCACTAATAAATCAAAAAATGAATCACTAATAAATTTATTATTAATACTAATTACAAGACAAGAAAAAGCTGACCTCTTAATACAGATAACTGCTAATAAATAATAAATTAATTACTAATAAATAATTAATTACTAATAATTTATTTATTAATCACTAATAAATCAATAAATGAATCACTAATAAATTAATTATTAATACTAATTACAAGACAAGAAAAAGCTGACCTCTTAATACAGATAACTGCTTATTAGAGGTGACCACATGGGCAAGTTTGACTATATTATTTACTTGTACCTACTTTAACTTGTACAGTCCTCGAAATGAAAATTTGAATTTACTGGTCCTAATCAAATTCTTGAATTAATTTTTATATCTATATTATAGTTCTAAATAAAAACAGAAAAATTTACTGGTCTGAACTAAGTTTTACTGATCTTGGGTCGGAGGAATGGTGGTCATCGTGAGGACTGCTTGTTAGATACCTACTTGTATCAGCTGTGTCATTAAGTGGTTGTAACGTAGTTACACTGATATCTTTACTCTTTAGATTCGTAAAGCTGGCATAGAATGCTGTGACAGATATCTGGTATGTTGTCCCAGCTTTTAGCCCCTTCAAGTGATATTCTGTCTCATTTATGGACAATGCTTGTTGTGAACTATTTGTATCTGGAAAAGAAGTCAAATGATCATGATCTATATCTTTTAAACCGGGACCGTGGGTATAAATAACTGTGGGAGAAGCAAACATTCAGATTGTTCATTATTTTGGCCACAGTTATCTCGAGGAGGAAAAACCAATGATACACAGTTTCACAGTTACTATTGGAGCAAAATATTTGACAGGCATGGTTACTAGAGTTCCTCCTTCTGAAACTATCAGTCTTATTAAAAATAATATTCTTCATCAGTCTAAAAACTACAAAAATCACTTCGAAAATTCAAATTTCTGAGGTATGTGACCTTTAGGTCATGTGACATACAATTTCATAAATATGCTGTTCATATCAACGGGGATTTTTGATGATAAGCTCTGCCCAGAAATTTTGTCGGTAGGCGCTACTGCAAATTCCCCTTTAAACTCTTCAATACATGTTGTGAACTATTTGTATCTGGAAAAGAAGTCAAATGATCATGATCAATGTCTTTTAAGCTCTTCAATGCTGTTCTAATAAGTTATTTATAGTATTCTCTACACTGTAGTTCTATACAGATTACAGGCATAATTCATATATTCTCTAAAGTATAAAATGGGGAAAATTCAGATTTAAATTTAAAAAAAAAGTCTGGTACAATTATTTATATTTTTTTTGTGTAATTTGTTTATTATCAAAGTAAAGCAGAGGCGGTTGCCAATACAAATACAAAAAAAAACCCAAATAGCATGCATATTTTACACAGACAAAAGACATTTAATTTGTCAAAACAAAACGTTTTGCAGTATTTCACTGAAATTTCAAACACCAAGGACAGTTTCAAATGGCAACCATTTTTAATATATAAAAAAAAGTTTCAATTTAATATTAATTTTTGTTACAAATACACACTATGAAATAATTTATCAGTTCAGCTTGTATAGACTATATGGTTTAATTTCTGAGAAGAAGAAATAAACACATTTTCCAAACTGCAATATAGAGCAGACATACAGACATACTGTGATAAACAAAAAAATCAGTGCTAGACAATTACTCTACTTTGTGAAATGAATATATCAATTTTTCTTTACGACATATCTACAACCTACTTTCTTCTGCATTTAGAGTTCTACTGGCCTTCACTTTAGGGTTAGAGTTATGGTGTTTAACACCACTTTCAACAATATTTCAGTTATATAATGGCGGTAATTTTTATTGGTGGAGAACACCGGAGTACTTGGAGAAAACCACCGACCTCTCGCAAGTCGTTGATAAACTTCATCGCACATCAGAAAGTAAATTGCAATATAGATGAAAAATAACTCCTCACTGCTCCATGTAAATTTATGTAGTTTCCACAACCAATAATGTTCTCCATGTTATAACTGAAATATTGTTGACAGAGGAGTAAAGTACCTATATGTACAATGTACAGTACAGTACTGACAAGGTGCTTTTGTCAAAAAAAATCCCCACTGGTCTGACATCAGTTAGTCACAGTGTTCATACATGTACATGTACCACTTAAAAAAAAATTCTGGTGTTTTTCAGACACTACATCTACATTGACGACCATCTGAGTGTATATCTATACAATATACAGAATATAATTTGCTGGTGTGTTATAGTCCGCTTGACTGCTATAAATGTTCAGAAAAAAAATCTAAAAAATCCAGTTTTCAAATTTTCCAAAAATGGACCAAACATTTTGAAATTAATTGTCCGAGTTCGTATATATCATATATGTAACATACATCTAGAAAAACTAGAGCTCAGTGGGCTGAGCCTGTGTCGCTCACCTTTCATTCTGCTTTGAGGAAACTTAATACAGATCGAGACGAAATGAGCAATCTTCATAGAGGGCCTTCCATAGATGTTTCCTACCAAGTTTCAGTTCATTTGGATAAAGGGTTTCAAAGTAGAAGATTTTTTTTAGAAAACAACCATTCAGAAACAAGAATTGCCTGTGGCGGCCATGTTTGTTAATGGATCGGAACTAAATGAGCAGTCTTTATAGAGGACCATCCAAGGCTGTTTCCTACCAAATTTCGATTCATTTGGCCAAGTGATTTCAGAGGAGAATTTTTTTTAGAAATCACTCAATCAGAAAAAAGAATTGCCAGTGGCAGTCATTTTTGTTAACCGATCAGGACTAAACGAGCAATCTTTATAGAGGACCTTCAATAGATGCTTCCTACAAAGTTTCGGTTTATTTGGATAAGCGGTTTCAGAGGAGATTTTTTTTTAGAAATCAACCAATCAAAAACAAGAATTGCCTGTGGCGGCCATGTTTGTTAATAGATCAGGACGAAATTAGCAATCTTTATAGAGCACCATCCATAGTAGCTTCCTACCAAGTTTTGGTTCCTTTGGCCAAGGGGTTTCAGAGGAGAAATTAAAAAAAATCGGCCAATCAGAAACAAGAATTGCCTGTGGTGGCCATATTTGCTAACCGATCGGGACGAAATGAGCATTTTTGATAGAGGCACAAACATGGCCACCACAGACAATTCTTGTTTCTGATTGGTTGGTTCATTTGGCCAAGCGGTTTCAGAGGAAAAGATTTTTTAGAAATCAACCAATCAGAAACAAGAATTGTCTGTGGTGGCCATGTTTGTTAACGGATCGGGACGAAATAAGCATTCTTTATAGAGGATCTGCCATAGATGCTTCCTACCATGTTTCGGTTCATTTGGCCACACGGTTTCAGAGGAGAAGATTTTAAAAAACGGGCCAATCAGAAACAAGAATTGCCTGTGGAGGCCATATTTGTTAACCGATCGGGACAAAATGAGCATTCTTTATAGAGTACCTTCCATAGATGCTTTCAAACAAGTTTCGGTTCATTTGGCCAAACGGTTTTAGAGGAGAAGACTTTTTAGAAATCAACCAATCAGAAACAGGAATTGCATGTGGCGGCCATGTTTGTAATTGGATTGGGACGAAATGAGCAATCTTTATAGAGGACCTTCCATAGATGTTTCCTACATGTACTAAGTGTCGATTCATTTGGCCAAGTGGTTTCAGAGGAGAAGATTTAAAAAAATCGGCCAATCAGAAACAAGAATTGCCTGTGGCAGCCATATTTGTTAACCGATCGGGACGAAATGAGCAATCTTTATAGAGGACCTTCCATAGATGCTTCCTACATGTACCAAGTTTCAGTTTGTTTAGCTAAGGGGTTTCAGAGGAGAAGATTAAAATGTGAAAAGTTAATGGACAACAGACGACGGACACCAAGTTGGTAAAAGCTCACATTGCCTTTGGCAGGGTGAGCTAAAAAATGCTGATTTGAAAACTGGGTTTTTAAGAACTTTTTTCTGTACATTTATAGAAGTCAAACAGACTTTACCCACAGTCAGAGAAGTACACAGTGAAAAAAACACTACCCAGTGGCAGTGATTTTCAACAGATACAACTTGCTAGTACTGTAGTGTATAATCCTAATTCAAATATTCCATGTTTATTTAAAGTTCAATGACTTTAAAAGATAAAAACACATGTAAATATTCTGGAACAGTTACCAATCATGCCAAATCATACAAAATAAAAATACTTGACCGGTCAATAACATTGCTTATTATATGCTCAATATATTTTGCACTGAAAAATATTAGTTTAAATACTTAAAATAGTTATATCCCTTTCACATACTTGGCAAGGGACATAATACAATGTAATAAAAAAATCTAAATAAATCTCTATTTCAATATGCCTTTAGTATCTAAGAGAGATTTGTTAAACTCAATTAAATAATATCAATTTGTAGCATAACAAGCTTACACCCCTGATTCATTCAATTCAGGAATTGCAACATGTTAAACACCAGTGAAATACAATTTTAAAAAGAGTTGCCCATTGTTATAAGGATAATCTTCCCATGTTGGCTATGAATAAATATATATTTCTAGCAAACACTATAATGTGTATCCTACATGTACATTGTATGTTCAAATTTCCATTCAACTATATTTACAATCAGTGTCTATCAGTATCACCACTAAAGTTGTGAGTTCATGGAGAGGTGCATGTACTTGATACATGTGATATAGTTTGTCAGTGAATTGCAACTAACTGCCATGATATAACTGAAATATTGATGAAAGTGGCGTTAAACACCATAACTCTACATCACCCTCAAACGTTTAGTTTAAACATATTTTATTTGCTCAAATATGCAAAAAGGATAAGACAAACTTATGAAGTCTTCTCCTACATACAATAAGTTACAACATTATTTGATAGAGCATGCATGCATATGAATATTTCTTACATTAATATGTGTAAATTGAAGAAGAACAGAGAATGAAGAAAGGAATTAGAGAAGGAGAGATAGAGGTTGGTGGTGATGGTGTGTGTGGTTGTTCATTTGGTGAACCACTTAAACAAGAAACCTTTCAGACCTCTTTATATATTCAAACACGTGCTTAAAAATAATTTCATTCTGTTCATTTGAAAGAATAGGATTACCACTGGTTAAAAGCTTGAGGTCTATAGCACAGTCATTAGGTAGCCAGCTGAGATTGTGAAACGTTGTTAACAAAGAAGGAAGGGTATGAATCTGGTTTCTATAACATTAGTTATAAAAATATACCTGTTGTACATGCAAGTGATATGAACTATATGGTATTGTCTAAACAACACACAGTTACATGTACAGAAATGTATCTCTCTACTTTGGCATAATGGCAATTTGTGTATTTAATCAATCCAAAACAACCAAGGTACAAAATGTACATGGATATTGAATACTTGCAGTAATTTATTTTGACCAGTCCAGAAGACATTTCTGAAAATTGTGGTGAGTTCCACCTATGTAAAAATAAAAAATTGAAAAAGTCCCAAGAGAAAATTGTGAGCCCAGGAGTCATCAATACAAATGGCAAGGATCTTTGCAAGGTGGAGAAACTACAACCTATTTTCAAAACCGCACTACACATGCAAAATGAACATTTCCATCAAATTTACTGGAATGAAGTAATAATTGTAATTCTTATCTTACCAGTTCCATTTTCTTTCCAGGTTACAATGTATGACGTTAAATGTGCTTTGTGAAAAGGAACCCACTCATGTCCTATCCAATCAGCTGCTGACGTCACATTTGTCTCCCTTGTCATACTGCTTTCCTGCTCTGGTTTACTGGTTACTATCTGGTATGTCATGTTTGGCCATATGCTTTTTTTTTCTGTAGCTGTTTTATTTACGACTGTGAGATATTTCCCTGCTGTTATTTCCTGTACATTATCTGATATATTCATAACGAAAGGAATGCTCAAGTGATAATTTTCTGGTTCGTACCAGTATATATAGATATTGTAAGTTCCAATGTACCCCACCGTGACATTTCCTGGTGGGTGTAGCTTAACAACTCCAAGAGGCACTGAAATGTACAAGTCAAAAAGATGTAGTAAAGATGCAGATATCTATTTTCAGGAATAAACTTCATTGTGTATGCTTAAAGTCAAACTAGTATTACTGTGAGCTGTGCTCACTAAGATATACCCCTCGCTCCCCACATCTGTCCAACCTATTTCCATAACCAAAACATTACTGATTGTTCCGACCAAAAATGAAAGGGACTCTCCTCTCTTCACCGGTAAGCTGCTGATAAAATTTCAAAACATTCTGAGAAACACTAGTCAAGTTACATTGTATCATACGACATAAGGTAAAAATCCTATTTTCCGTCATATCAAGTCCAATAACTCTGGAATGGCAAAAGTCAAAATCGTCAAAAATGAAAAGGATCCTCCTCTCTTCACCGGTAAGCTGCTGATAAAATTTCAAAACATTCTGAGAAACACTACTCAAGTTATCATACAACATAGGATTTGTCTACAGATGGACGGACATGGTGAAACCAGTATACCTCCCCTACAACTTCGTTGAGGGGGGTATAATAATTTCTTTAGGAGCAAGAAAACCGACATACCTACCAGGGGTATATAATACAGCCAAAATTGGCTATGGTTTTCTATATGCCTGAGGGATATGAACAATAGTTTCAATAACAATTGCCTTATTTGGGAATTGAAAATTTCAATAACAAACATTTCTTTTATATTTATCGTGATATTAGACTTAGTGAATACTTTATGTAAACAGGGGCAGTCCAATCATGTCTCTTTGTCCATTCTCCACTTCTCGTCATTGTACAATCTTCACTAAAAATGCATTAAACAACTTCCTTTTGTATATACAAATTAATTACTCTTTTTTTGCCATTTTCATTGTAATTAGCTTTACATGCAGAACATGGATTGTTTCCTCTTTGTTTTAAAGCATTTAAACTTATGCTTAGATATTATTCTAGACTGATACAATTAGAAGAAAATTATTACAGTAAATATGATCTACTTCGGTCAGCATTTGAAGAAGACAAGCCGTTATTCAATCATAATAACACAAGTTGGGTTAAATCTTTATTTCAGATGAAAAACTTATTTAATTTGCCAAGTCTTGATATATATGTACAAAAAAATAATCTTATTCAAACTTTTTAGAAAAAATAAAATTATATTGCATGAATAAAATTATGAGCCAACTTTCTCATATTAAAAATACAGAAAAGGAAAAGCTTTGTTTCTTTAGTATAAATGTATACACAACTTTTGAATTACAAAAAAACCTAACTTTTGATATTAGTAAAAGTTTTACTTTATTTCTATCTAAAATTAGACTGAGTGCTCATTCTTTAGCTATTGAAACGGGGAGATACAATAAACCTTTTACCTCAGCTGAAGAGAGATATTGCAAATATTGCCTTAACCAAGTTGAAAATGAAAAACATTTTCTCCTTTATATACATTGTAACTGCATTAGAGAAAGTTTTCAATCTATTTTCAAAAATCCTACAGAGGATGATTTACAAATGTATTATTACAAATAATAAACCCTATTAATCCTCAAGATACCAAAGATATCTGTTTATTTATCAAAGAATCGTTCACCAAAAGAGAAACATTTAAAGGTAACAGTTTGTCTTCTTCCTAATACTGCTTAGTTTGATAATTTAAGATTATAAATTAGCTCCTATTACTTGCTTATATTCTATGTTCTTGTATGTTTGTGATTGTATTGGATTATGCAAATACATGTCATGATGTGATCTACTGTGCTTTATCCAATAAAGTATTTGAATTTTGAATTTGGATATCAATGCCCTTTTTATAATATACAATTACTATAAACGTTAGAAAGAACTGAAGAGGCAATCTAGAATGGACAATCCAGGGACACAGGCAACATTGGGCACAAGACACAGAATGAAGACAAAAAAAAATAACAACACAGACAACTACAAAATATGAGCAACACAGACACCACCAACAAAAATGGGGTGAACACAGGTGCTTGCGAAGCGAATGCAATTCTTGTTTCTCACAGTCAAGCCCGGCAAAAATCTTGTCCGTGATTGAGGAAAGAAAAATTCTATATAAAAGGGAAAAGATCAATAGCGATTTGAGAAATGGATACATGTACTTCGCAATTGTCAACCAGTTTGTGTTGATGACAGTATAATTTTTGCTCTGATCACACCAACCTAGGAACAACATAGCCTAGTTTGAGTAGCTCTTGTGACAGCAACTAAGCTCTGTAGAGAGAATCACTGTACAAGGAACAAGCTTTAGAATAACATGAGCTGTGAAATGTAAACTGCTGCTGGAATATTGCTACTGTAGTACTGATGATTTTTTTTTTCATTTCTATTTCATTGACATTGTTCTGATTTCAAGTGACTATTTATTAGACATTGCTAATTAATGTCATCTTTGTTAGCTAACTAAGGGTTATGATCCAACTCCACAGTGTCACTAAATATGGCCTGTGATACAATGTAGCTACAACTATTCAGAATTTATGTTACAAAAACATGTGTATTGTAGGAAATTAGGAATATGTAAACATAAAGAAGATGTCTTTGTAATAAAGAACTGTCAAATAAGATGAAATATTGTGGAAGTTGATAAGATTTTTATATCAAGATGACATAAACAGTATTAATCATCAATTGAAATAAGTAAAAACTAGTACTACTAGTGAGTAGTGTACTACAAAATGTAGTACTAGACTGGATGTTAATTTTGAAAAGACTTCAAGATGTTCTTCTTCTTTCAATTTCCGCACACCGTCATCTTATTGACGATTATGTGCTGTGCATGCGTGGGGTAAAAAAATGCTGACCGAAGTAGATCATATTTACTGTAATTATTTTCTTCTAATTGTATCAGTCTAGAATAATATCTAAGCATAAGTTTAAAGGCTTTAAAACAAAGAGGAAACAATCCAAGTTCTGCATGTAAAGCTAATTACAATGAAAATGGCAAAAAAAGAGTAATTAATTTGTAATTGTATATACAAAAGGAAGTTGTTTAATGCATTTTTAGTGAAGATTGGGGTAAATGTATTCGATGGGTTGTTCATTTATTGAGAAACAACTATTCTCCCCGAACGTCATAAACTAAACAGACATCATCTTAGGTTTCTGAAAGGTCAATGGTCACGATGGTCATAAATCTTACCATGTCCCTTGGGTACTGATGCAGGATGAGGTACACTACCAGGTTTTACATCTAACGATTGAGTAGAAACGACAATGGCCAATGTCAGAAAGCACAGAATGATCTTCGACGACATGTTTGATGAATAGCCCAACTACAATCGCATAATCTATTTTTGTTTCGCTGATGTAGACAAACTGCAGCTGATGATTAACAACTTTCAGAAAATATGACCGGAAGTTTGTTTGAAATTATAATTGTCAGACCGGAACGCAAGACGACGGGAAGGTCTAAAACGCGGAAGTGGGAAAACACGGAAGTAAGCCCAAAATGGTTACTTGAAAGGTCATATCTTGAAAAGTACTCAACCTAGGAAAAAAAATCTAAACGGATTCTAAAGGCTAGTGTTAAGATCTATCTAATACAGAAATAAAAAATAAAATATTTTATTATTTAGGTGCTTAAAAGTTGACCAGAAGTGTCAAAACTGAGAACGGGCAATGGACACAATTTTGACTTTGATCTCAAATGTATCAAAATTCAAAGACCCCGGTCAAAAACCGTTTAGATATTCTTAAAGACAATGTTATACTCTATCAGACGATATACAAATATTTTTGCTAAAATATTAGATAAAAGCACAATCTTGACCGGAAGCCTACCTTTTCAGAGTTAGCCGTCGGTTAATTTTCAACTTTGATTTCAAATTTCTCAAAATTCAATGAAGCCGGTCAAACACCGTTTAAATATTCTTAAAGACAATTTTATACTCTATCAGATAATATAAATATGATTTTATGGAAATATTGGTGGAAAGCACAATCTTGACCGGAAGCCTACCTTTTCAGAGTTAGCCAACGGCGAATTTTCAACTGTGATCTCAAATTTCTCAAAATTCAAGGAACCCGGTCAAAAACCGTTTACATATTCTTAAAGACAATTTTATACTCTATCAGTTTAGCAAAACGATTTTTATATCGTCTGATAGAGTATAAAATTGTCTTTAAGAAAATCTAAACGGTTTTTGACCGGGGTCTTTGAATTTTGATACATTTGAGATCAAAGTCAAAATTTTGTCCATTGCCCATTCTCATTCTTAACACTTCCGGTCGACTTTTAAGTCCCCGATAGCCAAAGCATGTTGACCATTGGAATGAAATTGCGTATAATATTCTTACTACATAACACTTCGAATTCCCGTTGTACAGGAAGGTAGACGAAACACTATATTTTTCATGTATATGATAGAAACTTGTGCTTTCTTTTGAAATTTTAGAGAAAACGTTAATGTTCTGAAGGATTCTCTGTTGAAAATGTCAAATTCTATCTTCATTGATTGAAAACGTACTAAATATTAAAACCTATACTGTCATATTTGGTATGCAAATTTCTCATTTGTAGTGCAACAAATCAGACATAAATTTAAAATCCAAAAAGTAGATAAAATGAAAGAAAAACGTCAAAGAAATTCCTACCTGTCATTTCGTGTGACGTAGATATGATCTGAGTTCCCGATAGCATCTGTTGTCCAGATAGCCGGTTGTAGGGTGTGGGTAAAGGGCAGATGTTTACCTTGAAGTAAGGAAGAGGAGGGAGCATATATGTTTTGAATGAAACAAGTGCCTGTGCTAGCAACACCCGGGAATATGTTTTTTTTTATACCCGGGGTATAAAAGTTGTTATAATTTTCAAGCCTGGGATAATATCTTACATAATTGTGGTATTTTAAACTGAACAGTGATAGGAGTATCCCGTACAATGATAGTCATCACCAGAAACAACACCGAATAGTTTTATCACACATATTTTTTTGTTTTAGATTTTTACCAAGTACAACGAATGGCATGAAGATCATCTTTGAAAATAAGGAAGAATGCGACAGCTGCTTTATAATAAACTTATTACAAATGTTTATTAAATTTAGGCATTTATATGTGAACATTATTGAAAATAGAAAAAGTAATTAACTTGTGTTTGTATTTTTTGATAATTAAGACATAGAACGGGTTCATACGGTCAGGTCAAATAACATTTATTTAACACAGTAAACAATTTACCATGCAACTGAATAACGCTACAGATAGAAAATATACATTCGAATTAATAGCACAGAAACATTATTTTAAAAACATGTATTTCAACCTTGCCTGTGCGTTTCAAAACCGTATCCGTCTCGTTGGCACCATATTCGTTATGCTGGAATCGTACTCTGCGTGTTTTTTTTTAATTGACAATTAAGGTACCCGAAGATCAGAGAAATCAACGGAGATAGATCACCAATCGCCTTCCAGTGGTAATCCCTAGCATGATATTGTCAGCGGACCTCCTATTGCAACTTCTGGTCTGATCCCATATTTTCTCCAGGTGCAACTCGGCAGAACACGGGTATGTTTTATCAGGAGGTAAGCAAGTTAGGGATAGGGGTGTCTCAGAGCGATGGTTTTGGGTATTGTTCAAGTAAGCCAAACACCAATATGTACCCCAAGTATACTTGATCCTGTCAGTGGACATATTCCCGTTAAAATTAAAGAGAACATTTTGGGCCGGGGAATATGTAGATATGAGTATATTGCTGACATCTACAAACGATTCCCTCTCAGATTCTCATCTTAATGGAGATCTGACAGTAAAGGGGGGTCAGTTATCTTTACTACAACGCCTCATCACAAACACACGTATAGACTTCAGCTTTTATGATTTGTATGGGTGTATTACTTGAAAGATGGCAGAGTAAAGGATTGATTGATTGATTAATTGATTGATTGATTGATTGATTGATTGATTGGTGCTTAACGTCCAGCGAGCAATTTTTCAGCTATATTCAGGACGAGAACATTTAAAAATTTAAACGCCACGGGACTCGAAACAAGGAAATGTGATGGGTAGGGACGGATAATTTTGCCAGTGCAACAGGTCTCTTATGGACCACTCATCATGAGCTGTTACACTGGGTTATTTAACGTGCGGAGAGGGTGGCAATCTCTCAACACGGGACCTCGGTTTTATTTACGTCTCATCCGCAGGACGGGTTGGTTGTGAATTTTTACATCCCGCACAACCGACGGACGCCCCTTCAAGCCGAAGAAGCTCTCGGTCCCATTTCGATACCCCGGGGTTCCCGCGGGGTTCAGAGTAAAGGACAAGAATGATTAAAATACATGTAGAATGCTAGTTTAGCTTCTCCGCGGGTGCATGGGATAGAATGATCGGTATATGATAAACAATATGGTCCCCGTAAGGCGCGTTTCCCACATTCTTTTTAGAAAGATGTGGATATGGAGCTGTGGCTCACCACAGAGGAGTATGAACCTAGTCGTTAACCAATCGTCGCTAAACGGTGGTAGTAAAATCTCCAGAAATGGAAAGGAGTTACATGTAATTGCCAGAGAGTTTCGCGCACGTGACCGATGGGATTTCAACAAAGGGAGGTACCAGTTCGGGGGGAGTTGTAAATTGACACACACGTGTACCATGTGATTTGGAGACAATCACTTACAAACTGTAACAGCAGGTAAACATTTGTTATATAGTCATTCGGGTCATCTCATATTTGCGTAAACTGAGGCAGAGAAATCACTGTTATTGTATCCGCTACAGGAAGTAGTAAATATTTATTTGGATTTAAATTAAAATATACAGGCACGATTACCAGTTTTGACAAACAAACAAAAAACAACTCAAAAAGTATATCTGAACGCAATAAATCAATTACTATGGGTAGAGTTGCAGTCCCTTTTGGTCATACTCTTTACCAGTTCTGCGAATTTCACTGATGTTTTTGACAACTAAAAATAACGGAAATTTTCATTCGATTCATAATTTATCTCAACCTGCAGAAAATGTGGTTAATGATTTCAGAATAAATTTTGTTCAGTGAGATATTCAAGTATTGACGAGGCCATGAGGTCAGTTAACCACATCGGAAATACAGGATGATTGGCAAAGGGCGACGTTAAAAACGCCTTCCGTTTATTAAGTGTGTCCCCTTCAAATTTCAATTAGGTTTTTTTTTTAATAACAAGTATTATTTTGACGAATGTCTTCCTATGGGAGAGGTAATCAGTTGTTCCTTTTCGAGAAATTTTCCTCAGCTTTTCACTGGTTTACAGAAATCAAAAGCGGAAATAAAAATATTCTTCATTATTTGGACGATTTCCTTATTGGTGGCGACGCCAATACATCGACTGGCAAAGCAATCCTAGACTCGTAACATGTGAGGGACCCCTAGCCGAAGATAAAACTGCCGTACAAGTGAAAGTTTCAACTTTACTATGTATCGAGTTTGATACAATAAGAATGGAACTGAGGCTCCATAAGGAGAAGTTTATCGAGATAAATTATATTTTAGCAATATTTATTCACTCAAAACAGATTTCTTTGCGCCAGTTGAGATGAGTAACAATTTTTGTCACAGCTAGGAGAGATGTAAAACTACAAGATATAGATAGGACTTACATGTAGGACCCCCCCCCCCCCCCCCCCCCCCCCCACACACACACACACACACACACATTATACTATACGTTAGCTCATATTTTGGTGTTTTTCTTCCTGTATTACCACAGGGATTAGTATTTACCCGTATGTAGATGAGGGGGCAGGGCTTCTTTGTTTACTAAAAAGGCCGGTTCTTCAATGGGTACCAATTAGGAACTTACGTTTGACTCTTTGAAAATAACCAGAGAGTTTATGGTGTAAAATATGTGCGAGCGTATTGCGGTTCGTGTTCCTGTTGATTTCTCTATATTAGTTACATGAGGGATTGTAGCTTTCGCTGTTGCCGGTGAAGCATGGGCTTGCCAAAACTTTGAAATAGGCGGTCTGCCTTTTCATTTTGCCTTATCTTGTTTTCGCAATTTCACAGTGTGGTCGTATTTTTCTATCTATTATAGTTGTGTTTCTAATGCCAAAGTGAATCATTGGTTAAATAATAATCGAACATAGAAAGCTTTAAAATGTTCTGATTGTTCCTCTATACAAACAGTTTCAAACGTTGGTATACAGTGTATTGGGTCTCCACTGTCTATGAAAGGTTCCAAACCTTACTACTGATGTGTATTGTCCTTCTCGTCTATAAATAAATGCACTACTAATTTTCAAATATCAGCGTTTGTAAAAGATTGGGATGAACCAGGATATCTTTTTTATTATTATTATCACTTGGTCTATGCATCTGCTAATATACTATTAGTCCCCTGGCGATGTCATATAGCAGTCAGTGTTTCGATATTGAAATGATTTATAATAAAATCGTAGATATCAAGTTTCTGGAATAAGCTTCATCAGGTACGCTCAACTTGATTGAAAGATCGGGAAGCCAACTATTTTTTGGAACAATAAAACCAAAGGGCATAACTAGGATAGTGAAAATCGGCCAAGGTCACCTGAGGGAGGAGAACCTTACTTTTATTATAACATATTGATAATTGAGGTTTACAGTTCCTAAATAGTGTAATTATTAATAAAACATATGTTCATCTCTCCCAGACATAGGTATATGTAATTGTAGTCATGTTGATTATTGTCTATTAGCCTGTTGGTTTGCATGTGGCCAAATAAAAACACAGATATCTACACACAACACGTTTCTGGAACAACCTTCACTATGGAACGCCATAGCTGCCTTATCTTGAACACGGTTAAATTGTTATATTATGTACCTACATGTTGGGTCAGAATAACTTGTTGTAAAGGTGCAAATCCATGTCCTGTAGTTAGTATCTAAAGTCGTTAAGTCGTAATTCCATTCTGTAAAGTTGGTTAATAAATATGTAAGGTTTAATCTGCATTATGTTGAGCTAACATGACATTATCTTTCTTCCAAAAATCAAATTGTAAAGGTGAAATCTCATTATGTTATGTTGAAATTTCATTACTTGAAGCCAACACAACACTACTAGTATGTAAAATGACCACGGGATTATCATAGGTTGAAACTTCTTTATGTAGAGTGTATTTACCTAAATGTTGAGCCAGAATAGCTTGTTGTAAAGTTGTAAATTCATGTCCTGTAGTTAGTATCTAAAGTCGTTACGTCATAATTCCATCCTGTAAAGTTGGTTAGTAAATATGTAAGTTTTAATCTTCATTATGTTGAGCTAAGACGACATTATCTTTCGTCCAAAAATCAGATTGTAAAGGTGAAATCTCATTATGTTATGTTGAAATTTCATTACTTGAAGTTAACAATTTCTTACGTTAAGCCAAAACAACACTATGTAAAGTGAGCATTGGATTATGATAGGTTGAAACTTCATTATGTTTCAAAGTCGGTTATGTCGAGCAAACATCAAACCAACTTATGCTGAAAATACATTACGTAAAGTCGAAAAGTTTCAATGTAAAGATGAAAAGTTATAATGTAAAGCTAAAACTTTATTATTGTTAATTTTTTAAATAATATTGAATAGAAAAGTAATGGATTCTGATCAGATGTCAAAAATACTCGTAAAAATTGTCTTGGTCCATGTTGTGGGGAAATTCCAAAAGGAAACCATTTCCCCGGAAATAGTCCATATGTCATCCGAATACGAAATGAAAATACTGGGACTGCATAAGTCAGATATGATGAAGCTGCGAAATGCATGTATACTATTTGGTACAGGACAGCTACTATGGTCAAACCATGGATGTGGCCCACCACATTTCGATATACAAAAATCCATTTTAAGCAATTTTATAAGTGATGGATTCAAGATTTCCTATATTGCAAAGCTTTTGGACGTCTCTGAACGAACGATTTACCGCAGAATGCAGCAATTTAATTTATATGTTGAAAACATTTCTGACATAAGTGATGATGTCCTTTTCCTTGAAGTTGGAAAAACCGCGAAGGAATTTCCTTTTTGTGGTGAAAACATGGTAATGCAACTATTGAAACAAAGGAGATTCCGTGTACAGCGATGGAGACTTCGGGATGCTCTATATACACTAGACGAAACTAGCATACAAGAAAGAAAAAAAGGTAGACTTCAAAGACGAGTGTACAATGTGAAAGAACCCAACCACCTCTGGCATATTGATGCAAACCATAAATTGATTCGTGGGCATTTTGTTATTGTCGGAGGTATAGATGGCTACAGCAGACTTGTAACTTTTTTTTACAGTGTAAGGACAATAATAAATCTGCTACTGTCTTAGAATGTTTTCTATCTGGCGTTTCCAAAGTTGGACTTCCTCACAGAGTTACATCAGATAAAGGCCTAGAAAACACAGCAATTGCTGATTTTATTATTTCCGCTAGAGGACCTGGAAAAGTAAGCATGATTAGAAAAGAGCGTACATAATCAACGCATTGGAAGAATGTGAAGGGATGTTTTTCAAGGGGTCCTGTGTATTTACTACAACCTATTTCAATTCATGGAGGAACAAAATATCATGGATCCACTTAATGACAGTCATGTAGCTGCCTTACAGTATACATTCTCCTAAAAAATAAATGAAAAACTTAATATATGGAGAGAGGCTTGGGCACAACACGGAATGAGAACCGGTCACTTTTCACCACAAGCACTGTGGGTTTCTGGACAAATTCAAAGTCCAACTGGTATATCAGTATCAGATTTAGGAAACTACGGTACCGAAGGGATTCTTGATGATGAAGATGATGATAATGAAGGCAGGCCCTTAATGTTCCCATGTTCCTTTGACATAAGCGACGAATGTAGAAATGACCTTTCAGCCAATGTTACCCAACAGTGGGTCTCCAACAACTATGGAATTGCCATATACCAGAAAGTCCTGACAATAATATACCGTCATCATCCAAGTGAAACATAAACAATAGCAGACGTGAATTCTGACAAATATTTTAATAAATAAACCTTACAAAAGTATTCATAGCTGTGCAACCACACTAATTTGAAATAAAACTAGAACTGTGAGTGACCTCACTGAGTGATACCCCCCGCTTGCAATACTATGATGTTCAAACTTTGGAATACAGGTATATTAGCAAGTTACCTATGAAAAATGAACGGATATGGAGTTATGTCAAGGAGACAACATCCCATCTCCAAAATAAACTAACCAAGAACATACATATAGGGGTCGCCACAAGGTCTTCAACAAAGTGGGATTATTTAAAACCAATACGGTTTCATCAGTATACATGAGGATTACAACATTTCCTAACTTTTTTACAAGAGGATATAGGTCATATCAAATGTTATTGATTCAAAATTAATTATCTATTCTTGAGTAGTTTTTATATTGGGAACATCACCTTCCAAACTTTTGACAGGACCCATATTCCTTCATGCACATCTGCAGGCAGTCTATTACAACTGTGTAAAGTTTCATTTAATTCCAATGAGCCGTTTAGGAGGAGTTGCGCTGACAAGCCCATCTCTCCATACAGAACGTATTTCAGAGTATAAGTTAAATTATCTCCCCTTCCAAATTTTGAACAGCAATCATATTCCTTCATGCACATCTGCAGGTACTGTATTACAACTGTGTAAAGTTTCATAAAAATCCAATAAGCAGTTTAGGAGGAGTTGCGCTTACAAGGTACATGCCCTCCTTCTTTTCGTGAAAGTACAAGTTGAATTTTCTCTTCTTCCAAATTTTGGACAGCGACCATATTTCGTCAGGTACATCTGCAGGTAGTGTACTACAACTGTGTAAAGTTTCACAAATATCCAATAAGCCGTTTAGGAAGAGTTGCGCTTACAAGGTACACGACCCCCCTTTTCGTGAAAGTATAAATTGAATTATCTCCCCTTCTAAATTTTAGACAGCAACGGTATTCCTTCATGCACATCTGCAGGTTGTGTACTACAACTGTGTAAAGTTTCATAAAAAATCAATAAGCAGCTTAGTAGGAGTTGCGTTTACAAGGTACATGCCCCCCTTTTCGTGAAAGTATAAGTTGAATTATCTCCCCTTTTAAATTTTGGACAGCAACCATATTCCTTCATGCACATCTGCAGGTAGTGTACTACAACTGTGTAAAGTTTCACAAAACTCCAATCAGCCGTTTAGGAGGAGTTGGGCTCACAAGGTACACGACCCCCCTTTTCGTGAAAGTATAAGTTGAATTATCTCCCCTTCTAAATTTTAGACAGCAACGGTATTCTTTCATGCACATCTGCAGGTTGTGTACTACAACTGTGTAAAGTTTCATAAAAATTCAATAAGCAGCTTAGTAGGAGTTGCGCTTTCAAGGTACATGCCCCTCCCCCTTTTCGTGAAAGTATAAGCTGAATTATCTGCCCTTTTATATTTTGGACAGCAACCATATTCCTTCATGCACATCTGCAGGTAGTGTACTACAACTGTGTAAAGTTTCACAAAACTCCAATAAGCCGTTTAGGAGGAGTTGCGCTTACAAGGTACACGATCCCCGTTTTCGTGAAAGTATAAGTTGAATTATCTCCTCTTCTAAATTTTAGACAGCAACGGTATTCCTTCATGCACATCTGCAGGTTGTGTACTACAACTGTGTAAAGTTTCATAAAAATTCAATAAGCAGCTTAGTAGGAGTTGCGCTTTCAAGGTACATGCCCCTACCCCTTTTCGTGAAAGTATAAGCTGAATTATCTGCCCTTTTATATTTTGGACAGCAACCATATTCCTTCATGCACATCTGCAGGTAGTGTACTACAACTGTGTAAAGTTTCACAAAACTCCAATAAGCCGCTTAGGAGGAGTTGCACTTACAAGGTACACGACCCCCCTTTTCGTGAAAGTATAAGTTGAATTATCTCCCCTTCTAAATTTTAGACAGCAACGGTATTCCTTCATGCACATCTGCAGGTTGTGTACTACAACTGTGCAAAGTTTCATAAAAATTCAATAAGCTGTTTAGTAGGAGTTGCGCTTACAAGGTACATGCCTCCCACTCCCCCCCCCCTTTTCGTGAAAGTATAAGTTGAATTATCTCCCCTTTTAAATTTTGGACAGCAACCATATTCTTTCATGCACATCTGCAGGTAGTGTACTACAAATGTGCAAAGTTTCATAAAAATCCAATCAGCCAATTAGGAGGAGTTGCGCTTACAAGGTACATGGACGGACGGACAGACGGACAGGGTGATTCCTATATACCCCCCCTCCCCCCAACGTTGCTTGCGGGGGGTATAATAAATGCACAAGTCTTTTATATATTAGTTTATTAACGACTAATAAAAATCAAAGGTAAACTATCAAACATGCAACAACACTGTGGATAAACTGACCCGGCAAAAAATGTTTGGACACGTGCATATCTAATTCCGGAACGGAACCGGACTGCAACAAGGCAAGAAGAAGGTAATAATTCTGTTTATTTATTAGTTTTTTGCATGAACTTGGGGGAAATAAATGCTTTATTAACCATTTCCTGCTGTCAGATGAAACATTTTGGCTATGTCATCGTATATTAATTGAGAAATAAGCGATAATGTGCCGCAAAATGATGATCAGCTTGACCCCAACCCCGAATATCGCTCAGTTTCTCTTTGAATAGCTCGAATTGAATGGAACGAAATATATTGAAGGAACGATTGGTGAATAAAGATGACAAGAATCGTCACTGTGTGCTTTTAATTATTGATATACGTAAGCATGGGGCGAAAGAAATGGGTAATGTCAAAATGGCAGGACCCGGTTTCGTGAATGATGTTACAGCATGATGACCCGGTTTTGTTCCAAAAAATTTATGAACAAACAGGAACCGGTTTCGACATATAAACATATGTGTATTACTGACGTGCTAATCTAAAGAATTATGAACAATTTATACTAAACATTTACGAGAAACACGATGCCTGTTAGGCATCAAAAGTAAACTTTTGACGCGTATCAGGCATTGTGTTTCTTGTCAATCTTAGTCTCCAAAACTGCAATAGATTGAATATTTTATTCTTTGGTATATATATCATGCATTGGAACTCAGTGCCAGAAACAAAATTGGATATTGTTATTATAATTTGATACACTGAATATCCCAGACTCTGAGATCCCAGATTCACGAACATTTTACTTTTTAATGCCTTTGATCCAGTTTTACATTTGTGTATAACTAGATATACAACCAGACAACGTCATGTTAATCCACAATCTTAGTTATGTTGTCGGTTAAGTGATGGACACTTTCTTTGTATATTTTGTTTTATTTGCAGGGTACTAACAAACATGGAGAGCCCTTTTTGCTTGTTTTCACCTATATGTTTCTGTGGTTAACTTAATAGATTACTCAGATATAGATAAAATGATGGACATAAACAATGAAAAATGCTAATAATGAGATTGAAATCATCAAATAAAGCTATAAAAAGTGGTCTATATGTGTAATTAAAGTACACAAACCCTTTGTAATGCTTATATACATGATAGTTTGCACTGGCGTGCCACCATGAATAGTTTTAGACTTGCTACAGTAAAAAACACGATGCTTATTTACGTACATTCGTTCCGACTCTGTCAGCCACTACTTTTCGGTTGGGTTCCTAAAAAACATTTTCAGTAGAATTTTGTCTGTAAAAAATTGAAAGAATAGCGAAAACAGCTCAATATCACAATTATGTTTCCTTTTTGTAATTTATTTAAGGTTCATTATAACACTTGTCAAGGACTTGCAAATTGATAAAAAGAAAAAACAAAATATTGTCTTCAATGAATAAAAGTTGTGATAAAAAACCAACAGCACATAGTCAAAATATTTTACATGTGGATGTTTTGTATAACATTAAAAGAAAGAAATACCAAACGGTTTGTGCAGAATTGGCATTCGCCAAGTCACCTTCGACAGAATGGTCATGATTTTGTATAGAACTTATAATTCGTTTTCTTTATTTGCTATGCAGTTGGATTATTGCAATATTCAAAGAGTGTTTGAACAAAAGTAGGAACTCTCACTGTTTATATAGATATCAAGTAACTCTTATTGTTTTGGATTAATTTTTGTTTTCAAATAATATATTGAAGGACAATAAGAATTTGTGATTAAAAAAATAATAAAAAGAAAATAAAAATAAGGAACTACATCGGTAGCGTAATGGTTAGCGTGCTCGCCTCGAGTGTGATAGATTGTGGGTACGAACTGCGGTCTTGTCAAACAAAAGAATATAAAATTGGTATTTGTTGCTTCTCCGCTAAGAACGCAGCATTAAGGAGAAAGAGCAAAGACTGGTTGGCTCGGAATCAGAATAATGTGTCCGAGTGGAGCGACATATCTACTCAATGACTGTTGTTAGCTCACATTGCCAAAGTGAGCTTTTATCATCACTCCGTCGTCTTTCGTTCGTCGCCTGTCGTCCATTAACTATTCACATTTTAATCTTCTCCTCTGAAAAGCCTCAACCAAATGAAGTGAAACTTAGTAGGAAGCATCTATGGAAGGTCCTCTGTAACGATTACTCATTTCGTCCCAATACGTTAAGGACTGTTTCATAAACAATGGCTCCAACATGTGAACAAAATGTCAAAATTAAACTCACTCCTAAGAACTTTCTGCTGATAATTTTCAATGTTATATACATTGAAGTAAATGAAACAAGAAAGAAACTATGAACAGATAAGCAATAAATTTTTAAGAACCTTTTATTGAACACAAATTGGCATAAAAACCATGTAAAACACATACTTATTCTATATCAGTTAAGCAATCTTTAGTCTCAATTTATTTTGTATAATGGTTTCTCAAACAATGCAGCTGATATAAATGACTTTTTGTGCAAAATATTAGGTTATTGGTAGTTGTAGTTTTTCTTAAAAGCTATTTTTTATGAAAAATTCTCAATATTTTTGTCCAATCTACTTGATAAAGTTTTTATTATCAAAATAATAATGAATATTTTTACTAAAGACAGCAAAATTTTCAAACTTTAAAGATAAGTAGCCATTTGTAAAAAAATAATAACATTGATTCTTTGAACATGCAAAATAATTGGTTGTAGAAAAAACGTTTTGTCTATTTTTGTCGCACTCCTGACATTTTATAAATTTATAATAAAGAAAAAAAAAGAAGAAAATATCACATTTTAAAATGCCAACACTGAACAGTGATGTTACTGTTAACTCATACAATAATTTTTACCTGTTTTCAATGAAATATTTGTACAGAAATGACAGTATTTGGAAATTTGTAACATTTTTTTGCCATACCACTTCTTTAATACCCAGTTTTAGCAGCAATATTTTTAATTATGTACATTTGAAAATTTGTATTATACCACTTTAATATATTAGATAAATCATAAATAAATAATTAGAATATTTTTATAGGCTAGAAAAGGCAATTTATTATAAATTATCATTATTTTATCAATGGTACTATTTTATCAGGATATGTTGCACTCCTGACATTATATTGCCATCAAGAAAAAAAAAGAGTTATTAACTTAAAAACAATTCACAGGGGAAAAAATCAGTTGGTGTTCTTTCAAGCATTAGTTTTACCAAGTTTTAATGATAATTGTTTCCTAAAGTAATATTTTTCTAGTTATTTGTAACTTGTTTACAGCCATACTTCTCCAAAATTCCAACTTATTTTTTAAATATACTATACAAAAACATTTAAAACATGTATTAATCTAAATTAATATTGAAAATAGATGTTTAATGTACAATTACAAGCATTTTTTGGATACTTAGAAAATTAATTATATCAAATTTCAAATTTCAATGATTTTTAAATATTTATGTCAGGAGTGCAACATTTACATGGTTAACCATACATTATCTATCAGAAAATAGATAAATGCATGTATCATAAACTTTATCAAGTCAATTAATCTCCAATAGCTAATAAACCTAGAAAGCATATTCCCTTGTCAGAGAATGTCTCGAGTATTAATACCTAATATATATTAAAGCATGAGACCATTTAAAATGAACAAAAATGCTTTATTACATAAAATTAAAAGTACATAAAATGCTATTGGCACTTTTAATTTTTTCAAACATTATTCTAATCTTGACAGAATCTCATATTATTTAAATCATCCATATAAAAAGCTATAATTTAGACTGTGTAGAAGATCACTTAAAACTAGTAGCACTCCTGACATGAATCAAATTCTTCTGTGAGAGATATTTTATGTATCTCAAACAGGTAAATGGGGTTTTATCTGTTCTCTTAGTCAGTCTCTGTTGAAATAGAAAGACAAATGTGATTTTAGTTACATTTAAATGAAAATATGTCTAAGAAAATATCAAATGTTGCACTCCTGACATTTGAGGGTGCTGCCTTTAATGTGACATTCTTGGCCTTACTACTGATTTTAGTGTATCCTTTAACTATGGTCTTGAAGCAGCAATGATGTATTAAGATTTATTTATACCCCATATCTTTAAAAACTAAAAGACAACATTTCTACAATGTAATTTAGGAAAACTTGCATAAATGTTTGTTGCACTCCAGTCTCCTGACTAGGTACATCTTTTTTACAAAGCCATATTTTTATGCAATAATAAATGTGAAGCATGATCTATTGCTATCTTAAAGTATGTCAACATATCAAAGTTTGTGATGAAATAGATTTTGATAACATTTTGTTTGATTTCGCACTGTGGTAGGTTGTTGAAAATTAAGGATTTTTTAAAGTGTCACAAAAAAGGGTTGCACTCCTGACAATTTTGACATGTTTTTTGGACATATTTTATTTGTTATTCTAGATATCTTAAAGATGTTTTGCAGTAACAAACATCAAATCATTACAGATCTTTTGAACTGTTTAGATCCAATAAAATCATAAAAATGAGTAAATTAGACAGCTATAGCAGTGGGAGCCATTTTTTTTAAACTGTCCTTAACAAACATGGTCGCCACAAGCGATTCTTGCAATCGTAACTACTCGGCCATTCTCGCTACCCTACAAATAACCTCTTACGTAGATAGTAGAAATTCTTCTTAAATTGTTTGCCGGAAGTTAAGTTAAGTTAAGCCGCACAAAAATATAGTCCACGAAAATCCAATATGGAAGACATACTAAGTAAAATCTAATCATGCAAAACTAATCAAAACTTTAACTTTTATCCATGAAAACAATTGAAATATAGAAAATTGTTTAAAATATAACTTTATCAAACTTTCATGTAACTGACATGTGAAAAGTAGTGCGATTTATACGCCTAATGCATACGAGGTTATTTGTAGGGTAGCGAGAATGGCCGAGTAGTTACGATTGGCTATTCTTGTTTCTGATTGGCAGATTAAAAACAAAAATCTTCTCCTCTAAAAGTTCTTAGCCAAATGAACCGAAACTTGGTATGAAGCAACTATGGAAGGTCTTCTATAACGATTGCACATTTCATCCCAATCCGTTGACAAACATGGTCGCCACAGACAATTCTTGTTTCTGATTGGTCGATTTCTAACAATCTTCTTCTCTGAAACTGCTTAGCCAAATGAGCCGAACTTTGGTGGGAAGCACCTATAGAAGGTTCTGTTTGTATTAAGTTTCCTCAAAGCAGAATGAAAGGTGAACGACATAGGCTCAGACCACTGAGCCTCTATTTTCAGTGAGCAAAGCACGAACATTTGTCGTATTACAACTTGTAACGAACGTTGCATTAATCGAGTACACCTAACATTTTCTTTTCATTCAAACTGCCAAAATCGACCGTGCGGAAAGGAATTCAATACTACAGCCTTTGTTAATTTGCTTATCTGTAATGTTAATGTAAACATTATACTGTGAAGAAACTTAAATATCGTATTCATGAAGTTATTTCCACAGAGTGACTTACTTCGTTATCAACGAGCATAAAATTAAAATATTGCGTTATAAAAAGAATCTCCCACTACTCAATTGATGCGCCTGGACAACTACTTAAAGTGAGTATAGCGCATTGAGCACCAATCGTGATGTCAGTGCCACAAAAAGCATTAAAAAAAAATCACGTGTTCGCGACAGTAGCAATTTAACATAGAAATAACGATTTTTTTATTGTTCAAAGTAGCTGAAATTAGCAGCCATGGCGAATATTCATACTATGGATCAGTATTTATCGCCTTTGAGATATTTCCTAATCATAGCTATTGTTAAATTGCAATATAATGCTCAATTACAATAAGATCAGTGGTATTTACATACTGACAAACCCGGTTATTTATAAATGACCCAACCGGTTTGTATACATGTTTACACTTTGACCAAGCAGGATTTCAAAAACATCTGTTGACATCATGTTTTAGGGTATACCTAGTTACTAATTGACTTTTCATCAACAAAATAGTATTATTAGGTAAAATCAATCATTCATCAATATTTTTTTCTTTTTGGGCAACATTTAATTCATTCGTAAATGCAAGATATAGCGATATTTCAGCTGATTGTAATGATTTTGAAGCCGGATTCCTTATAACTTATAGAAAAATCTAATTTTACACTGCAAAAATGAATGATATTTGGAAAAAAAATGAAATTAATAATAATAACAATCATAAAGCATCATAATTCAAAACATTATATACACAGTATATTTATAAATACTTACGATAATTATCCGTGTCTGCTTTAAAAATACCGCTTTAAAATATCCCGGATGTTGACCAAACATTTTCGATCGGAGCTCTTTGACGACAGTGATGACATTGATAATGTACATATTGAGGTCATATCAATTCAGAAACTTATTAACATTGATTGTCGAAAACTGGTCGAAATTTTGGTATTAACCTTAAAGAAGTAATAGATAGATTTATTTGGACAATAGAACTTTGTCATATTTGAAATTTTTTTAAACCCTTTTTTAACCGTACTTTATTCTTAACGACAACCAATGCGATGATATATTCCAGTACATTTTTACGGACAACCATCACAAATCTATAAACACAGTGTATAACCGGACAGTTTTCAAAAATGGAAGTTGCTGTCTGACCAGGTAATGTTAGTTGCTTGCAGAAATTTCAACATTTTTGGATGATTATCCGTGATTTATTCTTTGAAAGTGGATCAACCGAAGCAACAAAAATTAAAAAAAATACTGCAAAGGTATGTCATTTATATTTCTGATCAAATAACAGTGCCCTATTTGAACATTGAAACTGGAAGTCGCCGTTTAAACATTGGTGGATGGTATGTTTTCGCTCGAAGAAAGGGGTTAAAAATCAATTTTTTCTTCACGAATTCCTTAAATTATGTCAAATATTTTCTCACTATCTGATGAAATAGACATCGACGTTTTCAATGCAAGGAAAATATGACCGTAAACGCACCCATTTTCCTTACGACGGGTGCATTTAATATCGTTCTTCATTGTACGTCACTGTACGCCTAATTGCTAACGAATGAATGTCAAATAGGTAAACATCATACAAATATTCAAAAACCACAAGAAATAAGGTTTGGTAGATAAGTAATGAAGTGAGTGATTGTTGTTTAACGCCAAACGAGCAATATGAAGAACTTGATATTTCCAAGAACTCTGGTAAACCTTACAAAAATACTAATTTTGACAAAGAAGACATTTAGGCAAATCACAAGTCATTCATGTCATCACTGAATATTCCGATAAATGATGAAAATTGTGAATTATCTACTTTATATTGGATACCAAAATCTCAGAAGAATCAGTATTTAAACTTGTTCAACAAAAGAACTACCGGGTATCTATAAGTATGACTAAAATTTTGCATGCAGTCAAAGGAGGACTACTATCATACTGTGACAAAGTATATTCACGTGGTAACATCAATCAAAAGTACCGGATCGGTGGCGTAATGGTTTGCGTGCTCGCCTCGAGTGCGGTAGATCGTGGGTTCGAGCCTCAGTCGGGTCAAACCAAGTACTATAAAATTGGTATTTGTTGCTTCTCCGCTAAGCACGCAGCATTACGGAGAAAGAGCAAAAATTGGTTGGCTCGGAATCAGAATAATGTGTCCGAATGGAGTGACATTTCTAAACGCGGACTGTTGTTTCAGTGAGCTAGCACTATGAAAATCCAACTCAGCGTGTTGGTCTAGAATAAAGCGGACCTCATCATCATCTCATTGATAATTAACTTGTTCTCTCCATAATATAGCTGAACAATTGCTGAATTGGCATTAAACAACAATCACTCACTCACTCAATCAATCAAAAGAGGATACTGAAAGAAGATGATAATTTTAATTCTCGAAAATTTCATTTAGCCAAATATTTGACTTTTTTGCCTTTTACACTTTCATTTCCTCTTTAAAGTAAATTATTCACAACGCATTTTACTTTAAAAAATGATGGCAACGTTACAAGTTTATAGTATTGGGTCACGAATTAACTTATTGTGTCAAGCACGAAACGAAAGGTAAAAAGTGCTACACATAAAATGAAGTTATCAAAATATTGGAGGTCCTTATCGATAACATATATTTGTAGAGTTCGAATGGCACAATTTTCAACAAATCATAGCTAGGCATCTCTATGGGAACAAACTATGCCCCTCTCCTCTCCAACTTTTTCTATACTCCTATGAGTCTGAGTTTATACAAAAACTTATCAAAGACAAAAAAAGTAGAGAGGATTAAGCCTTTAATCTCACTCCCAGGTATATTGATGATGTTCTGCCAATTAATAATACGAACTTTGCTAACTGGATTCCATTAATAGAGATTTCTTGATAATTGACGAACGAACGTATCTTCCCGTAACATAACGAAACAATGTTAATTTACGTAAAGATCTTTTGAGGGGGACCTTATTGCAACATTTGTCTTCAATTGTTCATTGAGTGTACGTGATTAGATATATTTTTTTTCCATTTCGGTGTTTAAAACAGTTAATAATTAATATCACTGGCCAAATAATGGTTTCACAGTGACATTACAGTCTGCATACAAAATACATATTTTCCTCAAATGCTATTTATTGATATACTTCAAGGAGGGGTGCTTTTCAAATTTATTTATTTATTTTTGTTAATATTTCTGATTTAAATTTTCGCACAAATAAATAATTTTGCCAGACTTGGGAGAAAAAAAATCTGACTAAGGAAAATCAAGCAGTATAATAGTTATGTAATACTGGATATTGAATAAAACATTTCTGATTTCATATGTAAAGAAAAATAAATGATTCCATTCTCCCAAAACCTGTCTTTCCCATGGTAAAACAACATCCCCTTTTAGGCTTATTGATACCTTATCGGCGACGGTCGCCCGACCATTGACCGATTGTCGTGCAAAAATCGTGCGATTTTCGCTTTCTATTGTGTTTATTAAATAAGAGAAATGTTTCAGAAAAATCTACTGTATACTAGTTTAACCTCGTCACTTTTTATTGAAATACCTGAACTAAGCCAGGATGGGTCATTTATATGTGTGTTAGGGATATCGAATTTACATATTTCTACGATTTTTCTATTGAATGTTGGAACTGTTCCGACAGTGTGATATATATTTTTTCATTTTATTATAGGTTATGAAAAAAACCCAGCTGAGTTGCAATTGTTAAAAAAAAATATGGTTGTGATCGTCTTCCGTAATTAAAATCGTCAAAATGAAATACAACCGAATCAAATGGTGACTTGTTTCAACCTCATTTAAAATATACCTTGACATTTTTTCAAACTTGTACATCGCGTTCACAATCTTTTATTACAACACTATTTCACTCAAGTGTACATTTTCTTCCTGTTCTAGTTAAAGGACTTTATCAAACAGAATCATACAGTTTACATGTAATGCAGTTAATACGCATTTAAACCACAGAAGAATATTTCTATTTACCACATCTTGTGGTGTGGGGTCGCTATTGTGCATAAGAAATATTAATTGCAAACCCCATTGACTGGCTATATGCTGCCTGTCTAGAATATTTTTTTATTTTCTCGTTCGACAGTTCAGAAGCTAGAAAACAATATGAAGAATATTGTCTGTCAATCATGCAAACAATAACTTATGCACATGACAGAACGCATTTTCAAGACACCGGATGGATACTTCCCTTTGATTTAAGAGAATGGAACTGATAGAAGTTAAAAGTTTAATTTGGGCGCAAAAGGGGAAACTTTATATAATTTATGAAAAGGTGATGTGAATTTTAGGGATCCTTAGATTCAAATCCATTCATCTACTTTTCTACACTTTTCTACATATTATACATATGTATATTTCAAATGATAGTAATGTTATTTAAAAATATTTCCACTTTGTTTTACTTGTCGTTTTCTTTTAAGAGCACCAGTTTTATACTGCTCATGCTCAGCAACGGACCACCATCGTCAATTGTTTTAGCTCATCGATGATCAATCATGAGATTCAGTAAGATAAATAACAATATTTATTTATTTATTTATTTATTTATTTATTTATTTATTTATTTATGCTTTGGTGTCTGTTTCAACTGTTGGCAGAGTTTTAAATTCAACATGGGTCGACTTATAGAAAGTGTGTAATCGTAAAATTCAGTGGCCAACCATCCCAGTCTGGTGGCAAAGAAAGGGTATTGTTCTGATATGCCTAACGTTGTGTCTGCAATTGACGGAACTTCACATGAGATACAAAGTCCATCCAATGAACCCCAACAAAAAACATACTTTCAGCAAACCAATTATTTTCATTGATTGATATGAAAAGAAAGTATATAAACAGTGATAATCATAAATTCCATCAATATCAATAAAACAATTACCTTTCAGCTTAACTGAACTTGAGCGGTCGTGGTCGTATAATAGTTGAATTTACAACTACCTCATCCGGAACTCCTCGCACCTTTAATCAAGTATTTTCTAAGATAATGATTCTTTAAATATGGGGCCATATATGGCACTAAATATTCCCCAGTTCTTTTTATCGCATTGACGCCGGACTGCATGCACTGAGTTTTTCTCCTGATTTCAATGTACACAAACTGTATTTAAGATAAATACAATTATTTACAGAAACATTAGTTATTTGCTGATGAATTTCATTACTTGAAATGAATCATAAAATGTACAGAGATTGTGTATATATACATAATGGTCTCATATATACAATCAGAAGAGTGAAAATATTGATTTTAAGGATCTGGCCGAGGTTATAAATAAATGAATATTTAACAACCTCCAGAATCCTCCACCAACAAAATATTTTGATACAATCATTAACCCTCTATACTCAAAACAACTGCTCAATTTAGTGTTGGCGGAAGACTGTGGAGGTATATAAAATAGTTAAAATGTACATTGAATATGTCGTTTATAGTCCATTCTTAGCATTATCCGTCTAATTATGATGTCATTATGACGTCATAGCGCACCCAATTTCACGGAAAGATATTTTTTTTGAAAATTTGTTTATATAACAATTAAATTAGTAAATTGTTTTTATTCTATGTCAAGCATTATTTTTTAATAAAATGTGGGGCCAATTTTGCACCTTAACGCCTCTCCCTCTTTCTGAGAATATGAATTTAAAAGAAAAGTCAAATTTTAAACTATGTTCCCATTAGCGCCATCTCAGATGAAGGGTATTAATGTCGGACACAATTTTGCAGGGGACCATATAAGGACCATTGTGACCTCGTTTGGTTTCAATTGTCCAAGTAGTTTCTGATGAGAAGATTTTTGAAATAATTTCCCACAGTGTCCAGTGTTAAACTATGTTCCCCTGTGGTGGCCATCTTGGATATAGGGTGGAACTGTCGGACATAATTTTTGAAGGGGACCACCCAACGACCCAACATTTAGGTAAATACACTCAACATAATGAAATTTCAACCTATCATAATCCCGTTGTCACTTTACATAGTGTTGTTTTGGCTCAACGTAAGAAATTGTTATCTTCAAGTAATGAAATTTCAACATAACATAATGAGATTTCACCTTTACAATTTGATTTTTGGACGAAAGATAATATCGTGTTAACTTAACATAATGCAGATTAAACCTTACATATTTACTAACCAACTTTACAGGATGGAATTATGACATAACGACTTTAGATACTAACTACAGGACATGAATTTACAACTTTACAAGAAGTTATTCTGACCCAACATTTAGGTAAATACACTCAACATAATGAAGTTTCAACCTATCATAATCCAGTGGTCACTTTAAATAGTGTTGCTTTGGCTTAACGTAAGAAATTGTTAACGTCAAGTAATGAAATTTCAACATAACATAATGAGATTTCACCTTTACAATTTGATTTTTGCACGAAAGAAAATGTCGTGTTAACTCAACATAATACAGATTAAACCTTACATATTTATTAACCAACTTTAGGACATGGATTTACAACTTTACAACAAGTTATTCTGACCCAACATGTAGGTACACAACATAACAACATAACAGTGTTCACGATAAGGCAGCTATGGCGTTCCATACTTCACCATGTACACTCATTACTGGGTTCTGAGGGAATTAGAGGACAGAATAAAGTGCATTATTAATATTTGATAGCATATCACATGTGAGAACGAGGAAAATCAACAGTGGCTAAGAAACTCTTATAATATTAGTTGAGAGGGGCCGTCGTGGCCGTGATCGTATGGTAGTTGGATTTACAACTACCTATGCAATCGGTGCCTATCACCACTGATGTAAGCTCGAATCTCGATCAGGGCGAGGTGTACAACATTATGTGATAAAGTTTGTCAGTGACTTGCGACAAGTCGGTGGTTTTCTCCGGGTCCTCCGGTTTCCTCCACCAATAAAACTGACCGCCACGATATAACTGAAATATTGTTGAAAGTAGCGTTAAACACCATCAAGCAAACAAACAAACAAGCAAACAAATATAATATTAGTTCTAATATGGAAATGAAATGGTACTATGTTTTTCATCATGAAGCTATGAAATAATTAATCCAGCCACTTTTGATTGAAGTGCCTGTACCAAGCCAGGAAAGTGAGCAGCTTAACCCCTCCACCTTTGATTGAAGTGCCTATACCAAGCCAGGAAAGTGAGCAGTTTAACCCCTCCACTTTTTATTGAAGTGCCTGTACCAAGCCAGGAAAGTGAGCAGTTTAACCCCTCCACTTTTTATTGAAGTGCCTGTACCAAGCCAGGAAAGTGAGCAGTTTAACCCCTCCACTTTTGATTGAAGTGCCTGTACCAAGCCAGGAAAGTGAGTGGTTTAACCCCTCCACTTTTTATTGAAGTGTCTGTACCAAGCCAGGAAAGTGAACAGTTTAACCCCTCCACTTTTTATTGAAGTGCCTGTACCAAGTCAGGAAAGTGAGTGGTTTAACCCTTCCACTTTTGATTGAAGTGCCTGTACCAACCCAGGAAAGTGAGCAGTTTAACCCCTCCACTTTTTATTGAAGTGCCTGTACCAAGCCAGGAAAGTGAGCAGCTTAACCCCTCCACTTTTTATTGAAGTGCCTGTACCAAGCCAGGAAAGTGAGCAGCTTAACCCCTCCACTTTTTATTGAAGTGCCTGTACCAAGCCAGGAAAGTGAGTGGTTTAGCCCCTCCACTTTTTATTGAAGTGTCTGTACCAAGCCAGGAAAGTGAGCAGTTTAACCCCTCCACTTTTTATTGAAGTGTCTATACGAAGCCAGGAAAGTGAGTGGCTTAACCCCTCCACTTTTTATTGAAGTGCCTGTACCAAGCCAGGAAAGTGAGCAGTTTAACCCCTCCACTTTTTATTGAAGTGCCTGTACCAAGCCAGGAAAGTGAGCAGTTTAACCCCTCCACTTTTTATTGAAGTGTCTATACGAAGCCAGGAAAGTGAGTGGCTTAACCCCTCCACTTTTTATTGAAGTGCCTGTACCAAGCCAGGAAAGTGAACAGTTTAACCCCTCCACTTTTTATTGAAGTGCCTGTACCAAGCCAGGAAAGTGAGTGGTTTAGCCCCTCCACTTTTGATTGAAGTGTCTGTACCAAGTCAGGAAAGTGAGTGGCTTAACCCTTCCACTTTTGATTGAAGTGCCTGTACCAAGCCAGGAAAGTGAGTGGTTTAGCCCTTCCACTTTTGATTGAAGTGTCTATACGAAGCCAGGAAAGTGAGTGGCTTAACCCCTCCACTTTTTATTGAAGTGCCTGTACCAAGCCAGGAAAGTGAGCAGTTTAACCCCTCCACTTTTTATTGAAGTGCCTGTACCAAGCCAGGAAAGTGAGCAGCTTAACCCCTCCACTTTTTATTGAAGTGTCTATACGAAGCCAGGAAAGTGAGTGGCTTAACCCCTCCACTTTTTATTGAAGTGCCTGTACCAAGCCAGGAAAGTGAGCAGTTTAACCCCTCCACTTTTTATTGAAGTGCCTGTACCAAGCCAGGAAAGTGAGCAGCTTAACCCCTCCACTTTTTATTGAAGTGCCTGTACCAAGCCAGGAAAGTGAGCAGTTTAACCCCTCCACTTTTTATTGAAGTGCCTGTACCAAGCCAGGAAAGTGAGCAGTTTAACCCCTCCACTTTTTATTGAAGTGCCTGTACCAAGACAGGAAAGTGAGTGGTTTAGCCCCTCCACTTTTGATTGAAGTGTCTGTGCCAAGTCAGGAAAGTGAGTGGCTTAACCCTTCCACTTTTGATTGAAGTGCCTGTACCAAGCCAGGAAAGTGAGTGGTTTAGCCCCTCCACTTTTGATTGAAGTGCCTGTACCAAGCCAGGAAAGTGAGTGGTTTAACCCCTCCACTTTTGATTGAAGTGCCTGTACCAACCCAGGAAAGTGAGTGGTTTAGCCCTTCCACGTTTTATTGAAGTGTCTGTACCAAGCCAGGAAAGTGAGTGGTTTAGCCCCTCCACTTTTTATTGAAGTTCCTGTACCAAGCCAGGAAAGTGAGCAGTTTAACCCTTCCACTTTTGATTGAAGTGCCTGTATCAACCCAGGAAAGTGAGTGGTTTAGCCCCTCCACTTTTGATTGAAGTGCCTGTACCAAGTCAGGAAAGTGAGCAGTTTAACCCTTCCACTTTTGATTGAAGTGCCTGTATCAACCCAGGAAAGTGAGTGGTTTAGCCCCTCCACTTTTTATTGAAGTGCCTGTACCAAGCCAGGAAAGTGAGCAGTTTAACCCTTCCACGTTTTATTGAAGTGTCTGTACCAATCCAGGAAAGTGAGTAGTTTAACTCCTCCACTTTTTATTGAAGTGTCTGTACCAAGCCAGGAAAGTGAGTGGCTTAGCCCCTCCACTTTTTATTGAAGTGCCTGTACCAAGCCAGGAAAGTGAGCAGTTTAACCCTTACACTTTTGATTGAAGTGCCTGTACCAAGCCAGGAAAGTGAGTGGTTTAGCCCCTCCACTTTTTATTGAAGTGCCTGTACCAACCCAGGAAAGTGAGTGGTTTAACCCCTCCACTTTTTATTGAAGTGTATGTGCCAAGCCAGGAAAGTGAGTGGCTTAGCCCCTCCACTTTTTATTGAAGTGCCTGTACCAAGCCATGAAAGTGAGTGGTTTAGCCCCTCCACTTTTTATTGAAGTGCCTGTACCAACCCAGGAAAGTGAGTGGTTTAACCCCTCCACTTTTTATTGAAGTGCCTGTACCAACCCAGGAAAGTGAGTGGCTTAGCCCCTCCACTTTTTATTGAAGTGTCTGTACCAAGCCAGGAAAGTGGACGGTTATGTATATCGAATTTGCCTCTTCGATTTTTCTGTAAACGTTTGAACTGTTCCGACAGAGTGGTATGTTTTTCTGTAGACGTTTGAACTGTTCCGACAGAGTGGTATGTTTTGTTTTTCCTTTCATTATCTATTTAATACATACATATATTATTTCATTTCATCGTGTGTTGCTCCATAGCAGATATACTAGACATTTTCGCGCCTCCAAAATTATTGCTAAAGAAAAGAAGAGAAGGGGCTAGTTCAATGGAAAGATCTATTGGTAGCAGTTCGGTATTTTAGTTCATAAATGATCTGAATGCTGCTGTTTCTAGGACTGGTGTTAATGGCCATGGTTATAGAGAGATCAGTTATCACAACACCACTTATAAGACGCTGTAAGAAGAGTTTGAAGATACCAAAGGGGTAATCAGAATCCGTAAATCGAAGAAGGACAGACAACACAATGGCCAAAAGAAAAAGTACAAAAGGACCAACAACGATCTACAAAACATACACATACAACTAAAGATAAAGCAACATGAACCCTACTAAACATGATCAGATGTACTGGTGGAATATGTCAAATAGTAGAAAACGTTGATGGTACTGGTTGTATTTTATAGACCAAACAAACACAATATAAGGAATATTGACAAATCAAGAGAGGATGGTTGAGATAACATTAACCGGTTCAACAAGCCTCATGTTTGTGCCTGTTCAAAGTCAGGATATGTATTTCCAACGTCACATGTCTTAGTCCTTTAATGGTCAGTGAGTTGAGATGAGAGGTAATTGATTATTTTGTTAATATTGGTGGAATTGATGACCATCACTGATTAAGCTTTCTTTTCATAATACATGTATCAATTATTTGCTATTCGGTAGATTGCCATCATCTTCATGTACAGAAATTCTTGTAAACTTGTATATGTATGTGATATATGTTGTGGTGTTGCTTTTTAATGAGTTTGACAGACACTCGGTACCATTCGGCAGATTATAAGTAATGTTAAATTAAATCAATGTAAATTATATAACAAAAACGTATATATAGTGTAATGGAAGCAAAAACAAGAAACCTTTGAAGATATCCAAGACAGTACAAAGGCTAAATGTTTTTAACAAAAGGAACACGACGAGTGGCACTAGTGGAGCATACAGGGAATTATCAGTACATTATGAAAAAAGGTGTAAGGTATATTTTGAAGTTATATATTATAAGGTAAAAATCGTTTCGCTATAAGATCACTTTGAAGATACCAAAGAGGTAATCAGAAGCCGTCAATCGAAGAAGGACAGACAATACAATGGCCAAAAGAAGGACAGACAATACAATGGCCAAAAGAAGAAGGACAGACAATACAATGGCCAAAGGAAGGACAGACAATATAATTGCCAAAAGAAGGACAGACAATGCAATGGCCAAAAGAAGAAGGACAGACAATGCAATGGCCAAAAGAAGGACAGACAATACAATGGCCAAAAGAAGGACAAACAATACAATGGCCAAAAGAAGAAGGACAGACAATACAATGGCCAAAGGAAGGACAGACAATATAATGGCCAAAAGAAGAAGGACAGACAATACAATGGCCAAAAGAAGAAGGACAGACAATACAATAGCCAAAAGAAGAAGGACAGACAATACAATGGCCAAAAGATGAAGGACAGACAATACAATGGCCAAATGAAGAAGGACAGACAATACAATGGCCAAAAGAAGAAGGACAGACAATACAATGGCCAAAAGAAGAAGGATAGACAATACAATGGCCAAAAGAAGAAGGATAGACAACACAATGGCCAAAAGATGAAGGACAGACAATACAATGGCCAAAAGAAGGACAGACAATACAATGGCCAAAAGAAGAAGGACAGACAATATAATGGCCAAAAGAAGAAGGACAGACAATACAATGGCCAAACAAAGAACAGACAATACAATGGCCAAAAAAAGGACAGACAATACAATGGCCAAAAGAAGGACAGACAATACAAGGCCAAAAGAAGAAGGACAGACAATACAATGGCCAATAGAAGAAGGACAGACAATACAATGGCCAAAAGAAGGACAGACAATACAATGGCCAAAAGAAGACGGACAGACAATACAATGGCCAAAAGAAGAAGGACAGACAATACAATGGCCAAAAGAAGAAGGACAGACAATACAATGGCCAAAAGAAGGACAAACAATACAATGGCCAAAAGAAGAAGGACAGACAATACAATGGCCAAAGGAAGAAGGACAGACAATACAAAGGCCAAAGGAAGAAGGACAGACAATACAATGGCCAAAAGAATAGGGGACAAAGGGACAAATAATGAGTAACAACACATAAATCTAAAGATTGAGCAACATGAATCCCGCGAAAATCCTGGGGTGAACTCAAGTGCTCCAGAAGGGCAAGCAGTTCCTGTTCCACTAATGGTACCCGTCTTGTTACTGTTAAACGACACGAACATCATGAGGTATGAAAATCGTATTGGACACCAGTATGCGTAAATAAGATACTAAATAACATAAGCAATACATTAATCCCCCTTCAAAACAAATGTCAATACAGCATAAATTTGGACACATTTGTTTATTTTTCGATTAAGCGATTTCTATTCAAATTTGGGTTTCCGGCTGCTGGAACCATGCATGGTGAGAAAAAATATTGAGGAAATTAATGTCTCTTTTAATGCATTAAATGGTCCCGACATTGTGGCATTGCCTAATTTTTCTTTCATTTTATTACTCCATAAATAAAAGAAATATAAACGGCAAATAAACGTTGGAGTACATCGAAGGGGCAATCAAAAATAGACAATCCAGAGAAACTGGCAACATTGGGTACACAAGACTAAGAAAAACTAAGCAAACATATACCACCATAAAATTGGAACAACTGGAATATTTCCCCACAAACTTGTTGTAAATTCTCATGAATTAAAGAGTTTTGTCTATAGTATTCCATAAACGCCAAACAATTAATAGCCTTTCGTGTTATCATCGCAAAATATACCATCCATGTAAGAGAAACCGATTTAATAGAAATAAGTCGAAAACAGACAACATGTCTGCATGTTAAAGAATGCTAAAAATAATTGACAGAATTTGAGAAACAATTGTTCTTGCCATGCTTTAACGACTAATTATTTCTGTTGATATACAGTTTGATAGACCATGTTCAAAAAGGGAAAAGAAAGCACGCATCGACGTCAAAAACGCTAAAAAGTAATTTTCGACCTTCAATACTATGTTCATGAACATGTTTCGTTCCATATCTGCCTTCTGACGCTGGTCAATTGAAGATATGTAGCCTTCGGACGTTGGTCAATTGAAGATACAGTAAGTCTTTAAGCTTCGTCATATTCAATTAGCGATCCCTGACTAGACCGTCTGTTTCAATTTCCCCCCAATAAACCGTAAAAGGACATTACCCTCGCGGTAATCATCTAATCAGTGAAAAAAACCCAACAAAGCTGGGAGTAATGAGGTTTTTATCATAGCGCGATATTTGAGGATAACATTGTATTTTAAACTTTTACATAAACTCAATATATATCATAGAGATGAATTACCATGATTCGCGTGATTATATGAGAACGCTTCAAATCTTATCCTGCAATCTTTATACGATAAATGTTGGAACTACAGCTCTTGTGAATTCTCCTAATTGCTTTTTTGACATTTAACTAGATTCGGAAATCAAGTCCGTTCCGAATGGATTCTTTTAATACCATAGTTCGTGTTCATAACCACCAAAAACATCCATTTACCACTAAGATGTAAAAGCTAATTCGAGTAGTTATTTCTTGTTTATGGTTATTTTCATACAAATATTTATTAATTAACTGCACATAAGTGTCAAATTTTTAAATCTCAGTTATACAGAAATTAGATACATTGTAAATTAACTCGAGCTTTACATTTAATAGTTGAATATTATTCACTTTATGACGGAGTTGTTGTATTTTAAGAAGCCAATTTCCTGGAAATTTAATGTCTTTTATAGAGCAGTACGTCGCTGCTCGCCTTCGTGACTTTCAATGGAACATACTGTAAGATTAATGTTGGGTAATAATTGTCTAATTTCTTATTTAAGATTTCCTATGGTTAATAACATCTTCTGTTATTTCGGAAGCGGTGTGACGCATAGTTTCAATGGCAACGAAATAACATATTTTATTGAAATCGTTTAATTAGATATGAAATATACATTGTATAATCTTCAACTATTTCTTTGACTGAAAACTTTTAATTCTTGCTTTTCTTAATTTCGTTTACACAACACTGATCACACCTATTAAAAGCAAATCTTATTAGCAAACAAAAACGCAACCTGGAAACAAAATGATAGACTTTTATTTCATAGTTATGCCTAATATTGTATGAGGGTGCGTCTTAATCAGAGGTGGGGCATCCAGAACAACAACAACAACAATGGCGGCAGGGTTATGTACTGAATGGCGATGGTTGCTACGTGACGTTGTGTGGTGACAACTTTCAATATGTTTTCTGTAAGGTCTAATGTCACAAAAGTAACAAGCAATAAGGAATAGGTCATCAAGGGTTTAATAGCGTGCCGTTTTATCCTTCATTATTCAGTTCTATAACGACAATCGTCCTTGTAATTATTTGTTTCTGGAAATATTCTTGACTAATAACCATTTTTTTTTATTTTTTGCGATTACCACTGTATGTTTTACCAATCAACATTATATTTTTGACCAATTACCACCATTTGTGTGTTGGGGAGTGGATGATGACGTGTAGAGCTGCACATGACGTGGAAACATATCTACAACTCAACGGTACTAATATAAACTCTACAGTGAAAAGTGGTTAATGGTGTTGTGATAATATCAAATAAAATCCAATCAGCTAAGTATACCTAATGTATTTACAATTGATCAAAACGAACAAATAACTACAGGCAAGCCTGTCTTATGTGACCTTTCAAGAGAAGTGAAATACAATGTATGATCACACAAGACAGGTGGTCGCTTAATACAGGTTTAATTGATATGAAATGCACTGTGTAAGGAAATTAAAATTAAGGTGACTTAATGCAAGTTATTGCTTAATAGAGGTGGTCACCAAAGTAGGTTTAACTGTAACTTAATAGAGGTGGTCACTAAAGCAGGATTAACTGTAACTTAATAGAGGTGGTCACTAAAGCATGTTTGACTGTAACTTAATAGAGGTGGTCACTAAAGCAGGTTTGACTGTAACTTAATAGAGGTGGTCACTAAAGCATGTTTGAGTGTAACTTAATAGAGGTGGTCACTAAAGCATGTTTGACTGTAACTTAATAGAGGTGGTCACTAAAGGAGGTTTGACTGTAACTTAATAGAGGTGGTCACTAAAGCAGGTTTGACTGTAGCTTAATAGAGGTGGTCACTAAAGCAGGTTTGACTAGCTTAATAGAGGTGGTCACTAAAGCAGGTTTGACTGTTACTTAACAGAGGTGGTCACTAAAGAATGTTTGACTGTAACTTAATAGAGGTGGTCACTAAAGCATGTTTGACTGTAACTTAATAGAGGTGGTCACTAAAGTATGTTTGACTAACTTAAATAGAGGGGTCACTAAAGCAGGTTTGACTAACTTAATAGAGGTGGTCACTAAAGCAGGTTTGACTGTAGCTTAATAGAGGTAGTCACTAAAGCAGGTTCAACTGTAGCTTATTAGAGGTGATCACTAAAGCAGGTTTAGCTGTAGCTTAATAGAGGTAGTCACTAAAACAGGTTTGACTGTAGCTTAATAGAGGTGGTCACTAAAGCAGGTTTGACTGTAACTTAATAGAGGTGGTCACTAAAGCAGGCTTGACTGTAATTTAATACAGGTGGTCACTAAAGCAGGTTTGACTTTAACTTAATAGAGGTGGTCACTAATGCAGATTTGACTGTAACTTAATAGAGGTGGTCACTAAATCAGGTTTACCTGTAACCTAATAGAGGTGGTCACTAAAGCAGGTTTGACTAGCTTAATAGAGGTGGTCACTAAAGCAGGTTTAACTGTAACCTAATAGAGGTGGTCACTAAAGCAGGTTTGAATAACTTAATAGAGGTAACCACTAAAGCAGGTTTGACTGTAGCTTAATAGAGGTAGTCACTAAAGAAGATTTGAATAACTTAATAGAAGTAGTCACTAAAGCAGGTTTGACTAACCTAATAGAGTTGGTCACTAAAGCAGGTTTGACTGTAGCTTAGTAGAGGTGGTCACTAAAGCAGGTTTTACTGTATCTTAATAGAGGTGGTCACTAAAGCAGGTTTAACTGTAGCTTAATAGAGGTGGTCACTAAAGCAGGTTTGACTATCTTAATAGAGGTGGTCACTAAAGCAGGTTTGATTGTAACTTAATAGAGGTGGTCAATAAAGCAGGTTTAACTGTAACCTAATAGAGGTGGTCACTAAAGTAGGTTTGACTGTAGCTTAATAGAGGTGGTCACTAAAGCAGGTTTAACTGTAACCTAATAGAGGTGGTCACTAAAGCAGGTTTGACTAACTTAATAGAGGTGGTCACTAAAGCAGGTTTGACTGTAACTTAATAGAGGTAGTCACTAAAGCAGGTTTGACTAACTTAATAGAGGTAGTCACTAAAACAGGTTTGACTAACCTAATAGAGACGGTCACTAAAGCAGGTTTGACTGTAACTTAATAGAGGTGGTCACTAAAGCAGGTTTAGCTGTAACTTAATAGAGGTGGTCACTAAAGCAGGTTTGACTGTATCTTAATAGAGGTGGTCACTAAAGCAGGTTTGACTAACTTAATATAGGTAGTCACTAAAACAGGTTTGACTAACCTAATAGAGACGGTCACTAAAGCAGGTTTGACTGTAACTTAATAGAGGTGGTCACTAAAGTAGGTTTGACTGTAACTTAATAGAGGTTGTCACTAAAGCAGGTTTGACTGTATCTTAATAGAGGTGGTCACTAAAGCAGGTTTGATTGTAACTTAATAGAGGTGGTCACTAAAGCAGGCTTGACTGTAACTTAATAGAGGTGGTCACTAAAGCAGGTTTGACTGTAACTTAATAGAGGTGGTCACTAAAGCATGTTTGACTGTAATTTAATAGAGGTGGTCACTAAAGGAGGTTTGACTAACTTAATAGAGGTGGTCACTAAAACAGGTTTGACTGTAACTTAATAGAGGTGGTCACTAAAGCAGGTTTGACTAACTTAATAGAGGTGGTCACTAAAGCAGGTTTAGCTGTAGCTTAATAGAGGTGGTCACTAAAGCAGGTTTGACTAACTTAATAGAGGTGGTCACTAAAACAGGTTTGACTAACTTAATAGAGGTGGTCACTAAAACAGGTTTGACTGTAACATAATAGAGATGGTCACTAAAGCAGGTTTGACTAACTTAATAGAGGTGGTCACTAAAGGAGGTTTTACTGTAAGTTAATAGAGGTGGTCACTAAAGAAGGTTTGCCTGTAACTTAATAGAGGTGGTCACTAAAGCATGTTTGACTGTAGCTTAATAGAAGTGGTCACTAAAGCAGGTTTGACTGTAGCTTAATAGAGGTGGTCACTAAAGCAGGTTTGACTGTAACTTAATAGAGGTGGTCACTAAAGCAGGTTTGACTGTAACTTAATAGAGGTAGTCACTAAAGCAGGTTTGACTAACTTAATAGAGGTAGTCACTAAAGCAGGTTTAACTGTAGCTTAATAGAGGTGGTCACTAAAGCATGTTTGACTAACTTAATAAAGGTGGTCAGTAAAGGAGGTTTGACTGTAATTTAATAGAGGTGATCACTAAAGCAGGTTTAACTGTAGCTTAATAGAGGTGATCTCTAAAACAGGTTTGACTGTTACTTAACAGAGGTGGTCACTAAAGCATGTTTGACTGTAACTTAATAGAGGTGGTCACTAAAGCATGTTTGACTGTAACTTAATAGAGGTGGTCACTAAAGTATGTTTGACTAACTTAATAGAGGGGTCACCAAAGCAGGTTTGACTAGCTTAATAGAGGTAGTCACTAAAGCAGGTTTAACTGTAGCTTAATAGAGGTGATCACTAAAGCATGTTTGACTGTAGCTTAATAGAGGTGGTCACTAAAGGAGGTTTGACTGTAGGTTAATAGAGGTATTCACTAAAGCAGGTTTGACTGGAACTTAATAGAGGTGGTCACTAAAGCAGGCTTGACTGAAATTTAATAGAGGTGGTCACTAAAGCAGGTTTGACTGTAACTTAATAGAGGTGGTCACTAATGCAGGTTTGACTGTAACTTAATAGAGGTGATCACTAAAGCAGGTTTACCTGTAACCTAATAGAGGTGGTCACTAAAGCAGGTTTGACTAACTTAATAGAGGTGGTCGTCACTAAAGCAGGTTTGACTGTAGATTAGTAGAGGTGGTCACTAAAGCAGGTTTTACTGTAGCTTAATAGAGGTGGTCACTAAAGCAGGTTTAACTGTAACTTAATAGAGGTGGTCACTAAAGCAGGTTTAACTGTAGCTTAATAGAGGTGGTCACTAAAGCAGGTTTGACTGTATCTTAATAGAGGTGGTCACTAAAGCAGGTTTGACTAACTTAATATAGGTAGTCACTAAAACATGTTTGACTAACCTAATAGAGACGGTCACTAAAGCAGGTTTGACTGTAACTTAATAGAGGTGGTCACTAAAGTAGGTTTGACTGTAACTTAATAGAGGTTGTCACTAAAGCAGGTTTGACTGTATCTTAATAGAGGTGGTCACTAAAGCAGGTTTGATTGTAACTTAATAGAGGTGGTCACTAAAGCAGGCTTGACTGTAACTTAATAGAGGTGGTCACTAAAGCAGGTTTGACTGTAACTTAATAGAGGTGGTCACTAAAGCATGTTTGACTGTAATTTAATAGAGGTGGTCACTAAAGGAGGTTTGACTAACTTAATAGAGGTGGTCACTAAAACAGGTTTGACTGTAACTTAATAGAGGTGGTCACTAAAGCAGGTTTGACTAACTTAATAGAGGTGGTCACTAAAGCAGGTTTAGCTGTAGCTTAATAGAGGTGGTCACTAAAGCAAGTTTGACTAACTTAATAGAGGTGGTCACTAAAACAGGTTTGACTAACTTAATAGAGGTGGTCACTAAAACAGGTTTGACTGTAACATAATAGAGATGGTCACTAAAGCAGGTTTGACTAACTTAATAGAGGTGGTCACTAAAGGAGGTTTTACTGTAAGTTAATAGAGGTGGTCACTAAAGAAGGTTTGCCTGTAACTTAATAGAGGTGGTCACTAAAGCATGTTTGACTGTAGCTTAATAGAAGTGGTCACTAAAGCAGGTTTGACTGTAACTTAATAGAGGTGGTCACTAAAGCAGGCTTGACTGTAACTTAATAGAGGTGGTCACTAAAGCAGGTTTGACTGTAACTTAATAGAGGTGGTCACTAAAGCAGGTTTGACTAACTTAATAGAGGTGGTCACTAAAGCATGTTTGACTGTAGCTTAATAGAAGTGGTCATTAAAGCAGGTTTGACTAACTTAATAGAGGTAGTCACTAAAGCAGGTTTAACTGTAGCTTAATAGAGGTGGTCACTAAAGCATGTTTGACTAACTTAATAGAGGTGGTCAGTAAAGGAGGTTTGACTGTAATTTAATAGAGGTGATCACTAAAGCAGGTTTGACTAAGTTAATAGAGGTGGTCACTAAAGCAGGTTTAACTGTAGCTTAATAGAGGTGATCTCTAAAACAGGTTTGACTGTTACTTAACAGAGGTGGTCACTAAAGCATGTTTGACTGTAACTTAATAGAGGTGGTCACTAAAGCATGTTTGACTGTAACTTAATAGAGGTGGTCACTAAAGTATGTTTGACTAACTTAATAGAGGGGTCACTAAAGCAGGTTTGACTGTAGCTTAATAGAGGTAGTCACTAAAGCAGGTTTAACTGTAGGTTAATAGAGGTGATCACTAAAGCATGTTTGACTGTAACTTAATAGAGGTGGTCACTAAAGGAGGTTTGACTGTAGGTTAATAGAGGTATTCACTAAAGCAGGTTTGACTGGAACTTAATAGAGGTGGTCACTAAAGCAGGCTTGACTGAAATTTAATAGAGGTGGTCACTAAAGCAGGTTTGACTGTAACTTAATAGAGGTGGTCACTAATGCAGGTTTGACTGTAACTTAATAGAGGTGATCACTAAAGCAGGTTTACCTGTAACCTAATAGAGGTGGTCACTAAAGCAGGTTTGACTAACTTAATAGAGGTGGTCGTCACTAAAGCAGGTTTGACTGTAGATTAGTAGAGGTGGTCACTAAAGCAGGTTTTACTGTAGCTTAATAGAGGTGGTCACTAAAGCAGGTTTAACTGTAACTTAATAGAGGTGGTCACTAAAGCAGGTTTAACTGTAGCTTAATAGAGGTGGTCACTAAAGCAGGTTTGACTAACTTAATAGAGGTGGTCACTAAAGCAGGTTTGATTGTAACTTAATAGAGGTGGTTAATAAAGCAGGTTTAACTGTAACCTAATAGAGGTGGTCACTAAAGTAGGTTTGACTGTAACTTAATAGAGGTGGTCACTAAAGCAGGTTTAACTGTAACCTAATAGAGGTGGTCACTAAAGCAGGTTTGACTAACTTAATAGAGGTGGTCACTAAAGCAGGTTTGACTGTAACTTAATAGAGGTGGTCACTAAAGCAGGTTTGACTGTAGCTTAATAGAGGTAGTAACTAAAGCAGATTTGACTAACTTAATAGAAGTAGTCACTAAAGCAGGTTTGACTAACCTAATAGAGGTGGTCACTAAAGCAGGTTTGACTAGCTTAGTAGAGGTGGTCACTAAAGCAGGTTTTACTGTAGCTTAATAGAGGTGGTCACTAAAGCAGGTTTAACTGTAACTTAATAGAGGTGGTCACTAAAGCAGGTTTAACTGTAGCTTAATAGAGGTGGTCACTAAAGCAGGTTTGACTGTAACTTAATAGAGGTGGTCACTAAAGCAGGTTTGATTGTAACTTAATAGAGGTGGTCAATAAAGCAGGTTTAACTGTAACCTAATAGAGGTGGTCACTAAAGTAGGTTTGACTGTAACTTAATAGAGGTGGTCACTAAAGCAGGTTTAACTGTAACCTAATAGAGGTGGTCACTAAAGCAGGTTTGACTGTAACTTAATAGAGGTGGTCACTAAAGCAGGTTTGACTGTAACTTAATAGAGGTAGTCACTAAAGCAGGTTTGACTAACTTAATAGAGGTAGTCACTAAAGCAGGTTTGACTAACCTAATAGAGACGGTCACTAAAGCAGGTTTGACTGTAACTTAATAGAGGTGGTCACTAAAGCAGGTTTAGCTGTAACTTAATAGAGGTGGTCACTAAAGCAGGTTTGACTGTATCTTAATAGAGGTGGTCACTAATGCAGGTTTGACTAACTTAATAGAGGTAGTCACTAAAAAAGGTTTGACTAACCTAATAGAGACGGTCACTAAAGCAGGTTTGACTGTAACATAATAGAGGTGGTCACTAAAGTAGGTTTGACTGTAACTTAATAGAGGTGGTCACTAAAGCAGGTTTGACTGTATCTTAATAGAGGTGGTCACTAAAGCAGGTTTGATTGTAACTTAATAGAGGTGGTCACTAAAGCAGGCTTGACTGTAACTTAATAGAGGTGGTCACTAAAACAGGTTTAACTGTAGGTTAATAGAGGTGGTCACTAAAGCTGGTTTAACTGTAACTTAATAGAGATGGTGACTAAAGCAGGTTTGACTCTAGCTTAACAGAGGTGGTTACTAAAGCAGGTTTGACTGTATTTGATATTTTATTCTATCTTGCTGTCAGCTTTTCTAATGTTGCAGTTTGCATTATATTGAACTTCACCCTCTATTCTTCCAAAGTTTTTGCATGCGCCGAAGATTTAATACTACTTACAGTGAACATTTTCATATTTGTGACGATTTTCCAGCAATTGTTGTGTTGATATTTTAATGGGGAAAATAGTGATAACAGTTCTTCTTACATTCTACATAGCTGTATTATGGTCAAAAACAAAATTGAAATCCTTGGTGTTTTTACCCGAATTAAACTGTAAGGTTTGTTTTTCAGATATACCATGCCATTCATATATTCCTCCAATGAAAACACACCAAGTTTTCCTCCAGAAACATTGAGTAAAGTGGAACAGATATACTATTGATATTGAACTGTGGTAATACATTTGATGTCATGACAGTGAATCTTTAGAAAATTACATAAAATTTTAACAAGAGTAACACGAGTGTCACATAAGGACCAATAACTACCAACCATTCCGGGGCACATGAGTTCTTCCTCGGTTTTTAATGTGGTTCGTGTTATTCGTATTTTTAGTTTTCTGTGTAATGTTTTGTGGATCTTTGTTTATCCTTGTATTCTTTTCTTTAATTCTGCCATTGTATTTTCTGTGTAGGACCTCTTCTGATTATTGTTATTGCAGTAATCTCCAGTACAATCTGATTAAGAAATATTAATAAAATTGTAATTCTTTTAAAATTCATTAATTTCATAATAATGCACGAGATAGTAAACTTACATTAGAATACAGATGCCTTCGGCCTGTAATGTCTTCCATACCAATATTTTACATAGTACTGTATATTACACCGTACATCGATTTCTTTTTCCAATGATTAGATAAACGTTAGAGAAAACCGAAGGGGCAATAACGAATGGACAATCCTGAGAAACTGGCAACACGAAGGGGCAATAAAGAATAGACAATCCTGAGAATCTGGCAACATTGGGTACACAAGACACAGGACTAAGACAAACAAAACAATCACTCAACACAGAAAAGAAAAAAGATATATTCCTTTTATTGAAGTGTCTGTGTCAAGCTATTAAAATCAGCGGTTATGTATGCATTTTTTTGTATGTGTGTTAGAAATATGGCTTTTTTCTATGTTTCTATGAATTTTCAATTCAAATTTGGAACTGTTCTGACAGTGTGGTATTTTGTCCCATTTTAATACTAAATCTTCCTTTTAAAATATTTTAGGATTTGTCTTCAATTTTTCTTCACGTAACATATTAATATCATCTTATTATTTTTTACCTGAGCTTAATTAGAACGTGAGATATATAGGAATAGCTATTCCATAAAAGTCCCGTTAATAAGTAAATAAGGGTAATAACAAAATTACCGAACTCCGAACAATCTTACAAAGGGAAAGTCAAAACTCATAAGTATATAAACAGACAAAATCAGTCAACAACCGGAAAACTGTGAAAACCGTAATGACCCTGACTTGGTACAGGCATTTCTAAAGAAATGATGGGTTGAATCAGATTTTAAAGCGTCAAACCTCCCGCTTTCATTACGGCTCAAAGTTTCCGGCTGTCACTATAACAGTATTTATAACAATACTTGAACAAAACAGGTAAAACAGTTGTCATAACAGCACCAAACTCAGTGAAGTGAATGTCAAAAACATTTTTACGTCACACATTGATAAAAAAATATCTTTGACATTTTTGTTTTTGACCACTTATCTTTATACATTTTCACTATATGAAAATCCATCGTTTATAATCTTTTCTGCAGAGACGGAATATATTTCGACAAGATCTTGGTTTCGGAATATAAACTTTTTAAGAGATCGAATAAGGCGAATCTTTTAATAGCCCTGGTCCAGTAGCCTGTTTCTCAGATGAAGATGACGCTTTAGGAAATCAGAATAATTGCTACTGGCCCTTGCATAACGAATCAATTGCGAGATGTAAACACCATATGCAGGAGAAGCTGGTATATTGCTGCACATATTTGGAAAATTTATGATTTTAAAATTGAAGTCGTCCCGTTTATCATATATTTTTGTACTGATTTGACCATTGTCATCAAATTCGAAGTATAAGTCCAAAAATGATGCGGACGAAGCGGTATCTGTGGTCTCTTTAACTTCCAGCTCTGGAGGATATATCAATGGAAGAAATTCTGCAAATCTAGAATTATTGATAGATAATACGTCATCAATATACCTGTATGTGAAATTTAAGGCTCTAGCCTCATGAATCTTCTTATCTTTTACAAGCTTTTGAAGAAACTCCGACTCGTATGAGTATAAAAATAAATCGGCTAGAAGATGGGCACAATTCGTACCCATTGGTATGCCGACGACCTGCTGAAACAGTATCCCTCCAAAGGAGACAAATATGTTATCGATGAGGAACTCCAGCATACTGATCACTTGTTCCTCGGAGTAGTATGTTTTACCTTTTTGAATTTTGTTTGAAAAATATGTGGAATTGTAGCCTAACACAACAAATTCTGAGCCATAGTTTCTATGACTGAAAGCTTTGTGAATTGTTTCTTTTAAGCGGGTTTTTAATTTGTCATGCGGTAGGGTGGTATATACAGTTGAAAAATCAAAAGTTTTGATGGAGGATACCTGAGATAAAGATCTTGAGTTAAGGTTATCCAAAAGATCTTTAGAGTTTTTCAAAATCCACATGTGATTTATGCCACTACGCGAGTAAGCAGTTTCACAATATTTTTGTTGTCCCTCTTTTACTGCAGATAGAATCTTTGTCAGGTGAATAGACAATTCTTTCGTCGAACAAGTTGATGATCCCGCTATGTACCTTTCTTTGCATGGTGTCTTATGGAGTTTAGGTATCCAATATAAATAGGGTAAATCCTCAGACTCTTTACCAGAGGGAATGTTTAAAGAGGTCATGAATGATCTGTGGTTAGCTAGGATTTCATCTTTGTCGAACGAAGTAGGTTTGTATGTGGTATTACTAAAGGTGTTGTTATTTATACCTAATTCCTTGATTAGGCATTCGAAGTAATATGATTTACATACAAACACGATATTGTTGGAAGCCTTGTCCGCAGGAACGATAACATATTTGTCATGAAGAGAGGAAAGACACTTAACAGCTTCTTGGTCTTTAAATATAGACTTAGGTCGACTATTAACACAATTTTTGAGTTTGTGAATCCGACCTTGTACTAGAGACCTAATTGTTCTAACCCAGTCTGACAAGGACTCTAACTCAGGATCTTGGTCTACTTCTCTCTTTATCCACCTTCTGGCATTATCTTCAACAGCATCCATAATTATCTTGAAATTATGTTTCCAATTGATGTGTTGAGATTCTCTGAATTTAGGAACATGAGAAATCACCTTTCGGAGACTCTCATGTTGAATGATATTCAGATCACCAGTGATTACATGTCCAGATGGGTTGTATTGAAAAGGAGAGTGGGAGCAGTCACAAATCAGAGGGTTCTTAAGGTACTCTTCTATGTTAATATCTTGCAATGCTTCTTTGTAGTTGAAAATTTTACGGCCAATGCTGTTAGTGTAGCTATAGGAGACAATGGGAACAGATTGATTTTTAAAATATGGTGGAATTTCTTTTACGACCTCTTTTCTATTAAGAATGTTGCTGATGTTAATAGCATCGATTCCTTTGTTAGCAAACGGAATATGGAGGAATTTTCTGTTGTTATCATGAAGAGGTTCAGATCGAACTGGTTTGAAAAGACGAAAGGACGCCACGTCACATATAATACTAGACAATCTGTACTTAGGAGAAAAAGGATCTACGCCTCCTTTGTCAAGTCCAAAATCCCTAAGATCTTTGAGGTAGTTTACAGGTAGTGAAAATAAGATTGTACGAATGTGATGAATTCCAAGAGGTTTCTGTATATTAGAAAGTAAATCATTAAAAGTAATAAGAAGATACCTATACCATATCGACGGACCACCATTATAACTCCATGGGTAGCTGGAAAATTGATCACTTATCTTGTTTAGTGATGACCATCTTACACACGGCATATAATATAGAACCAAAACAAATAAAGGAAATATGTTGTTGTGATTTAATTAATTACCTTTTCGCCTGACGTATCGATTGTTACCCGCAAGTGAATTTAACGCTCACAATACCTAATGGCCATTATTCGTGATACTACCGGAAGTAGTCATATCCCATCATGCCCCATTAGGGCAATTATATGATGTTCTTCTTTGATTTGCAGCAAACAAACTACAAATATATAATTTTTCAATTGAATCTTAGGATTTTATGCCATTATTGAATTAATGTTCGTTGTACAGCATGAGAATGGATTAATTAGATGCTTGTTATAAAAACTTTAATGGGCGATTTGACGTTACATTGAGAGAAAAAAAAACGGATTATAGATCAAGATTCTCGCCTTGCTTGTTTCTGTGATCGAAAATCAATATAAACCATTTGAAAAAAAGTGAAAACGCGAGAATGATATTAATGTGTCTATTATTTAATCATAATTCATAAAAATGGTATTTGTACAATATTTATATACATTAAATGAAAATGAACAGTATAAAAGCCACGTGATTACGACTACATGTATGTTTAATGAAATAGAAAAAAGGTGTATAACCATCCTTTATATGTCTGGAATATGACTGTTGTGTTTCATGATTTAGCTATTCGTATTGTACGTCATGATTTTTGGTGCTTTGTCTGTAAATGTGATTAATAATTTGCTTTGACTCCTCCATATAAGTTTGCAAGAGTACATTAAAGTTCACTAAGCACGTTGTTATATAGAAAAGTACAGTTATAGCATATTTTAAAGTACCACAATTTAGCATGTTTTTATTATCAAAGCAAAGGTACTCCTCCCTCAGGCATAGGTGACCTTAGCCGATTTTGGTAATCCTGTTGATGCCCTTTGGTTTTATTGCTCCCAAACACTTTTAAATGATTGACTTTCGGAGCTTTCGGGTTTGAGTGTCTGATTAATGTTATTCGAGAAACGCGTTGTGCGCACTAAATTTGATATCCACGTTTTTATTAAGACAAGCATCAAGGTTCAAAGTCCATATTACATTCATCCAAAAAGTCATATAAATAAATAAATTGATATTTTTGGACGATGTCTTCCGTATTTTCCACCAATATAATAATTCCCATAGTATAGGAAACGAGCACATTTTATAATGATATCAGAGAGAAAAACTACGTAAACTTTATTCTAAGATTGATCAGGAAGCTTTGAAGGGCAATACACAATACCTTTCTCTACACAAATTATGTGTATTAAAATGAGAAACAGACTGAAAGTTTATGACTTATGAGAATTATCATAAAAGTACCTGTATGGAATAAAGCCGTAGATATCAAATTTAATTTCTTGAATAACCTTCACCAGGTATGCTCAAAGCCAAAATAACCTTCACCAGGTATGATCAAAGCCAAAATAACCTTCACCAGTTATACTCAAAGCCAACATAACCTTCATCAGGCATGCTCAAAGCCAAAATAACCGTCACCGGGTATGCTCAAAGCCAAAATAACCTTCACCAGGTATGCTCAAAGCCAAAATAACCTTCACAAGGTATGTTCAAAGCCAAAATAACCTTCACCAGGCATGCTCAAAGCCAAAATAACCTTCACCAGGCATGCTCAAAGCCAAAATATTTGATAGCCAAATAATTTTAAGATCTTTGGGAGCAAGAAAACGAAAGGGCCCAAACAGAACAACCAAAATCGGTTATGGTCACCTATGCCTCGGGATGAGTACCTTAGTTTTAATATGATTTAGGAACTATCAACATCAGCCTAACTAATAATGAAAGTTTTTGGAATATAGGAAAATGATAGCGTATGAATTAGTAGACTATGAAAGGGTATGGAATGACAGATTATGTACGCTCAAAGATAGAATATTTGAAAACCAAATAATTTAAAATATATTTGGGAGCAAGGAAACAACAGTGCCTAAATAAAACAGCCAACTTCGGCTATGGTCACGTAAACCTGAGGGAGGAGTACATTAGCTTTAATATTGATTACATGATTTAGGAACTTTCAACATCGGTCTAATAATGAACGTTTATGAAATATAGGACCGTGATAGAGTATGAATTATCAGACTATGAAAGCCTATGGAATATCATTACAAATTTAGTGCACACGACGCATTTCTGAAATAACCATAATCAGGTACTTATCATCTCATTGGAAATTAATTTGTTCTCATCATGATATAACTGAGTTAAGCAACACTCACTACCTCGTAAAAATACGCTGCTGATGTAATTTGATGTAAAATTATTCACTTTATGGTGCCTTTGTGGGATTGTACTGGATTTATTTTGCAGAAAATAGCAGTTCAGACACTATTTTCCCCACGTAATAATATCACAATTAATTTATTATTCACATAACGTAATGTCATGTAGTGCCTGATTTGAAATCGACCGCTTAAAGATATTTTTAATTACAAAATTTAATTGTTTTCGCTAAATATGAAAGGTAACTGGATACAGGGAATATATACACACAGAGAAACAATTCAAGAATAAATACGCTTTTTAGAAAATATTTAATACCCCGTTAATTTTATGAAAATTCGATGTTTTTTTTAATTGTTTCGATGGGTGTGGTATTTTTATTATATTTTCATTTTAGTAGCTATCAATGTATATAGAATATTATGTTTATTTAATGAGAATTGCTTTTCCTCATAATTTAATTTACATTAGTATCGTCAATAAATAAAGAAAAATATGTTCATTATTTAAAAAAAAAAATGTTAATATTTAGCATCAATATATCATTGTATTGCATCAGCATATAAAACTAAAATTACAAATGACAGTATTAAATAATATATAATTATCACAGGGACTCGGTTAATGGACATATTTTTTTAAATTATATTTTTTAATTATTTTACGTGTTTTTCCTATTTACTGTCTGTTTTTATTAAATCATTATCGTTAGCACCTAGATTTTCATGCTTACAGTCAATGTACAATATACTATCCACATCCATATACTAAAATAATGATTTAATAAAAACAGACAGTAAATAGGAAAAACACGTAAAATAATAATAAAAAAAATAATTAAAAAAAATATGTCCCTGTGATAATTATAACACCTACAATAAAGGCATACCAAATAATAGAATTTTGAATTTTGAAATACCTTTATCTTAAAACCATAATACCACAGACAATTGATCACAATAGGTATTCAAAAATTCATTTAACACGAAATACAATATATCAAAATGGTTACAATAATTATAGACAAGTTTTCTTTACTAATTTAGAAAACACATTTTCTTTTTTAACTTTAACAGCCAAAATCAAACAATATGATATGATAATAACCAAAAAAAAAAAGCAAGCAAATAATAGAAAAATGGATACTATTTCATTTTGAAGGATAACAAATCATTTAAGATATAAATGTTTTACATGACGATGTTAAAGAGGCATTAGCTACGATTTTGACCAAACAAAAATATATGTTTTGGAAATTGGTAAATAGCTGTAAAATGATGAAATAAAGGTAAATATTTCACATTAAACAGCTTATCGTACCACTTTTCGCCTTTTGAGAACGAAAATTACCACCGATTTGTTATTTCCTTGCAAGCAAATAATTTGACCTCGCTTTCTCCGTATGCAACTGACCTTACTTGTGACAGGTCAAAACGAATAATTTGTATTTTGTCGCTTATTAACTGCAAACTTGCATGGTTCTTTGTCCGTAATAAACGCCGACTAAAAGCAGATTCACAGAAAATAAGAAATAAGTGCATTGTTGTACTGATTTAATGATGATTCGACAAACTCCGTAAACAATGCCGATAATTAATAAGATGGCGTCCATTTCTTGATCGATCTCAAAACATGAGCAGTTGCACCTTTTTCTCCCCGATGCGCGTACATTTCATAACATTTATAAGTTCCAGAAACACGTTTTATTAAGGCATCAATCATATCTGATAGTTTTTATGGGTAACACAAATTTACGATTTTGGCGGATAATGCCCCTTTAAGTGTGGCAAAAAAACAAAAACAAAAATTGTGGGGAAATTAATATTTTGTTGTAATTTCCTATAGTATTATATTGCACGATTTCTTTGAAGGTGTCATGTATAATTTTGTTGTCTATAAAAATCAATCAGATGGAGAGATATACATTTTTGTATTGTAAATGTACTGTTGCGTTTGTAAAGGTATTAATTATTAAAAATGAAATAACAAATGCCATTGTTTAAAGTAAAATTCTCTGATGGATATATTGGGAAAAAGTATCAAAAGACCTTCATAGCTTAATGGAAAACCAACGAGGCGGACAACTCGTTATGGAGGAACACACCTTGTAATATTTTACTCAAGAGGATACAATTATAATATGGTTTTATTGCTCCCAAAACTTTAAATTATTTGACTTTCCAATCGTCCGATTTTAAGCGTACTTGATGGAGGTTATTCCAGAAACGAGTCGAGTGACCTTTTCTTAATATTTACGTCTTTATTACAGATACAAAAAAATGCATATTTGTATTTCCATCACAACAGGGTAGACACATTTTGTGTCATTTTGTCATACGACAGACCCACAAACAACTGTATTATTATCTTTATTAAAGTATACGTATAAAGTTGTTATTTTTGCGAGGATTTTATATTCGGGATCATCCGCGAGTACAATAAATTCATTCAAATAAAACACATGTTGATATTGTTTGACGTCATTACAATATGTTCATTATTTAAAACAAAATGGTATTAATATTGAATAGCAATATATCATGGTATTGTATCAATAGATAAAACTACAATTACACACAGCAATATTAAATAATATATAATTATTACTCCTACCAAAGCCATACCAAATAATAGAAAAAATGGATAATATTTCATTTTCATTTCATGAGTTATAAATATTTTACAATGCGATGTTCATTGGATAATATTTCATAAAGAATAACAAATCATTTGAGCTATATTTGTAGTGAAAGTGAACAATAGTTTCTATAGTCTATGGACTTTTTATTTTTATTTTCACTTGCTACCCCTGGACAAGTGAGATTTATGTAAAACAGGGTCCTTTAATGTTCACTCCTGGGCCATTAAGGTTATTGTAAACAGGAGATTTTGAATAAACTATATTATGATGTAAAAAAAAAACAAAAAAAAAAATGAAAAAAAACCCAATACTATTGTTTATAGCAAAATTCCCTGATGGATATATTGGGAAAAAGTATCAAAAGACCTTCATAGTGACATGGAAAACCAATGAGGTGGACAACGCTAACTCGTCATGGAGGAACACACCTTATAGCATGTTACCACAGAGAGTACGAGAATAATAACAGATGCATTTGTATAGTCTTCACAGCATGGCAGACACATATATTCAAGCCAGGAAAGTGAGTGGTCATGTATTTCTGTGTTAGGGGTATCTAGCCAGGAAAGTGAGTGGTCATGTATTTGTGTGTTAGGGGTATCTAGCCAGGAAAGTGAGTGGTCATGTATTTCTGTGTTAGGGGTATCTAGCCAGGAAAGTGAGTGGTCATGTATTTGTGTGTTAGGGGTATCTAGCCAGGAAAGTGAGTGGTCATGTATTTCTGTGTTAGGGGTATCTAGCCAGGAAAGTGAGTGGTCATGTATTTGTGTGTTAGGGGTATCTAGCCAGGAAAGTGAATGGTCATGTATTTGTGTGTTAGGGGTATCTGGCCAGGAAAGTGAGTGGTCATGTATTTGTGTGTTAGGGGTATCTGGCCAGGAAAGTGAATGGTCATGTATTTCTGTGTTAGGGGTATCTAGCCAGGAAAGTGAGTGGTCATGTATTTCTGTGTTAGGGGTATCTAGCCAGGAAAGTGAGTGGTCATGTATTTGTGTGTTAGGGGTATCTAGCCAGGAAAGTGAGTGGTCATGTATTTCTGTGTTAGGGATATCTAGCCAGGAAACTGAGTGGTCATGTATTTGTGTGTTAGGGTTATCTAGCCAGGAAAGTGAGTGGTCATGTATTTCTGTGTTAGGGGTATCTAACCAGGAAAGTGAGTGGTCATGTATTTGTGTGTTAGGGGTATCTAGCCAGGAAAGTGAGTGGTCATGTATTTGTGTGTTAGGGGTATCTAGCCAGGAAAGTGAGTGGTCATGTATTTCTGTGTTAGGGGTATCTAGCCAGGAAAGTGAATGGTCATGTATTTGTGTGTTAGGGGTATCTAGCCAGGAAAGTGAGTGGTCATGTATTTGTGTGTTAGGGGTATCTAGCCAGGAAAGTGAGTGGTCATGTATTTCTGTGTTAGGGGTATCTAGCCAGGAAAGTGAATGGTCATGTATTTGTGTGTTAGGGGTATCTAGCCAGGAAAGTGAGTGGTCATGTATTTGTGTGTTAGGGGTATCTAGCCAGGAAAGTGAATGGTCATGTATTTGTGTGTTAGGGGTATCTAGCCAGGAAAGTGAGTGGTCATGTATTTGTGTGTTAGGGGTATCTAGCCAGGAAAGTGAGTGGTCATGTATTTCTGTGTTAGGGGTATCTAGCCAGGAAAGTGAGTGGTCATGTATTTCTGTGTTAGGGGTATCTAGTCAGGAAAGTGAGTGGTCATGTATTTGTGTGTTAGGGGTATCTAGCCAGGAAAGTGAATGGTCATGTATTTGTGTGTTAGGGGTATCTGGCCAGGAAAGTGAGTGGTCATGTATTTGTGTGTTAGGGGTATCTGGCCAGGAAAGTGAATGGTCATGTATTTGTGTGTTAGGGGTATCTGGCCAGGAAAGTGAATGGTCATGTATTTCTGTGTTAGGGGTATCTAGCCAGGAAAGTGAGTGGTCATGTATTTCTGTGTTAGGGGTATCTAGCCAGGAAAGTGAGTGGTCATGTATTTCTGTGTTAGGGGTATCTAGCCAGGAAAGTGAGTGGTCATGTATTTCTGTGTTAGGGATATCTAGCCAGGAAACTGAGTGGTCATGTATTTGTGTGTTAGGGTTATCTAGCCAGGAAAGTGAGTGGTCATGTATTTGTGTGTTAGGGGTATCTAGCCAGGAAAGTGAGTGGTCATGTATTTGTGTGTTAGGGGTATCTAGCCAGGAAAGTGAGTGGTCATGTATTTGTGTGTTAGGGGTATCTAGCCAGGAAAGTGAGTGATCATGTATTTGTGTGTTAGGGGTATCTAGCCAGGAAAGTGAGTGGTCATGTATTTGTGTGTTAGGGGTATCTAGCCAGGAAAGTGAGTGGTCATGTATTTCTGTGTTAGGGGTATCTAGCCAGGAAAGTGAATGGTCATGTATTTGTGTGTTAGGGGTATCTAGCCAGGAAAGTGAGTGGTCATGTATTTCTGTGTTAGGGGTATCTAGCCAGGAAAGTGAATGGTCATGTATTTCTGTGTTAGGGGTATCTAGCCAGGAAAGTGAATGGTCATGTATTTGTGTGTTAGGAGTATCTAGCCAGGAAAGTGAATGGTCATGTATTTCTGTGTTAGGGGTATCTAGCCAGGAAAGTGAATGGTCATGTATTTGTGTGTTAGGGGTATCTAGCCAGGAAAGTGAATGGTCATGTATTTGTGTGTTAGGGGTATCTAGCCAGGAAAGTGAATGGTCATGTATTTGTGTGTTAGGGGTATCTAGCCAGGAAAGTGAATGGTCATGTATTTGTGTGTTAGGGGTATCTAGCCAGGAAAGTGAATGGTCATGTATTTGTGTGTTAGGGGTATCTAGCCAGGAAAGTGAGTGGTCATGTATTTCTGTGTTAGGGGTATCTAGCCAGGAAAGTGAATGGTCATGTATTTGTGTGTTAGGGGTATCTAGCCAGGAAAGTGAGTGGTCATGTATTTGTGTGTTAGGGGTATCTAGCCAGGAAAGTGAGTGGTCATGTATTTCTGTGTTAGGGGTATCTAGCCAGGAAAGTGAATGGTCATGTATTTGTGTGTTAGGGGTATCTAGCCAGGAAAGTGAGTGGTCATGTATTTCTGTGTTAGGGGTATCTAGCCAGGAAAGTGAATGGTCATGTATTTGTGTGTTAGGGGTATCTAGCCAGGAAAGTGAGTGGTCATGTATTTGTGTGTTAGGGGTATCTAGCCAGGAAAGTGAGTGGTCATGTATTCGTGTGTTAGGGGTATCTAGCCAGGAAAGTGAGTGGTCATGTATTTGTGTGTTAGGGGTATCTAGCCAGGAAAGTGAGTGGTCATGTATTTGTGTGTTAGGGGTATCTAGCCAGGAAAGTGAGTGGTCATGTATTTGTGTGTTAGGGGTATCTAGCCAGGAAAGTGAGTGGTCATGTATTTCTGTGTTAGGGGTATCTAGCCAGGAAAGTGAATGGTCACGTATTTGTGTGTTAGGGGTATCTAGCCAGGAAAGTGAGTGGTCATGTATTTCTGTGTTAGGGGTATCTAGCCAGGAAAGTGAATGGTCATGTATTCGTGTGTTAGGGGTATCTAGCCAGGAAAGTGAATGGTCATGTATTTGTGTGTTAGTGGTATCTAGCCAGGAAAGTGAGTGGTCATGTATTTGTGTGTTAGGGGTATCTAGCCAGGAAAGTGAATGGTCATGTATTTGTGTGCTAGGGGTATCTAGCCAGGAAAGTGAGTGATCATGTATTTGTGTGTTAGGGGTATCTAGCCAGGAAAGTGAGTGGTCATGTATTTGTGTGTTAGGGGTATCTAGCCAGGAAAGTGAGTGGTCATGTATTTGTGTGTTAGGGGTATCTAGCCAGGAAAGTGAGTGGTCATGCATTTGTGTGTTAGGGGTATCTAGCCAGGAAAGTGAGTGATCATGTATTTGTGTGTTAGGGGTATCTAGCCAGGAAAGTGAGTGGTCATGTATTTGTGTGTTAGGGGTATCAACTTTTCCTCTTTCTACGATTTTAATACAGTCAAACTTGCTCATGCGGTCACTTGTATTAAAAGGTCATCTTTTTCTTGTCCTGTCAGAAAATGATATATGAATTTTTGAACCTCTCTTTAGAGGTCATCTGTCTTAAAAGACCACCTCTTCTTTGTCCCAAAGGTGACCTCTTAATACGGGATTAACTGTATTTGATTTTGAAATAATTCTGACTGCGGTATTTTTTGTTTTTCAATTAACCATTCCGACAGCTTACTAACAATCAATCTTATTATTATCTTCATTGATGATTAACCATAGACGACTTTGGGTGTTCTGATTGGACCATTTGGTTGTTCTGGCTCACAAATACTCTTAACTTATCTGGCTTTTCAATCTTTCGACTTTGAACCTACCTGATGAACATTATTCCATAAGCGCCTCTTGCGCACTAATTTAGATATCTAGGTTTTATTCCTCTATTTAAGAGGAGTGTTGCTAGCCTAATACCAATCGTCATTATTTGGAGTAATAGAGTTTTGAGACATTACAAATGAATTTTACATGATAAACTAGACATTTGTTTTCCCATCGGTAAGAATATATGAAATTAAAGTTCAATTTCCCGACAATCAATACATGAAATATATCACTGAGAATCGTGGACCATACTTATAATATGTACCGTATTTTGAGAGCAACACCACACCCATCCTTTTCGTTGAAGACCTCTTACACATTTCGATAAAGAATATTCGCACTGTAACCGTTACATAATGGTATGTTTAACGTCCATACTCAACGTTACATACTTTTCAAGTGATCGTCAAAGATTGCCGTGGTTGTCAGGCCATCCCTCATTTCTGTGTTAGTTTGTAGATATTGTTGGACTTGTTCCTGAATTGAATATGCATGAAATAAGCGCGGTTTGACTTTAAGCAACAACCAATCAATCAATCAATCAATAAATCAATAATTGGAGTAGGTTTGTAGTGAAAGTGAACAATAGTTTCTATAGTCTATGTACTGAAATTCACGACGAGCAGAAGTGCGTTCATTTTAAGCTCACATTTCAAAGCTAAGTTTTAATCAATTTCTACTATGCAACTTTCCACAAAAGATCAACATTTGTGAAATGTCATGACATATTTCTTAAGCTTCATATTTCTAAAAAGATTCTAATTTAATCCGGTATTAATCTACTCTCAACATCTCCGTTTACAATAACCATAATTAGCATAGTATTAAAAGCCTTCCTGGAAAGTGGGATTAGGTGTAACCGTGTTCCTAAAGCCTTCCTGGGATTAGGTGTTCCTAAAGATTCGTATATCTTTATTTTTCATAACCAATTTACAAAGGTACATATCTGACTATGTACACAATATACATAAGAAACAAATACATGAAACAGGAAGAGATTCAACCTAGAAGACATATCCTCGTGAATACTATTTTGATAAATGTACGGTGCCACTAGTGTTCACCCCCTGTTTTTTGTGGATTTCGTGTTACTTGATCTTTAGATTTATGTGTATGTTTTGTAGATCGTTGTTTGTCCTTTTGGACTTTTTCTTTACCATTGTGTTGTCTGTTCTTCGATGTACGGATTCCGATTACCCCTTTGGTATCTCCAAACTCTTCCTACAAATGTTTCGATTCTCGTCTCCCAATTCTCTTCCTGAACATAAACTCTTTTCCGTGTCCTTCTTCTACCTGTAGTCTGTGGTTCGTTGTTCTAAATCTACAAAATGTAAATTCATATTTCTGAAAATAAAAAACTCAAGTTCACATAATTATGTGATATTTACAATTTGTTAAATATTCGCAGAGATATTTTTATTAATATTCTAAGCAATGAACAATGCCTACCATATATGCTTGATAATACATGCGGAAAACACTTACAATGACTACATCATTTCACGAATAGGAGGGCTTTGGTCAATAAAACTAGACCAACCCGCCACTTTTTATTGAAGTGCCTGTAATTGCCATATCTGTTTGATAATAAAGGAGGAAAACACTTGCCTGACGGCATTATTTCACTTCAGAGGTTTGAGCTCATACAATTAGTTTAACTCCTCCACTTTTTATTGAAGTGCCTGTTTCTAACCAAGAAACTGTTCCGACAGTGTTTTAGTAAACTTTGACACTGTTCCGACAGTGTTGTATTAAACTTTGACACTGTTCCGACAGTGTTGTATTAAACTTTGACACTGTTCCGACAGTGTTGTATTAAACTTTGAAACTGTTCCGACAGTGTTGTATTAAACTTTGACACTGTTCCAACAGTGTTGTATTAAACTTTGAAACTGTTCCGACAGTGTTGTATTAAACTTTGAAACTGTTCCGACAGTGTTGTATTAAACTTTGAAACTGTTCCGACAGTGTTGTATTAAACTTTGAAACTATTCCGACAGTGTTGTAGTAAACTTTGAAACTGTTCCGACAGTGTTGTATTAAACTTTGACACTGTTCCGACAGTGTTGTATTAAACTTTGAAACTGTTCCGACAGTGTTGTATTAAACTTTGAAACTGTTCCGACAGTGTTGTATTAAACTTTGAAACTGTTCCGACAGTGTTGTATTAAACTTTGAAACTGTTCTGACAGTGTTGTATTAAACTTTAAAACTGTTCCGACAGTGTTGTAGTAAACTTTGAAACTGTTCTGACAGTGTTGTATTAAACTTTGAAACTGTTCCGACAGTGTTGTATTAAACTTTGACACTGTTCCGACAGTGTTGTATTAAACTTTGAAACTGTTCCGACAGTGTTGTATTAAACTTTGAAACTGTTCCGACAGTGTTGTATTAAATTTTGAAACTGTTCCGACAGTGTTGTATTAAACTTTGAAACTGTTCGACAGTGTTGTATTAAACTTTGAAACTGTTCCGACAGTGTTGTATTAAACTTTGAAACTGTTCCGACAGTGTTGTATTAAACTTTGAAACTGTTCTGACAGTGTTGTATTAAACTTTAAAACTGTTCCGACAGTGTTGTATTAAACTTTGAAACTGTTCCGACAGTGTTGTATTAAACTTTGAAACTGTTCTGACAGTGTTTTATTAAACTTTGAAACTGTTCCAACAGTGTTGTATTAAACTTTGAAACTGTTCCGACAGTGTTGTATTTCAAGTTATTCATTTTATAATATAATTTAAAAATCTGTTCATTGAAATAATAAATATAATTGTCTGAACATTAGTCATACATCCGCTACCTATATCACTGGGTACTACAGTAACATATGTTGACTGGTCATTAGGCAATGTCCAGTGGACCTCTCAGATACACATATTAATTGCAATTGTAGCTCGCTAAAGTATGATCTATTTCGATCTAATATAATAACAGACTCGAGATGTGCTTGTGGATTTACCAGGGAGGACACTTCCCACTTTCTCTTGAAATGCCGCTTATATATCGAACAGAGGACAGTTCTCTTTAATTTTTTGCATCACCATAATTTTCGGAGATATATCAGAACTGTATTATTTGGAAACTCTCAAGCATATTAATGAACAATGGGCATTGTACTACTTGTTCTTTGAGCACATATTTTGTTGACATTTGTAACTGGTAAATCAACAACTTTTGACAACTGTTACTGTTTTTTGGCAACAATTTTAAATTATCAAGAATACAATAGTTACAACTAACATTAGACGATTTATGGTTTACAGTAAAACCTGTATTAAGAGGTCAAACAGAAAGTGGTCTAAGAAAACAGGTGATCTCTTAAAAGAGGTTTAATTCATATGGATTTTTTTTATGACAAGACAAGAAAAAGGTGACCTTTTAATGCAACTGACTGCTTAATAGATGTAATTGCATGGACAGGGTTGACTGTACTTACTCCCAAAGACTTTTTGATTATTTGGCCTTACAAACCTTTTGACTTATGTGCGTACCCTATGAAGGTTATTCAAGAAACGAGCAGTGGACACTAAATTAGATATCTACGTTTTTATTATGACTTGTGTGTAACGAACTGATAATTCTTGAAGAGAAGACACTCATGTTATCGACTCACTTTCTCTAATATCAATATAAGTAAGCTTAGTTAATTAGGATTTACTTATACTTAAAATCTGCTATTAAAAGGAATTATTCCTCTAGTAAAGTGCATTTGTCTGAGTTACTCAATTTTAATTTCTGAACATTTATATACGAAATGCTTGCATGTGTTATTGAGATACATTTGTACATAGAATATATTTTTGACTCTATCAGAAGCGATAAATATTGTCAGGCGAAGTGCACTCAATATAACATTATGTGATAAAGTTTGTCAGTGACTTGCAACAGTTCGGTGGTTTTCTATGGTACTTCAGTTCCTTCACCAATAAGACAGACCGCCACGATATAGCTGAAACATTGTTGAAGGTGGCGCTAAACACCATAGCCCTAGTCTAACCCATCATTTCCTATATCCATATATACACACAAATCACCTTACCACCACATCATTATCCACCAAGCATGTGTACATATATTAACCTTTACTTTCCATGTGCATCGTCAAATGACGAGAACAAGTTGAGAAATGGTGAGTTCGGACTGGCTATTGACTTCATTTATGTGTTTTACTGTGGCATAAAGTTTTACTGTGGCATAAAGTTTTACTGTTTTACTCGTGCTTCAATTGGTTGCTATTATATGCTCGCTTATATTCAAATATTATTTCGTAATCGTATTGAAAATCGTCTAATCAGAATACTCTGTATACTGGACAGGAATACTCTGTTTTTATTGGTCGTTTTCTAGTACAAGATGAGTGTGATGATACCGAAGGGGAAATCAGGATTCGTAAATCTAAGAAGAACAGACAACACAATGGCCAAAAGAAAAAGTACAAAAGGACAAACAACGATATACAAAGTATACACATATGTTGCAATCAACTTCTCTTGTTCTACTTATAGCAACCACACTGCACTAAAGCGGGAATGAAAAACACTTTATAAATTGTTTTGAAAATAACTTGAAAAGACCCAATAATATAAAACGTAGATATTTAAATTAGTTCGTGCGATGCGTCTCTGGAATACTCTTCCTTCTTGTACGCGCAAAATCAAAAGATTGGAAAGCCAGATGATGTAAAAAGCTTTGGGAGGAATAAACCAAAGAGCCTAAGCATGATAGCCAACATTGGCTAAGGTCACCTATAACTGTCGACGGAGAACCTTATTTATTATAATGATTACATTGCATGTATTTAGGAAGTGCTAATTTCAATGATAAATATAACAACATCTGTGGTGTAATGGTTAGTATGCTGGCCACGAGTGCGGGACATCGGTGGTGTAATGGTTAGCATGCTGGCCACGAGTGCGGGATATCGTGGGTTCGAGCCTTGATCAGTTCAATCCAAATACTATGAAATTAGCATTTGTTGGTTCTCCGCTAAGCACGGAGCATTAAAGAGAAAGAAAAAAGACGGGTTTGCTCGGAATCAGGATAATATGTCCGAGTAGTGCAGACTGTTGTTTCAGTGAGCTTGCACTATAAAAGTCCAACCAAGCGTGCATGTCTAGTACAAAGCGGACCTCACCATGATCTCATTAAAAATTAACTTGTTCTCGCCATGATATAGCGTTAAACAACAATCACTCAATCATTCACACAATAATAAACATATATTTTCAAGACTGTTACAGCTACTATATAAATACACGTTAGAGAACACCACAGGGGCAATCAAAAAAGACAATCCAGAGAAACTGGTAACATAAGACGAAGAAAAACAAAACAAAAACACAACACGTGTTCAACACCACTATATAACAAACACAAATAAAGTAAATAATGTATGTAATATTAGAAATCGTTGACATTCTGTTAGAATAATATTTTATCTTGTATTGTGCTAGCAATTAATCTATACCATAACATTACTTGATCTTAATATTTCTGGTCACTGATCTCAAATGATTTCTTATTAACAACTTATGTCTACAGTCTGTATACTTTATAAGGTAATAATTGTTTCTTCATCTTATATTAGGAAATCATCAAGACACATAAAAGGACGTCACATTTTACCTTTCAACAGTTGCTCTATAGACGATGTTTTTTTACTTGGTTTATGGTGTTTAATACCACTTTCAACAATATTTCAGTTATATCGTGGCGGTCAGTTTTGTTGGTGGAGGAAACCGGAGTACCCGGAGAAAACCACCGACCTGTGGCAAGTGACTGACAAACTTTATCACATAATGTTATATGGATGCTCTATAGACGAGTAATGTGTCATTAATATATGAATTATTAACATATTTTTATTGTTAAAACCCAAACACATTGTAACTATATTATTTGTTAAAACCACCAAGATATAACTGAAATATTGTTGAAAGTGGCGTTAAGCACCATCAAACAAACAAACAAACCTTTATTAAACTCTTCTTATATTGTCATTTTAGAAAAAAAAATATGTAAATTGATTAAATCCACACATGTGAGAGTCAATCCGCCATGTTAATTTGTGTATACAGTTTGAACATGGATACATAATTACTTTATTATATGTTCATGTGTGTAATTTCTCTGTATCTGTTTTTTTTAGTTTATGAGAATAAAATCATTTATACAAGTCAAAAGTGATTTTTCAGGTAGGGGGTTAAATACAGATTAATACATGGGCATTTCCATATTGGCCTGGTTATCATCCCGAGACCCCCATATTGGCCCGAGACGGAGTCGAGGGCCAATATGGGTCGAGGGATGATAACCAGGCCAATATGGAAATGCCCATGTATTAAACTATTTATTACATAATTCCGACATTTAGAAAAGAGACACCCATATTGGCCTGAGACGAAGTCGAGGCCCATATTGGCCTGGCCCGCGATATGGAACTAATCTTGTAGTAATCCAATAACCGGTTATCTTCCCGGGGTGTGAAAATATGGACAGCTTACTTCCGATCATATTGGTCATACAAAAATGCCTTTATTTGAACTGAGTATGTAATAAACCTTGATAACAAACGTTACTGTACCTAAGGCGGTAACCATTGTCCGGAAAGTGGGAAATCTGATACGAATGAAAAGGAAAGTGGGAAATCCGGATTGCACACAACATTACACACAAGTCTGAAATGTTTTTCGGGAAAAGAGGCAAAACCGGAAAGCACACATGTATGTACCTACGTCCGGGATTATTTTTCGAGTAAATAGATGAATTCCGGAAAACAAACAATTAATGCAAACAACCCAATGTAATCTTAGTCGATGAAACCGGGAACTCATAGCAACCCACAATACAATACATGACTCGAGTGGTGTTCGAGGGGGGTAAGCTAAACCAGTGTCGTATTACCACATGGACACACTGAGCAGTTGCTCGGGGGTCCACCAACATTGGGGTCCATGTTAATCTATGTATGTTGTGTACAGCATGTTTTTTATGCTTAAACACCGATTTTGTTGGAAGTACCCATACATTAAATATATATGTTTAACTGTATCGACCATTTACATTTTTATTCCTGCGAGTGGTTGTGTAGGTAGGGCCCCAGTGCACTGCATTGCCCGGGGCCTATAATAATGTCTAGACGGCCCTGACCTGGACAACACACTGTACTGTGTCTGAATCTGAAGTGAAATCTCGAATAAAAGGAGAAATCAGAATAGCACATATCACTATCCATCAGCAATAATCTACAAAACATTACACAAAAAACTAATAATAGAACAAGAAGATCCCAAATGAAACCGGGAGTAGGGGTGAGGGGTTACCTCAGGTGTACATGAGAGGTAAGCAGTTCCTGCTCAACATGTGTTATTCGTCGTTTGAGTTCCATTATACGACTATTCACTGTTCCCTACACCAATAGAATGGATTGACACGATATAAATCAAGTATTGTTGAGTGTGGGTAAAACACCATAACACTGAATATTAATATCTACGTCGATACCGCTCCTGAGGGACTACTAATCCACTTACATTGTTTACTAGAAATCTTTATTCTTGAACTTTACAGTTAAAAAAGAAATGTAGCAATGTATAAGACTAAGATTTATTTGTCTAAGGCATATTTGAATAAAGCCGATTTTTGGCAGTCCTGTTTATAGGCTCTTTGGATTATTTGCTCCCACACACTTTTAAATCCTTTTATTAGAGTTGTCAATTGAAACCACGACTTGTCTTTTGACATTTGACACAAACAGTGCATGTGCTCACTTTATTTTCTCTTTATATCATATTTCTTTTCATTATTTAATTTCACAATTTGTCTTAATTATTATATTAATTCATTATAATTTCTACCATTATTACATATTATCATATCAAGTTTAATTTGTCTTAATGATTATATTAATTCATTATAATTTCTACCATTTGAGCATATATTCTGCTTTGTAAATTTAATTTCTTCAGGAAACGGATTAATATAAGTTTTGTAACTTGCTTCCGAATCCTATTAATGATTCATCCAAATAGTTTGTACATATTCATGCTTGTATTGTCTTAATGAATTACTTAATAAAATATGCTTACACTAATCCTGTGACTATGACGTGCTTGAAGAAGGTTATCTAAACAAACGTGTCGTGCTCACTAAGTTATATATCAACATTTTTATTGAAAGATAGCCATCTTTTCAGACTATAAAAGGTCGTATAAAAGATCAGTTTCATATTCGCTCTAATTTTACTTTCTTGTAGTAAATAAAGATCATGCACAGCATAAGCCATTCTATATATATAGTATAAAGGCAAGCGATATTGAAATAGTTAACTACATTTGAACAAACAAGATAAGCAGTTAAGAGGTAAATATCAAATTTAATGCACACGACGTGTGTCTGGAATAACCTTCATCAGATACGCTCAGAATAACCTTCATCAGGTACGCTCAGAATAACCTTCATCAGGTACGCTCAGAATAACCTTCATCAGGTACGCTCAGAATAACCTTCATCAGGTACGCTCAGAATAACCTTCATCAGGTACGCTCAGAATAACCCTCATCAGGTACGCCCAGAATAACCCTCATCAGGTACGCTCAGAATAACCTTCATCAGGTACGCTCAGAATAACATTCATCAGGTACGCTCAGAATAACCCTCATCAGGTACGCTCAGAATAACCTTCATCAGGTACGCTCAGAATAACCCTCATCAGGTACCGCTCGGAATAACCTTCATCAGGTACGCTCAGAATAACCCTCATCAGGTACGCTCAGAATAACATTCATCAGGTACGCTCAGAATAACCTTCATCGGGTACGCTCAGAATAACATTCATCAGGTACGCTCAGAATAACCCTCATCAGGTACGCTCAGAATAACCCTCATCAGGTACGCTCAGAATAACCCTCATCAGGTACGCTCAGAATAACCTTCATCAGGTACGCTCAGAATAACCCTCATCAGGTACGCTCAGAATAACCTTCATCAGGTACGCTTAGAATAATCCTCATCAGGTACCGCTCAGAATGACCTTCATCAGGTACGCTCAGAATAACCTTCATCAGGTACGCTCAGAATAACCTTCATCCGGTACGCTCAGAATAACCTTCATCAGGTACGCTCAGAATAACCCTCATCAGATACGCTCAGAATAACCCTCATCAGGTACGCTCAGAATAACATTCATCAGGTACGCTCAGAATAACACTCATCAGGTACCGCTCAGAATAACCCTCATCAGGTACCGCTCGGAATAACCTTCATCAGGTACGCTCAGAATAACCCTCATTAGATACGCTCAGAATAACCTTCATCAAGTACGCGCAGAATAACCATCATCAGGTACCGCTCAGAATAACCTTCATCAGGTACGCTCAGAATAACCCTCATCAGGTACGCTCAGAATAACCTTCATCAAGTACGCGCAGAATAACCATCATCAGGTACGCTCAGAATAACATTCATCAGGTACGCTCAGAATAACATTCATCAGGTACGCTCAGAATAACCTTCATCAGGTACGCTCAGAATAACCTTCATCAGGTACGCTCAGAATAATCCTAATCAGGTACGCTCAGAATAACCCTCATCAAGTACGCTCAGAATAACCTTCATCAGGTACGCTCAGAATAATCATAATCAGGTACGCTCAGAATAACCCTCATCAGGTACACTCAGAATAACCCTCATCAGGTACGCTCTGAATAACCCTCATCAGGTACGCTCAGAATAACCTTCATCAGGTACGCTCAGAATAACCCTCATCAGGTACGCTCAGAATAACCTTCATCAGGTACGCTCAGAATAACATTCATCAGGTACGCTCAGAATAACCTTCATCAGGTACGCTCAGAATAACCTTCATCAGGTACGTTCAAAGTCGAAATATTGGAAATACATATAATTTTAAAAGTTTGGAAGCAAGTTCTCATTTTGGAGGAAAAGTTTGAATATACCAAAGGAATCATAAGAAAGTGTAATTCGATGAAGACCAGACATTACAATGACTAAAAGATTAACAATGGTTCATAAACACTACACACAAAACTAAAGATTGAGCAACATGAACGCCACAAAATAAAAACGGGGGTGAACTCGGGTGCAATATGGCCAAATATTGATTCTTGATTTAGAGCTATTTTTGTAATCACTATGCATTGGTTTATCATGTTTAATAAGTTTTCCAAAAATGACATGCCATAAAAAATATTATATTTAGTATTTGGAATATGGCGGTGTTAAACCGGTTAATGAGGTCAGATTAACACAACGGGTGCCACTAGTGGAGCAGCAACGGCTTACCTTTCCGGATCACCTGAGCTCACCCCCGGTTTTTAGAGGAGTTAGTGTTACTCGATCTTTAGTTTTATGTGTATGCTTTGTAGATCGTTGTTTTTGTACTTTTTCTTTTGGCCATTGTGTTGTCTGTTCTTCTTCGATTTACGGATTCTGATGACCCCTTTGATATCTTCAAACTCTTCTCTATAATATGGAAAAGAATGTAGGTATACATGTTTGAAAGAGGGCCCGGGTGGCTCAATGAGTTAGGTAGTTTAGGATTTAGTTAGGATTACCTAGCAACTTATTCAAGCCTATCACCAATACGGCGTGGGCTAGCGCCCAGCTTTGTAAATTACAAAAAGGGTGCACTCGACTCGCAGCCGCAAGTGATAAAGTTTACCAGTTGCTTGCCCAGAGTCGGTAGTTCTCTCCGGGTACTCCGGCTTCCTCTACCACTGAAACTGGTCGCCATGATATAGTTGCTGGAAGTGGCGTTAAACACCAAAATTCAAATTCATGTTTGTAAGATTCCAGCACGCAGACATACATATTCAGGAATTTCAATGTCGATAATAAATGTATAACTTAATATTACAACTAGACAGTCTCGCCATAACTTGAAACCAAATTGTTTTTGTGCACTTAGATGACATTAACAAAAAAAAAAAGAATATGAGTTGACGTTTCAATTGAATTAAATGAAGAGCAAATAATACAACACCGTCGGAATCTTTCAAAATCGCATAGAAAAAAACGTAAAAACATAGGGAAAATCTATAACACTTGGCTAATTCACATATACATGACCACTCACTTTCTTGTCTTGATACAGGAACATCAGTAAAAGGTGGTGGAACATGATTTGACACATCCTAACTTTGAAATACGGAAACTTAAAATTAAATGATATTTTGTGACCATATTCTTGAGCTGGAATTTTGTAGATATAAAAAGGCTCTAAGACAAGAGAACATGTGACGCTTGTAATAGAAAAAATATGTTTTTTCATTTCACCAGTTGTTATAATATGACAAATTTCTATGAGGTAACACTGATCACCACGATGTGATTGAAATATTGTTGAAACCAATAACGAAACTCAAACCTGATGTCCTTGTTGGTAATACTAGTGTATGAAATTCTATAGCATTGACTGTTACCTCTAGTCTCTCTAGCTATTGGATGTTATTTTGGTTGCTAGTAGTGTAAATGAGGTCATTGGTTCGAAAGTCTTACAGTCGCCATAATGGCTTTGTTGACCATTGCGTAATATCGGTGTCACAGATAACCACGAATATCTTCCATTTGTCGTATGCACAAACTCGTCCTTTCCTCTTTCATGAATTATCATCGGATATTTAGTTGAACAGGAACTGCTTATCCTTCCGGAGCACCTTCAGTTAGTTGGGTGCGTTTTGTCCAATCTTTAACTTTCTGTGTAGTGTTTATCTGAAAAGTTTCAACAGTGATGACCAACAATATTTGTGATATCAACAAATCGAACAACTGCTACTCACCTCAACCTATTAAACACAAAAAGGCCACGACGCATGACATTTCAAAGCCAGGTCCAGGTTTGGGAAAGGCCCACAAATATGGCTGGGATTGAACCGATAACTGGAATTCCACCCCTCTGATAATTGGATCTTGAAAAAGATATAAGCTAGCGATAAGAAAGCTGCAATATTCGTTTTCATTCCAAAAGACAAAACACTTTCACAAAATGATTGAAACAACATAAAAATGTTCAATTGCTAGGTTTGTGAATGTCGACCGTTGTTTGCTTTTTTGTCCATTTTCATTTGGTCAGTATATTCAGGACAAAGTATTTAGTTGATGTATTGTTCTGATTGGCTGTTTTGAGTATGAGTAGAAACTCATGCTCGAAAGTTTTATGTCGTTTTGAGTTTTAAGCCCTGCCATCTTTTATTGTGTACAATGCGAAAATACTACCATTGAAATCGTAGAACTGGTATTGATTATGCTGATATCTGCCTGAGTCTAAAAACATTGAATATTGGCCTTATTAAGTTTCATAGTATATGTAGACAAAAAGATCATTCTTCAAAGAATATATACGGATGAACATATATAGATACGAAAGGTAATTATTTTTTTATAGTGCATTCTTATAACTATAATCGGAGCAACACACTCCTTTTTAGGTCTACCTTAGAATTGTCTTAGCTTAAAATAAACCAATGTGACGTATTCAGACGGCGGGAAATAGTGCGAGAAGAGTTATGTCCCGTGTCTAGCTCTTTGCCGTTAAGAGTACATAAAGTGTACATCCGGGTCTCATTTTCGGACACTTTTTTAAGATGGCTGCCGCCATTTGCTACAACAGGCCTAACCTTAACTCGAATAATACTGCGTCCTCTATCGGCACTATCGCTGGATGAGGGCTTGAACTCTCCTTGTGATAAAAACGCGTCAGTTGCTCTGTGAAAGAGGGAGCCAATCAGCGATGATTACTTGCTGAGTATGCGCAATGCGGTTCTTTCAATTTCCGGTAATGTTTACAAACAAGAAATGGAGATCGACAAGTTGATTAACGATGTTTAATTCATTATTTAGTTTTCCTACATTTCTTCTCTTTTCACCTTTTAGATTAGTAAGGTCAAACACGTGGGTACAATGAAAACATTTGACACCTGAACGCTCCATAAACATATGTTTACAAACATTTCCTAAGCTCCTCCTTCTTTTAGTGCCAAAAGTCACCACACGCAGTTTATACCAAGAATACATTGCTAGTTTGAAGCTTCCGATTGACGCGTTTTATCGAGAAAGTCGTTCAGGCGTTAATATAGCAAAACATAATATAACGACTGGATTATTCGGTTAGCCTAACCCGAATAATCCAGTCGTTATATTACGCTCCCGCTGGTCGCTACATTAACGCCTGGATGCATTCATTGATAAAATCCGTCAAACCGGAAATAGTAAATGGCTATGACTTATGGGTATTACGACATCGCCATTAGGCATGAATGGCGCGTAAAATAGGAGCTAAGCAGTGTAACAGGGTTGCATTCATGCGTAGCAGCTAGCCTAGCTGCTAGGTAAACTAGCCATGACGTTATTGAACGATTAGCTACGTAGCAGTGCTAACAAATATGGCGCCAATCATATAGAATAATTTCTTGGAACATTTTAGCTAATCGTATTTGTCTAGTTACCTTAATAAATTATCATCCGTATTAAAAGCGTTGTCACTTCCTGCAATGCCACTATTTTTACCTTACGAAATTAAACTTAGTTTTAGCCGCCATCTTGGATTCAAAAGCTAGCAGACATTTTTAAGCTAGCTAGAGCTATGTAGCGGCTAGACTAGCTTTCCGTTCAATAGGATTTTTCTACGTAGCTCAACCTAGCAGCTACGATGTTGAACGCACCCATGGCCTGGTTAATGACGAGATTACCGCCATATTGGATGTTTATCGTTACTTTAGACACGCCTACCTTATGTTTATGTAAAGTTTATAGTAAGCACGAGTATATCATCATGTTATCGTTTTGGCTATTAAAAACATAATACAAATAATTATGCACTATTCACACAAAAAAGCATCACTTTGAATGACATTATTGTAATCTTTGTTGATAATTATGATTTTTCTCTTGCATTTGATTTATTGCAATAATATCTTTGCACAAATAAAGTCTGTCTGATTTACAATTTCACCCAACACTTCTTAATAATAAAAGTTCATGTATAGTTTTAGCATCCCTTCTTAGACAGTTGTCTAGGTTAAAAAAATATCTTTGTGTTGTGGTTGTGGTTGTGTTTAAATAGATGAATGGTACTGTTCTATATATTTAGTGTATATATGTTACTGAGACAATTATTTTATACTTAAAACTTTTCTAAACCTCAGTTTTATGTTTTAACTTTAAAAAAAAATTTGAAATCAACAAATAACTACCAAAACCCTGTTAGACAGACAAACCCACTATTGTCCTCTGTTACTATTAATACATGTGTATTATCTGTTTATCCTGCAATGGTAGCTCTTTAAAATTTTCCATTTAATAATTTTTGAAATAGGAAGCAAACTTGACAAAGTGTTACTACCTCATAGTATTATGGGATTTCATTTTTAAATTCAGATTTGGATTGTATGTCAATAATCTTTTGTATGGGCATTGTAAAACAAGAAAGTACCAACAAATATATTTTTATAATTGATATCTTTGTCTGGTTGGATTTACCTCATTAATTAAAACATCACAAAAATTTCTTAATAAACAATATTTTATTATTTGATATATAATTTTTGGGTAAGATATAAATGTCTTTAGATAAGTGACTTTTTGAAAGACATTGTAGAACCCTTGAACTCTTATAAAGTCAAGATCATGCTCATTCAATTACTTGTAAATACTATTCTGCAAGGGTCAACATTCATTAATATTTGTGCAAATAACCCTTTTATTTTATAACAGAATTGTAGAATTGATGAAGATATCTCATGATTTCAAGTAATATTGCACATGTATAATTGGTATAATTGCATTTTTATTTTTGGTTACATTCTACACAATATATTATTCTGCTATTATGTTATTATACAGTGTCATTATTATTTTTTTCAGATAAAATTGTAGAACTCTGTCCAAAATGCTGAATGTTCCAGGATGAAGACTAGATTGATACATGTATGACAATGTTAGATGGATTTTAATTTCAATACATTCCATTATGGATAGCTGGGGCATACTGTCATGTACCATTCACTGGTTGTTGGGAAAATTGAATAATTTATTTGTGATAATGCAATTGTATTCTGTTAGCTGGTACACTTTGCATTATTATGAAAATTTTCATTTAGCTGAAAACATTCATGGGAATAATATATGTGTATTTCAAAGAGCTGTGAAAACAAAAAATTTATTTAGTAAAATCTGACAAAAGATAATTTTAGCTTAAATTGTTTATGTTTTTATTACCATTCTCCCTGGAATTGCTACAAACAAGAAATATTATATCTAAATGTACCCTGTTAAGTGTACTCCATGTATACTTTTAATGGGATAGTGTCTGCAATTTGAGTTTTTTTTTATTATTTTTTTTAAAGAAAAAAAAATAAAATCTGTATCTGTCGAAAATTGTACGACATTGTAATATCACTAATTAGGGTTAAGTTTTATGGTGCTTAACACCACTTTCAACAATAGTTCAGTAATATCGTTGCAGTCAGTTTTATTGGTGGAGGAATCTGAAGAAAACAACCTGTCAGAATTTACTGACAAACTTTATCACCTTCTCAGTTCTAGTATGACTACAAGAATTATTTATGAGGGGATGTGTGTGGTAGCTATATATATATATAGTTTATATGTATACTTTAATGTCAAGTGTGTGTATAGTGTGTATTGTTTTTTTGGTAACAATCCTATTTATGGATTTCAAACCAAGAAAATATTTCTGATTCTGATTTCTGATTTCCATAATGCTGTATAAATTATTTATGTAAACAAGAACCATTTCTGAACCATTTTGTTGTGACATCATTTAAATGGCACCATTTTGAGAACTGTTTATAAACCATTAATTTATGACATCATTAAAATGGTCATGCCCATTAGCATATTTTGCCAAATAAATATAAATAAAAGTAAAAGCCAATGGTTTTTAAATTGAGTTCCAATGGTTTTTCAATGGATATTAAATTTAAAAAAAAAAGGTTTTTCAATGGAGTTTCAATTGAAAAAACAAAATCCAAGAAGGCCATCACCACAAAGCAAAGTTCTTTTTTTTAAACATTTGACAGAAATCATAGCTGGAGTGTTCCTCTGATGGTCCTTTACATCTTGGCAGACACCACAGGACTTAACTTTAACATAGGACCATATTGGAAAATTAAATAAATGATTATTTTCATATACTAGAAAGATTCAATCTAAATAGTGTTGATCTGAAATCCAAGTTGGCTTACCCCACATGATATTGGGTAACTATACTAGGAATATGAATGTAAAGGTTATTCTAAAAAACTGAAAACTTGCTTGAACACAAACAGTGCATGTATAACCAAGTAAAAGTGTAAATATGGTCATCTTGTAAGGATATACAAATGTATTAAATATATAGCAAATTAAAAAAAAATAGATATTACTTAAGTAGAAAGACTTAACCCACCCTTGAGACAATCAATAAGTTAGCTATTTATTAAGTAGAAAAACTTCATCCACCCTTGAAACAATCAACAAATTTGCTATTACTTAAATAGAAAGACTTAATACATCCTTTACACTAAATATGATACCACAGACTCTCAATTTCAAGGTAAACAGTTAAAAAAGTGCATTTGCTTCACTGGGTTTGGTACTGCTTTGACAACTATTTTACCTATTTTGTTCCAGTATTGTCATAAATACTGTTATAGTGACATCCGGAACCTTTGGGCCGTAATGAAAGCGGGAGGCTTGGCGCTTTAAAATCTGATTCAACCCACCATTTCTTTAGAAATGCCTGTACCAAGTAAGGGTCATTACGGTTTTCACAGTTTTCCCGTTGTTGACTGATTTTGTCTGTTTATATACTTATGAGTTTTGACTTTCCCTTTGTAAGATTGTTCGGAGTTCGGTAATTTTGTTATTAACCTTATTTGTAATTTGTAGTTGAACAATACATTTATTAGTTAGATTTGATGGTAGGTGATTGTTGTTTTATGGCAAATGAACACTTTTTCTGATAAGAATGTATCATGACAAAAACAAGTTGCATCCAAATAAGCTCATTGCACAACCGTTAGTTAGATTTTATTAGTCTATGGTTCTTTTCCAATATGTATCATTATGTGCCTAATTAGACAACATGGGGCCAGATCTATAATACGACAGACTAAGTACATTTAATAGCTATTCTGTGAAAATAAAACATCTCTTCTTTATAAGACATATCGCTTTGTCAAGTTTTGTGCATTGTGAAAGCAAGATCCGTCGTCAAATTGGCGTTACAAGATTCTGCTGTGGTTTTCTGATGCATATAATCACCTGATATATGTATATGTTCCCTCTTTTGCCTCTTTTATTTTCATTTTTCGTATCTCTAGATGTCCGTTTCCGTACCTTTGACGTCATTCTTCAATGACGTCAAAATATGTGTCGCGTCATATTTGATGTATATTTCATGAAGGAAAATACTGTACTAAATTTCTAAATCAATACAGTTTCATATGTAGTAAATTTTATAAACTTTATAAATATAACATTGATATATCACATAACAAAACAACGGGCTTGCGAAACAGTTTCAATAATTTAAATGTTAACAACATGTAAATAAAACCTTGGTGTGGCCCCATAACGTCGAAAGTGTTCAAGGCTCAACGTTTTGCTTACTTGTTATGGTACAGCCGTGGAGCATCGGAGTTTGCTGGACCGATCAGGTATTTGTGACGGAATTAACCGTTGTAATATTTTTTTGTTCATGCAGCCGTTTTATGAGGTGATTGAAGGTAGGGTTATTCCTGACTGGAAAAAGTTTATTAGTTCTGGTGAAAATAAGCAGTCGCTTATTAGATTTCTCGGCGATTACATTGTCAAACATATTAATCAGAACAGTTCTCTCCAAGAAGGGCAATCACTTTAGCTGGCCGGTTTATTGTCTAATCCGGAAACAGTTAAAATGTTGAATCAGAATGGTATGTTAAGATTGCAGTTGTTTGGCAAGCACACAAGAAGAGGCGGATACCCGCATAATTTTGCATGCACTGTATTCTGACAAACTGTATCAAGACAATAACGTTCAAGGTCGCATCGTTGTGAAATCCCCAAATACGGACGTTCTTGTCCTTTTAGTACATTATTGTCCAAAAATGAAAAACACAAGTGATCGTTGGTTTCAAACAGGACTTATTACGAGCACTAAGGATTGTAGACGTTATATTCCTGTACACAAGTTATGCAAATCATCGAGCTCCGTTGTGTGTGAGATCTTGCCAGCTGCTCATGCTCTAACTGGATGTGATACTGCTTCTTCGTTCTTTGGTATCAGGAAGAAGTCTATGTTGAAAGCTCTGAAAGAGACACCCAATCAGTTTAGTGATTTGTCTCGAATAGAATGCTCTGACATAGATGATTCAGTCGATCTAAGCCGAAAACTAATATCAAGGCTGTATGATCCGAAGGGAAAGTCGAAACGATGCCATATCGATCTGAACAAATTGCGGGTAAAATTGGCAACTGTCAAAGATTCTACTTTGGTGAGACTTCCTTCGAGTGAAGACACATTTAAACAGCATGTTCTTAGATCTTCGTATCAAACAAAGATATGGTTAAATGCACATATTCCAAAGTCAGCAGTTGGGTCACCTCTTGAGCATGGTTGGAAAGATGGAAAGTTTGGTCTTGAACCAATATTGTTTGAAGGTCAAATGTCATCTGACTTTTTGCAGGACCTCGCATGCACATGCAAAGGAAGATCCGTTTGTAGTAAAAGTTGTGTTTGTTTTGAACAGAATTTGTCCTGCACAGAACTTTGTCCTTGCCAAGCACTAGACCTCTGTCACAATGTGATTACACACAGAACAGATATCAAAGATGACGATGCGTAAGCACGCAAGAGTTCTTTTTTTAAACAAATCATAAAAACAACTGTATTTATTTGATTCCCAGGATATCTCCATGTGCGATTGACCAGATCAAATGCATTATCCAAACACCCAATCTGATAATAATTGGGTTTCGGATTACGATGGTGAATGAAACATGTATATTTTGTGGTTTTAAACCTTCAAAATGTCTAAAAGGGTGTTTTTATTTATGAATCATTATATTAAAAAAACCTACAAGGATTCACATGAGATGTACAATGCTCATAGCTATTTAGGGACTGGCAAAATACAGACTTACAAAAATACCTGTGTTGGGCTAATCGGGTATGTTTTGATTTACTTCCGTTTTATCGAACAGTATATATACAAAATATAATGAAACATAAATAAACGTCATTATTACGTGAATAGGGATGCCCTTGGGTCAAAGTTATTGATTTATGGAAGCAAATACGAGTCACTTACATTGAAAAATCCCATTTCCATCCAAAAACGGTCATTTCGACGTCAATTTTGGTTCAATAATCTAATTTAATATGTGGTCCATCAAATAAAAACCATCAAACTTGTCGAATTGAATTTCAGTTTTAAGGAAAATGCACTTTTCGAACGAAAGTCGAAACCAAAGAACAATTTTTTTTTTACCTTTGACCTTAATTATGCAAAAACGTAACCACTTCCGACTTTTACGACATCATTATTCTGAGAGTCCCGTCATTCCTCTTTCCAATGACATATGATATAGGCGTGTAGCCCATGGGTTCATTACATTTTATTTTTTGATTTTCTACCGCTGGTCTATTTGTTATTGTTCTTACTTGAACAGTGAAAGTGAAAAACAAATACATCTCTGTCGTACTATCGGGCTGTCGGATTATAACTACGCTTCCGACAAAATAACGCTGAAAACATGTTCATGTGTCAATCGTAGCTACTCGGCCATTCTCGCTACCCTGCAAATAACCTCGTACGTACATAGTAGAAATTCTTCTTAAATTGTTTGCCGGAAGCTAAGTTAAGCTAAGCCGCACAAAAATATAGTCCACGAAAATCCAATATGGAAGACATACTAAGTAAAATCTAATCATGCAAGACTAATTAAAACTTTAATTGAAATATAGAAAGTTGTTTAAAATATAACTTTATCAAACTTTCATGTAACTGACATGTGAAGAGTAGTGCGATTTATACGCCTAATGCATACGAGGTTATTTGCAGGGTAGCGAGAATGGCCGAGTAGTTACGATTGGTTCATGTGTAGCATGGTAGATATCGAACAGAGTGACCACATTCCTTAGGTATAAATTAGCTGTGATAAATATTATTGTCACAAGTTTCTTAATTAACATACTTAAATCCATCTTGTGAAGTAATCATGTTGATAATTATAGAAAAATACATTCCCATTTCCATATGATCTTTTTTCCCTGCCGTCGAAAATTAACCCCCAGTAGTATACATATCCATGATTTGTTTTTATATAAAAATGCAACGAAAGTATACCGCAGGGGGATTTGTTATCTGCTTAAAACATTTAAAATCACAGGCACTGTTAATAATATCTGCAAAATATTTAACAAAAATGCATGTATAGCAATTTTAATACACTTGAGTGATAGGAATGTGGTATTCAAAAAAAGTATGATTATCCACAAACAATTATTATGCATTTTCTAAGAACAAATGGCATTATCAAATGTGATAACCTTGATTAATCATTTGATGTAGAATAGGAAAACTAATATGTAATATAATTTATTTGTACGAGCTTTAGAAACAGGCAGAATAGCGAGCCTTCGGTGAGCTTTTCAGGCCTGTTTCGCAGCGAGTACAAATGACTTTTATATTTAACGACAATGTACGTATATTGTGTCTATCCTGCAATGTCAAAAAAGTCGGAAAACTTGTCAGATTTAGACAAAAAGGACAGAAACAAGCGTAATTCCTCGCCTTTCATAAATATAGTCAAGGGTGTCTTCTTCGTGGTCCGCGTTACATTAGTACCAGTTTCATACTTGTCTGCGCCCCCCGCTGTACATAGCTACAGGGTACCAGGAAAGTTTATTCGTAGGCTGAAAAGTTTATTCGTATAGTACGAAAAGTTTATTCGTCTAGTACGAATAAAGCCAAAATTTATTCGTATAGCATATTTGCACAACAAATGTACTGATTGCAGGATAAATTTAAATATACAGTAGTTATAATAATAACATATCACAAGAAGCATAAACATATTGAATGACTTCTAATAACATATATATATATGACTGCAAAAGCAGTGCACATTAAAACAAGTAGAGTGACTGCAAAAGCATCTGGCAAGTAGATTATGGAAAAACAGTGCACATTTAGACAAATGTGCGACTGCAAAAACAGTACACTATTTTAAAAATAGGGATACAATAACTTATAACAAGCACCAGTGCCGGTGTTATAGAGCCATTTTCCCCCCATAGCCATATTTCTCCCTTACCTGGATAGGCGGAAAAATGGCTATATACTATATAGTAGATTTTATCCCCGGGAAAATGGCTATATAGCCATCTCTCCCCCTTGGCAAATAGGGGGGAAAATGGCTATATAATAGTTTTTCCCCCCAAATTATGTTGGGATATCAAAACGAAGTAATCACTTCCAAAGGGTGCATTAATGTTAAAAAAAAACATGCAACAGATTATCAGGGACCCGCCACATAGTGGCGAACGTCCTATACTGATCGCTCTGTCCGTCCGTTCGAAACACATTCGTGTCCGCTTCATAACTTTATAACCAGTCATTTCTCTATTCTATAGTAGATGGATGAAACTTTGCATGATTGTTAACTACTATTAGAAGGTGTGTCGCATACTAGTATCATATTCTTGTTTGTCCTCCTAAAGTCAAGGTCTCAAACTTTTCATTTCATGGGACCCCTATATGAAGTATATATCTCTCAGATGATACGATATTCCAGAGCTTGTGGTTCCTATCAGGATGTTCTTGATAGAGGGTTGCTGCTAACAAGGAAGCTACTGAATCAAGGGTTCCTTTTGGTAAAGTTGAAGTCATAACTTCGAAAATTTTACTGCCGCCACCATGACTTGGTTGACCGTTCTAGAATATCTGTCACAAATGACCACCGATATGTTCCACTTGTCGTAAACACTTCCCGGTCCTTTCCTCATTCATAACTTATTACCGGATTTGTAACTAGATTAGCACGACGGGTGCCACTAGTGGAGCAGGAACTGTTTATCCTTCCGGAGCACCTGAGTTCACCTCCGGTTTTTAGTGGGGTTCGTGTTACTCGATCTTTAGTTTTATATGTATGTTTTCCCGATCGTTGTTTGTCCTTTTGTACTTTCTCTTTTAGCCATTGTGTTGTCTGTTCTTCGATATACGGTTTATGATTGCCCCTTTGGTATCTTCAAACTCTTCTTGTGAACTACAGAAAATCGTGTCCGCTCTAATTATTGTAGAGGGATGATATTTTGTGATTTTTAACCACTGTGAGAAGGTCTTACTTAATTCATTTTTATCCTTCAAAGATCAAGGTCTCAAACTTAGGGTTTTTCATGGGACGATAATTTTGGTACCCCAACAGATTCTTTAGATATTGACTTTATTTTGCAACGGCGGGGTCCTTAGAGATAGTTTCCATCTCCATGTCATCTAGTTATTATTATCATTATTAGTAGTAGTATTAGTAGTATTAGTATTATCTTATATTAGGGGTGATATTGGTCGAGGCTTGACATAGCATGTGGTATAAGTTTGATCATGTATAACTCTTCAAACAGCAGGGATGCGATATAGGGTAGGTGATACATGTCTTACAAAGTCATGCCTCATGCATAATACAAATGTATATGTATTTTACTCTAAGTATATATAATAATGATAATAATAATGATAGTGATAATAATAATAATAATAATAATAATAATGATAATAATAATGAATAAATGTTTTCTTAGTGCAAATAAATCATAACTTATTTATAATAAATTAGAAATAACATTTTGGGGGAAAACCCACTATATAGCTATTTCCCCCCCCCCCCCTACTTGTGAATTTTCCGGGGGAAATTCTACTATAAAGCCATCCCCCCCTAATAAGGGAGGGGGGAAAGATGGCTATATAGCCAATGTTCCGGGGGGAAAGATGGCTATATAGCTATTTTTCCGGGGGGGGGGTGGCTAGAGGGGAAAATGGCTCTAGAACACCGGCAGTGGTGGAATGACTAAAACGTAGTCCACGTAAAGAGCAACACAGTAATACCAAAATAAAATATAAAAATACAACACAAGACAAAAATAGGGAGACAAACGATGTGGTGCGGCTCAAAACCAACACAACAATACCAAAGTCAACGATACTAATACAAAAATTCTACAAACTACTTATAGATCAAATAGCTGCAGACCAAAAAAATAAAAAAAATACCGCCAAAATGTTTTTAACATTATCTTGAAGAACTCGTTTTTCCCCGTAAATAGCTACGAGTATATATTGTATCTCTATACCAATGTATTACGATGGTTTGTGAGAATACAGATTGTGTGTACCCTACATATCCAGAAATTGATGGTACTTTCATCATAAATATTCATCATATTTAAATTAGATTTTGATCACGTGATTGCAGTTTCAAGCTTGATGGATCGTTTATTAGATTTGTCAAAAAATAGCCTACAGTACGGAAATTCAATGTGTCCGTCAATGATTCGAAAATTAAAAGTTATTGTTTATTTCCGCAAAGTTTTTCTTCTGTCAAAATTCAAATATTTTTGTTTTGTAACGATTTTAGACATGTCTTTGATATCGCGATCATGCAAAAATGAGCATATTATATTTAATGTGGGAACCCCTGGTTTAGAAGCTAGAAATATAAGGTTAGTCAATATAATTACATATATTATTGAGGAATCTAAATTAATTTCAGAAAATATGTGTAAGCACTTTATGTTAAAATTCTTACTGAATAAATAATGATATTGTTATATATTTTGAAACTAAATTTTAAAAGATCCTACCTTTACCGAATTAATAATCCCACTACATTGTATAACAATTATTGATTTTCTTCATTCTAGGTGTGTTCTATATACTAGTCCAATTATTGTAAAGGTCTGTTCGATTTGTCATTTGGCAAATATCAAATTGTGTTGCACTCGTATATTTCATGTTGTTGTTTTTTGTTTTTTTCTTCTAATTATTAAGAAAGACTAGCTTTTGTGTATTTATGTTCAACTGTATCTGTATATTGTTTATATAAAGGAGAAGATGTTCTAAGTTGACAAACTTGTATCTGATCCTATTGTCATGTTGGACAATAAAATATGCTTAAACTAGCACAGAGAATTAGCGCAGACAGTTTATTCTAACATACAAATACGACAGTTACATTTAGAAATGGTTGGACGTAAAGCATAGAACAATAGCAATATCGTAGACAGTTTATTCTAAGATAAAAATAAATGGCTAATTAAAGAAATTAATCTTGCCCAAATAACCTCATACCGTGGTGTCCCTTACAACTTCCGTGTAATTACGACGTTCGTGTAGGGATGAAACAGAAACTCCTTAAGAAGCTGTAGTAAAGCCTGGCGACTTGTGACGTGGTTTAAACTGTCTGCTCGTTAAGCAATATTATACAATTACTGCACTTGCACGAGATCAATATGAGGTTTTATGGAGCAGAGTACAACAATATTGAACGAAGCGAAGCCGAGTTCAATATAGTTGTACTCTGCTCCATGAAACCTCATATTGATCAAGTTCAAGTGTAGTAATTGTTTTATTACACAAGGCTCTATTTTACTCTAATTTTGAAATTTTTGAAAATTTTATCATTTTAAAATTTTTGAAAATTTTGAAATCTTATGAAATTTTCAAGTTTTGAAATTTTATGAAAATTTTGACTTTTTAATTTTTGAAATTTTATTTTTTTTTATCATTTTTAATTTTTTTTTTTAATTTTGAAATCTTAAATTTTCTAACATATTGATTAGCAAAAATCAATTTCTGTGCAATAAAAAACCATATTGCACTCTCGTGCCACGCAATTTCATTCATTGATTTTGTACGAGAGTGCAATATGCTTTTTTATTGCACAGAAATTGTTTTTTGCTAATCAATATGTTAGAAAATGGAATGTCACGTGTATTGCTTCTGGCCAATAGAAAAACAGTAAAATAGAGCCTTATGTAATAACATGTTTTATGGGTTTTTTTTTCGCCAAAGCTGTCTTGTGTTCTACTTTGTTAATTCTTTTTTTATATCTATTAATAATCTACGAATCGACAGTTCAAATTTTGAAATAGATTTGAATAAAAAATACGCCTGTCTCGGAACATTTTCAAAATCCAATAGAAAAATCGTAGAAAAATGTAAAATCGATACCCCTAACACAAATGCATCATCGCTCAATTTCTTGGCTTGGCATCGATAAAAAGTGACGTCTTAAGCTAGTTTTTCAGACACAACCTCATCTTTTAGTAAAAAGCACAATAAAACGGTTTAAGACGTTATGATGTCATAATTAGATAAAAATAGCAGTTGAAATGACTAAGAAGCATTTTTATGTCCTGGTTGTAATGTCATCAGAAGAAACATGAGAAGCAAAAGTTTTAAAGAGATTTTAAGCTTTGAACGTTGATTATATATTACAATACGATATAGATCTAAAAATATATTTTCATTATCTAAATATGTTGCTCTTAAAAAAGAAAACTCAACACCACAAATTATAAACAAGCAATCAAATATATATTCCGATGCAGCAGCAATCTGTCGGGTAAACTATTTGGGTTAGGGCTTAGTTTAAGATTAAAAGTGAAAGCAGGATCATTTTTGTTCCTTTTAGCACAAACTAGAGTGGAATATATGACTTTTTAAAAATGATGGTAAAAGATAAGTGGCTATGATTATTGAAATACAATTTGAGCTAGAAGTATATCTTTATAGAGGTCAAATTTCATTACAAACGCGTGACTTGTATAATTTCGTAAAGCATGTGTTTTTTTCTAAACAGCGAATCTTGAGTCTGGTAGAAATTCAGTCTAATTATAATTAGACCTCTGCATTTGCTCTCTATTTGTCTATCCGTTGTTTTTAGTCGCTGTGTGGTAGGCTATTACGTAGCGACTAAAACCAACGGATAGAAAATAGGAAACAAGTGCGGAGGTCTAATTCTAATTAGATTGGTAGAAATTACTCATCACGATCAATATACACGATCAATATAAACAATATTGATAAGTTCATTGAGTTTTTAATTTAGATGTGGCTTTGGTCATGAATGTTATGCATCAAACGTAGACTTTTAAATTTATTGCCCACGACTCGTTCCTGAAATAATCTTCATCAGGTACGGTCAAGGCCAACATATTTGAAAGCCATATAATTTAAAAGTTTCTTAAAAAGGCATAAACAAAATAACCAAAATCGACTAAGACCCACATATTCCTGAGGAAGGAGGATAATCTTTCTTTTAATCATAATTACATTATTTAGGAACTGTAAATTTCGAAAATAAATATATTTAATAAACCATGTCAGTGCTCATGCACGGACTACTCTAGGTGCTACACTAGGGGACTAATAGTCCACCAGGAGAGGTATCGACCCAGTGATAGTAATAAAAACGTAAATATCAAATTCAGTGCGCTCGACATACAGTTTGTTTTGTCTAAGCTTTGTTCTTTTTTCTGTCCTACCTTTCTATTGCATATTATTATTATTGTTATTATTATTTACATCTTTATCACAAACCTTAATGTCCATAATAAAATGTGATGGGGCCGTCGTGGTCGCAGATGGATATACAAATACCTGTGCAATCAGTGTCTATCACCACTAACGTTGTGAGTTTAAATCCTGCTAATGCAGAGGTGTAATCAATACAAAATTATGCGATAACGTTTGTCAGTGGCTTGTGACAAGTCTGTGGTTTTCTCGGGTCCTCCGGTTTCCTCAACTAATAAAACTGACCTCCACAATATTGCTGAAATATTGCTGAAAGCGGCTTTAAACACCATAGCCCTACCCTCTCCATAATAAAATGAAAACAACAAATTCATTGTCGAAGCAAATTTAAAATCCATTAGAAAAGTCGTATAAAGAGGCGAAATCAATACCCCTAACACACACTTACATGACCGCTCACTGTTCTGACTTGGTACAATACCCTAACACACACTTACATGACCGCTCACTGTTCTGGATTGGTACAATACTCCTAACACACACTTACATGACCGCTCACTGTTCTGGATTGGTACAATACCCCTAACACACACTTACATGACTGCTCACTGTTCTGACTTGGTACAATACCCCTAACACACACTTACATGACCGCTCACTGTTCTGGCTTGGTACACTAACCCTAGCACACACTTACGCGACCGCTCACTGTTTTGGCCTGGTACAATGCCCCTAGCACACACTTACATGACCACTCACTATTCTGGCTTGGTACAATACCCCTAGCACACACTTACATGACCGCTCACTGTTTTGGCCTAGTACAATGCCCCTAGCACACACTAACATGACCGCTCACTGTTCTGGCCTGGTACAATACCCCTAACACACACTTACATGACCTCTCACTGTTCTGACTTGGTACAATACCCCTAACACACACTTACATGACCGCTCACTGTTCTGGCTTGGTACAATACCCCTAATACACACTTACATGACAGCTCACTGTTTTGACTTGGTACAATACCCCTAACACACACTTACATGACCGCTCACTGTTCTGACTTGGTACAATACCCCTAGCACACACTTACATGACCGCTCACTGTTCTGGCTTGGTACAATACCCCTAACACACACTTACATGACCGCTCACTGTTCTGGCTTGGTACAATATCCCTAATGCACACTTACATGACCGCTCACTGTTCTGACTTGGTACAATACCCCTAACACACACTTACATGACCTCTCACTGTTCTGACTTGATACAATAACCGTAGCACACACTTACATGACCGCTCACTGTTCTGGCTTGGTACAATACCCCTAACACACACTTACATGACCGCTCACTGTTCTGGCTTGGTACAGTACCCATAATGCACACTTACATGACCTCTCACTGTTCTGACTTGGTACAATACCCCTAACACACACTTACATGACCGCTCACTGTTCTGACTTGGTACAATACCTCTAGCACACACTTACATGACCGCTCACTGTTCTGGCCTGGTACAATACCCCTAGCACACATTTACATGACCGCTCACTGTTCTGACTTGGTACAATACCCCTAACACACCCTTACATGACCGCTCACCGTTCTGACTTGGTACAATACCCCTAGCACACACTTACATGACCGGTCACTGTTCTGGCTTGGTACAATTCCCCTAGCACACACTTACATAACCGCTCACTGTTCTGGCTTGGAACAATACCCCTAACACACACTTACATGACTGCTCACTTTTCTGGCTTGGTACAATACCCCTAGCGCACACTTACATGACCGCTCACTGTTCTGGCTTGGTGCAATACCCCTAGCACACACTTACATGACCGCTCACTGTTCTGGCTTGGTACAATACCCCTAGCACACACATCAATGACCGCTCACTGTTTTGGCTTGGTACAATACCCCTAGCACACACATACATGACCGCTCACTGTTCTGGCCTGGTACAATATCCCTAGCACACACTTACATGACCGCTCACTGTTCTGGCTTGGTACAATACACCTAGCACACACGTACATGACCGCTCACTGTTGTGGCCTGGTACATTACCTCAAGCACACACGTACATGACCACTCACTGTTCTGGCTTGGTACAATACCCCTAGCACACACTTACGTAACCGCTCACTGTTTTGGCCTGGTACAATGCCCCTATCACACACTTACATGACCACTCACTGTTCTGGCTTGGTACAATACCCCTAGCACACACTTACGTGACCGCTCACTGTTTTGGCCTAGTACAATGCCCCTAGCACACACTTACATGACCGCGCACTGTTCTGGCCTGGTACAATACCCCTAACACACACTTACATGACCGCTCACTGTTCTGGCTTGGTACAATACCCCTAACACACACTTACATGACCGCTCACTGTTCTGACTTGGAACAATACCCCTAACACACACATACATGACCGCTCACTGTTCTGGCTTGGTACAATACCCCTAGCACACACTTACATGACCGCGCACTGTTCTGGCCTGGTACAATACCCCTAACACACACTTACATGACCGCTCACTGTTCTGGCTTGGTACAATACCCCTAACACACACTTACATGACCGCTCACTGTTCTGGCTTGGTACAATACCCCTAACACACACTTACATGACCGCTCACTGTTCTGACTTGGAACAATACCCCTAACACACACATACATGACCGCTCACTGTTCTGGCTTGGTACAATACCCCTAGCACACACATGACCGCTCACTGCTCTGTCCTGGTACAATACCCCTAACACACACTTACATGACCTCTCACTGTTCTGGCTTGGTACAATACCCCTAACACACACTTACATGACCGCTCACTGTTCTGGCTTGGTACAATACCCCTAACACACTTACATGACTGCTCACTTTTCTGGCTTGGTACAATACCCCTAGCGTACACTTACATGACCGCTCACTGTTCTGGCTTGGTACAATACCCCTAACACACACATAAATGACCGCTCACTGTTTTGGCTTGGTACAATACCCATAACACACTTACATGACCGCTCACTGTTCTAGCCTGGTACAATACCCCTAGCACACACTTACATGACCGCTCACTGTTCTGGCTTGGTACAATACCCCTAACACACACGTACATGACCGCTCACTGTTCTGGCCTGGTACAATACCCCTAACACACACTTACATGACCGCTCACTGTTCTGGCCTGGTACATTACCCCTAACACACACTTACATGACCACTCACTGTTCTGGCTTGGTACAATACCCCTAGCCCACACTTACGTGACCGCTCACTGTTCTGGCCTGGTACATTACCCCTAGCACACACTTACATGACCACTCACTGTTCTGGCTTGGTACAATACCCCTAGCACACACATACGTGACCGCTCACTGTTTTGGCCTGGTACAATGCCCCTAGCACACACTTACATGACCACTCACTGTTCTGGCTTGGTACAGTACCCCTAGCACACACTTACGTGACCGCTCACTGTTTCGGCCTAGTACAATGCCCCTAGCACACACTTATATGACCGCTCACTGTTCTGGCCTGGTACAATACCCCTAACACACACTTACATGACCGTTCACTGTTCTGGCTTGGTACAATACCCCTAACACACACTTACATGACCGCTCACTGTTCTGGCTTGGTACAATACCTCTAATACACACTTACATGACCGCTCACTGTTCTGACTTGTACAATACCCCTAACACACACTTACATGACCGCTCACTGTTCTGACTTGGTACAATACCCCTAACACACTTACATGACCGCTCACTGTTCTGACTTGGTACAATACCCCTAACACACACTTACATGACCGTTCACTGTTCTGGCTTGGTACAATACCCCTAACACACACTTACATGACCGCTCACTGTTCTGGCTTGGTACAATACCTCTAATACACACTTACATGACCGCTCACTGTTCTGACTTGTACAATACCCCTAACACACACTTACATGACCGCTCACTGTTCTGACTTGGTACAATACCCCTAACACACTTACATGACCGCTCACTGTTCTGGCTTGGTACAATACCCATAATGCACACTTACATGACCACTCACTGTTCTGACTTGGTACAATACCCCTAATACACACTTACATGACCTCTCACTGTTCTGTCTTGGAACAATACCCCTAACACACACTTACATGACCCCTGACTGTTCTGGCTTGGTACAATACCCCTAACACACACTTACATGACCGTTCACTGTTCTGACTTGGTACAATACCCCTAACACACCCTTACATGACCGCTCACTGTTCTGACTTGGTACAAAACCCCTAGCACACAGTTACATGCCCGCTCACTGTTCTGGCTTGGTACAATACCCTTAACATACACTTACATGACCGCTCACTGTGCTGACTTGGTACAATACCCCTAACACACACTTACATAACCGCTCACTGTTCTGGCTTGGAACAATACCCCTAACACACACATACATGACCGCTCACTGTTCTGGCTTGGTACAATACCCCTAGCACACACTTACATGAGCGCTCACTGCTCTGTCCTGGTACAATACCCCTAACACACACTTACATGGCCGCTCACTGTTCTGGCTTGGTACAATACCCCTAACACACACTTACATGACCGCTCACTGTTCTGGCTTGGTACAATACCCCTAACACACACTTACATGACCGCTCACTGTTCTGGCTTGGTACAATACCCTAACGCACACTTACATGACCGCTCACTGTTCTGGCTTGGTACAATACCCCTAGGACACACTTACATGACCGCTCACTGTTCTGACTTGGTACAATACCCCTAACACACACTTACATGACCGCTCACTGTTCTGACTTGGTACAATACCCCTAGCACACACTTACATGACCGCTCACTGTTCTGGCTTGGTACAATACCCCTAACACACACTTACATGACCGCTCACTGTTCTGGCTTGGTACAACACCCCTAATGCACATTTACATGACCGCTCACTGTTCTGACTTGGTACAATACCCCTAGCACACACTTACATGACCGCTCACTGTTCTGACTTGGAACAATACCCCTAACACACACTTACATGACCGCTCACTGTTCTGGCTTGGTACAATACCCCTAACACACACATACATGACCGCTCACTGTTCTGGCTTGGTACAATACCCCTAATGCACACTTACATGACCGCTCACTGTTCTGGTTTGGTACAATACCCCTAGTGCACACTTACATGACCGCTCACTGTTCTGACTTGGTACAATACCCCTAGCACACACTTACATGACCGCTCACTGTTCTAGCTTGGTACAATACCCCTAGCACACACTTACATGACCGCTCACTGTTCTGGCTTGGTACAATACCCCTAACACACACTTACATGACCGCTCACTGTTCTGGATTGGTACAATACCCCTAACACACACATACATGACCGCTCACTGTTCTGGTTTGGTACAATACCCCTAGTGCACACTTACATGACCGCTCACTGTTCTGACTTGGTACAATACCCCTAGCACACACTTACATGACCGCTCACTGTTCTGACTTGGTACAATACCTCTAACACACACTTACATGACCACTCACTGTTCTGGCTTGGTACAATACCCCTAGCACACACTTACGTGACCGCTCACTGTTTTGGCCTGGTACAATGCCCCTATCACACACTTACATGACCACTCACTGTTCTGGCTTGGGACAATACCCCTAGCACACACTTACGTGACCGCTCACTGTTTTGGCCTAGTACAATGCCCCTAGCACACACTTACATGACCGCGCACTGTTCTGGCCTGGTACAATACCCCTAACACACACTTACATGACCGCTCACTGTTCTGGCTTGGTACAATACCCCTAACACACACTTACATGACCGCTCACTGTTCTGGCTTGGTACAATACCCCTAACACACACATACATGACCGCTCACTGTTCTGACTTGGAACAATACCCCTAACACACACATACATGACCGCTCACTGTTCTGGCTTGGTACAATACCCCTAGCACACACTTACATGACCGCTCACTGCTCTGTCCTGGTACAATACCCCTAACACACACTTACATGACCTCTCACTGTTCTGGCTTGGTACAATACCCCTTACACACACTTACATGACCGCTCACTGTTCTGGCTTGGTACAATACCCCTAACACACTTACATGACTGCTCACTTTTCTGGCTTGGTACAATACCCCTAGCGTACACTTACATGACCGCTCACTGTTCTGGCTTGGTACAATACCCCTAACACACACATAAATGACCGCTCACTGTTTTGGCTTGGTACAAGACCCATAACACAGACTTACATGACCGCTCACTGTTCTAGCCTGGTACAATACCCCTAGCACACACGTACATGACCGCTCACTGTTCTGGCCTGGTACAATACCCCTAACACACACTTACATGACCGCTCACTGTTCTGGCCTGGTACATTACCCCTAGCACACACTTACATGACCACTCCCTGTTCTGGCTTGGCACAATACCCCTAGCCCACACTTACGTGACCGCTCACTGTTCTGGCCTGGTACATTACCCCTAATGCACATTTACATGACCGCTCACTGTTCTGACTTGGTACAATACCCCTAGCACACACTTACATGACCGCTCACTGTTCTGACTTGGAACAATACCCCTAACACACACTTACATGACCGCTCACTGTTCTGGCTTGGTACAATACCCTAACACACACATACATGACCGCTCACTGTTCTGGCTTGGTACAATACCCCTAATGCACACTTACGTGACCGCTCACTGTTCTGGCTTGGTACAATACCCCTAATGCACACTTACATGACCGCTCACTGTTCTGACTTGGTACAATACCCCTAGCACACACTTACATGACCGCTCACTGTTCTGACTTGGTACAATACCCCTAGCACACACTTACATGACCGCTCACTGTTCTGGCTTGGTACAATACCCCTAACACACACTTACATGACCGCTCACTGTTCTGGCTTGGTACAATACCCATAATGCACACTTACATGACCTCTCACTGTTCTGACTTGGTACAATACCCCTAACACACACTTACATGACCGCTCACTGTTCTGACTTGGTACAATACCTCTAACACACACTTACATGACCACTCACTGTTCTGGCTTGGTACAATACCCCTAGCACACACTTACGTGACCGCTCACTGTTTTGGCCTGGTACAATGCCCCTATCACACACTTACATGACCACTCACTGTTCTGGCTTGGTACAATACCCCTAGCACACACTTACGTGACCGCTCACTGTTTTGGCCTAGTACAATGCCCCTAGCACACACTTACATGACCGCGCACTGTTCTGGCCTGGTACAATACCCCTAACACACACTTACATGACCGCTCACTGTTCTGGCTTGGTACAATACCCCTAACACACACTTACATGACCGCTCACTGTTCTGGCTTGGTACAATACCCCTAACACACTTACATGACTGCTCACTTTTCTGGCTTGGTACAATACCCCTAGCGTACACTTACATGACCGCTCACTGTTCTGGCTTGGTACAATACCCCTAACACACACATAAATGACCGCTCACTGTTTTGGCTTGGTACAATACCCATAACACACACTTACATGACCGCTCACTGTTCTAGCCTGGTACAATACCCCTAGCACACACTTACATGACCGCTCACTGATCTGGCTTGGTACAATACCCCTAACACACACGTACATGACCGCTCACTGTTCTGGCCTGGTACAATACCCCTAACACACACTTACATGACCGCTCACTGTTCTGGCCTGGTACATTACCCCTAACACACACTTACATGACCACTCACTGTTCTGGCTTGGTACAATACCCCTAGCCCACACTTACGTGACCGCTCACTGTTCTGGCCTGGTACATTACCCCTAGCACACACTTACATGACCACTCACTGTTCTGGCTTGGTACAATACCCCTAGCACACACTTACGTGACCGCTCACTGTTTTGGCCTGGTACAATGCCCCTAGCACACACTTACATGACCACTCACTGTTCTGGCTTGGTACAGTACCCCTAGCACACACTTACATGACCGCTCACTGTTTCGGCCTAGTACAATGCCTCTAGCACACACTTATATGACCGCTCACTGTTCTGGCCTGGTACAATACCCCTAACACACACTTACATGACCGTTCACTGTTCTGGCTTGGTACAATACCCCTAACACACACTTACATGACCGCTGACTGTTCTGGCTTGGTACCATACCTCTAATACACACTTACATGACCGCTCACTGTTCTGACTTGTACAATACCCCTAACACACACTTACATGACCGCTCACTGTTCTGACTTGGTACAATACCCCTAACACACTTACATGACCGCTCACTGTTCTGACTTGGTACAATACCCCTAACACACACTTACATGACCGCTCACTGTTCTGGCTTGGTACAATACCCATAATGCACACTTACATGACCACTCACTGTTCTGACTTGGTACAATACCCCTAATACACACTTACATGACCTCTCACTGTTCTGTCTTGGAACAATACCCCTAACACACACTTACATGACCCCTGACTGTTCTGGCTTGGTACAATACCCCTAACACACACTTACATGACCGTTCACTGTTCTGACTTGGTACAATACCCCTAACACACCCTTACATGACCGCTCACTGTTCTGACTTGGTACAAAACCCCTAGCACACACTTACATGCCCGCTCACTGTTCTGGCTTGGTACAATACCCTTAACATACACTTACATGACCGCTCACTGTGCTGACTTGGTACAATACCCCTAACACACACTTACATAACCGCTCACTGTTCTGGCTTGGAACAATACCCCTAACACACACATACATGACCGCTCACTGTTCTGGCTTGGTACAATACCCCTAGCACACACTTACATGACCGCTCACTGCTCTGTCCTGGTACAATACCCCTAACACACACTTACATGACCGCTCACTGTTCTGGCTTGGTACAATACCCCTAACACACACTTACATGACTGCTCACTTTTCTGGCTTGGTACAATACCCCTAACGCACACTTACATGACCGCCCACTGTTCTGGCTTGGTACAATACCCCTAGGACACACTTACATGACCGCTCACTGTTCTGACTTGGTACAATACCCCTAACACACACTTACATGACCGCTCACTGTTCTGACTTGGTACAATACCCCTAGCACACACTTACATGACCGCTCACTGTTCTGGCTTGGTACAATACCCCTAACACACACTTACATGACCGCTCACTGTTCTGGCTTGGTACAACACCCCTAATGCACATTTACATGACCGCTCACTGTTCTGACTTGGTACAATACCCCTAGCACACACTTACATGACCGCTCACTGTTCTGGCTTGGTACAATACCCCTAACACACACTTACATGACCGCTCACTGTTCTGGCTTGGTACAATACCCCTAGCACACACTTACATGACCGCTCACTGCTCTGTCCTGGTACAATACCCCTAACACACACTTACATGACCGCTCACTGTTCTGGCTTGGTACAATACCCCTAACACACACTTACATGACTGCTCACTTTTCTGGCTTGGTACAATACCCCTAACGCACACTTACATGACCGCCCACTGTTCTGGCTTGGTACAATACCCCTAGGACACACTTACATGACCGCTCACTGTTCTGACTTGGTACAATACCCCTAACACACACTTACATGACCGCTCACTGTTCTGACTTGGTACAATACCCCTAGCACACACTTACATGACCGCTCACTGTTCTGGCTTGGTACAATACCCCTAACACACACTTACATGACCGCTCACTGTTCTGGCTTGGTACAACACCCCTAATGCACATTTACATGACCGCTCACTGTTCTGACTTGGTACAATACCCCTAGCACACACTTACATGACCTCTCACTGTTCTGGCTTGGTACAATACCCCTAACACACACTTACATGAACGCTCACTGTTCTGACTTGGTACAATACCTCTAACACACACTTACATGACCACTCACTGTTCTGGCTTGGTATAATACCCCTAGCACACACTTACGTGACCGCTCACTGTTTTGGCCTGGTACAATGCCCCTATCACACACTTACATGACCACTCACTGTTCTGGCTTGGTACAATACCCCTAGGACACACTTACGTGACCGCTCACTGTTTTGGCCTAGTACAATGCCCCTAGCACACACTTACATGACCGCGCACTGTTCTGGCCTGGTACAATACCCCTAACACACACTTACATGACCGCTCACTGTTCTGGCTTGGTACAATACCCCTAACACACACTTACATGACCGCTCACTGTTCTGGCTTGGTACAATACCCCTAACACACACTTACATGACCGCTCACTGTTCTGGCTTGGTACAATACCCCTAACACACACATAAATGACCGCTCACTGTTTTGGCTTGGTACAATACCCATAACACACACTTACATGACCGCTCACTGTTCTAGCCTGGTACAATACCCCTAGCACACACTTACATGACCGCTCACTGATCTGGCTTGGTACAATACCCCTAACACACACGTACATGACCGCTCACTGTTCTGGCCTGGTACAATACCCCTAACACACACTTACATGACCGCTCACTGTTCTGGCCTGGTACATTACCCCTAACACACACTTACATGACCACTCACTGTTCTGGCTTGGTACAATACCCCTAGCCCACACTTACGTGACCGCTCACTGTTCTGGCCTGGTACATTACCCCTAGCACACACTTACATGACCACTCACTGTTCTGGCTTGGTACAATACCCCTAGCACACACTTACGTGACCGCTCACTGTTTTGGCCTGGTACAATGCCCCTAGCACACACTTACATGACCACTCACTGTTCTGGCTTGGTACAGTACCCCTAGCACACACTTACGTGACCGCTCACTGTTTCGGCCTAGTACAATGCCCCTAGCACACACTTATATGACCGCTCACTGTTCTGGCCTGGTACAATACCCCTAACACACACTTACATGACCGTTCACTGTTCTGGCTTGGTACAATACCCCTAACACACACTTACATGACCGCTCACTGTTCTGGCTTGGTACAATACCTCTAATACACACTTACATGACCGCTCACTGTTCTGACTTGTACAATACCCCTAACACACACTTACATGACCGCTCACTGTTCTGACTTGGTACAATACCCCTAACACACTTACATGACCGCTCACTGTTCTGACTTGGTACAATACCCCTAACACACACTTACATGACCGCTCACTATTCTGGCTTGGTACAATACCCATAATGCACACTTACATGACCACTCACTGTTCTGACTTGGTACAATACCCCTAATACACACTTACATGACCTCTCACTGTTCTGTCTTGGAACAATACCCCTAACACACACTTACATGACCCCTGACTGTTCTGGCTTGGTACAATACCCCTAACACACACTTACATGACCGTTCACTGTTCTGACTTGGTACAATACCCCTAACACACCCTTACATGACCGCTCACTGTTCTGACTTGGTACAAAACCCCTAGCACACACTTACATGCCCGCTCACTGTTCTGGCTTGGTACAATACCCTTAACATACACTTACATGACCGCTCACTGTGCTGACTTGGTACAATACCCCTAACACACACTTACATAACCGCTCACTGTTCTGGCTTGGAACAATACCCCTAACACACACATACATGACCGCTCACTGTTCTGGCTTGGTACAATACCCCTAGCACACACTTACATGACCGCTCACTGCTCTGTCCTGGTACAATACCCCTAACACACACTTACATGACCGCTCACAGTTCTGGCTTGGTACAATACCCCTAACACACACTTACATGACCGCTCACTGTTCTGACTTGGTACAATACCCCTAACACACACTTACATGACTGCTCACTTTTCTGGCTTGGTACAATACCCCTAACGCACACTTACATGACCGCTCACTGTTCTGGCTTGGTACAATACCCCTAGGACACACTTACATGACCGCTCACTGTTCTGACTTGGTACAATACCCCTAACACACACTTACATGACCGCTCACTGTTCTGACTTGGTACAATACCCCTAACACACACTTACATGACCGCTCACTGTTCTGGCTTGGTACAACACCCCTAATGCACATTTACATGACCGCTCACTGTTCTGACTTGGTACAATACCCCTAGCACACACTTACATGACCGCTCACTGTTCTGACTTGGAACAATACCCCTAACACACACTTACATGACCGCTCACTGTTCTGGCTTGGTACAATACCCCTAACACACACATACATGACCGCTCACTGTTCTGGCTTGGTACAATACCCCTAATGCACACTTACATGACCGCTCACTGTTCTGGCTTGGTACAATACCCCTAATGCACACTTACATGACCGCTCACTGTTCTGACTTGGTACAATACCCCTAGCACACACTTACATGACCGCTCACTGTTCTGACTTGGTACAATACCCCTAACACACCCTTACATGATCGCTCACTGTTCTGACTTGGTACAATACCCCTATGACACACTTACATGACCGCTCACTGTTCTGGCTTGGTACAATACCCCTAACACACACTTACATGACCGCTCACTGTTCTGGCTTGGTACAATACCCATAATGCACACTTACATGACCACTCACTGTTCTGACTTGGTACAATACCCCTAACACACTTACATGACCGCTCACTGTTCTGACTTGGTACAATACCCCTAACACACTTACATGACCGCTCACTGTTCTGACTTGGTACAATACCCCTAACACACACTTACATGACCGCTCACTGTTCTGGCTTGGTACAATACCCATAATGCACACTTACATGACCACTCACTGTTCTGACTTGGTACAATACCCCTAATACACACTTACATGACCTCTCACTGTTCTGTCTTGGAACAATACCCCTAACACACACTTACATGACCCCTGACTGTTCTGGCTTGGTACAATACCCCTAACACACACTTACATGACCGTTCACTGTTCTGACTTGGTACAATACCCCTAACACACCCTTACATGACCGCTCACTGTTCTGACTTGGTACAAAACCCCTAGCACACTTACATGACCGCTCACTGTTCTGACTTGGTACAATACCCCTAACACACACTTACATGACCGCTCACTGTTCTGGCTTGGTACAATACCCATAATGCACACTTACATGCCCGCTCACTGTTCTGGCTTGGTACAATACCCTTAACATACACTTACATGACCGCTCACTGTGCTGACTTGGTACAATACCCCTAACACACACTTACATGACCGCTCACTGTTCTGGCTTGGAACAATACCCCTAACACACACATACATGACCGCTCACTGTTCTGGCTTGGTACAATACCCCTAGCACACACTTACATGACCGCTCACTGCTCTGTCCTGGTACAATACCCCTAACACACACTTACATGACCGCTCACTGTTCTGGCTTGGTACAATACCCCTAACACACACTTACATGACCGCTCACTGTTCTGGCTTGGTACAATACCCCTAACACACACTTACATGACTGCTCACTTTTCTGGTTTGGTACAATACCCCTAACGCACACTTACATGACCGCTCACTGTTCTGGCTTGGTACAATACCCCTAGGACACACTTACATGACCGCTCACTGTTCTGACTTGGTACAATACCCCTAACACACACTTACATGACCGCTCACTGTTCTGACTTGGTACAATACCCCTAGCACACACTTACATGACCGCTCACTGTTCTGGCTTGGTACAATACCCCTAACACACACTTACATGACCGCTCACTGTTCTGGCTTGGTACAACACCCCTAATGCACATTTACATGACCGCTCACTGTTCTGACTTGGTACAATACCCCTAGCACACACTTACATGACCGCTCACTGTTCTGACTTGGAACAATACCCCTAACACACACTTACATGACCGCTCACTGTTCTGGCTCGGTACAATACCCCTAACACACACATACATGACCGCTCACTGTTCTGGCTTGGTACAATACCCCTAATGCACACTTACATGACCGCTCACTGTTCTGGCTTGGTACAATACCCCTAATGCACACTTACATGACCGCTCACTGTTCTGACTTGGTACAATAACCCTAGCACACACTTACATGACCGCTCACTGTTCTGACTTGGTACAATACCCCTAACACACCCTTACATGATCGCTCACTGTTCTGACTTGGTACAATACCCCTATGACACACTTACATGACCGCTCACTGTTCTGGCTTGGTACAATACCCCTAACACACACTTACATGACCGCTCACTGTGCTGACTTGGTACAATACCCCTAACACACACTTACATGACCGCTCACTGATCTGGCTTGAAACAATACCCCTAACACACACATACATGACCGCTCACTGTTCTTGCTTGGTACAATACCCCTAGCACACACTTACATGACCACTCACTGCTCTGTCCTGGTACAATACCCCTAACACACACTTACATGACCGCTCACTGTTCTGGCTTGGTACAATACCCCTAACATACACTTACATGACCGCTCACTGTTCTGGCTTGGTACAATACCCCCAACACACACTTACATGACTGCTCACTTTTCTGGATTGGTACAATACCCCTAACGCACACTTACATGACCGCTCACTGTTCTGGCTTGGTACAATACCCCTAGCACACACTTACATGACCGCTCACTGTTCTGGCTTGGTACAATACCCCTAACACACATAAATGACCGGTCACTGTTTTGGCTTGGTACAATACCCATAGCACACACTTACATGACCGCTCACTGTTCTGGCCTGGTACAATACCTCTAGCACACACTTACATGACCGCTCACTGTTCTGGCTTGGTACAATACCCCTAACACACACGTACATGACCACTCACTGTTCTGGCCTGGTACATTACCCCTAACACACACTTACATGACCACTCACTGTTCTGGCTTGGTACAATACCCCTAGCACACACTTACGTGACCGCTCACTGTTTTGGCCTGGTACAATTCCCCTAGCACACACCTACATTACCGCTCACTGTTCTGGCCTGGTACAATACCCCTAGCACACACTTATATGACCGCTCACTGTTCTGGCTTGGTACAATACCCCTAACACACACTTACATGACCGCTCACTGTTCTGGTTTGGTACAATACCTCTAATACACACATACATGACCGCTCACTGTTCTGGCTTGGTACAATACCCCTAACACACACTTACATGACCGCTCACGATTCTGACTTGGTGCAATACCCCTAACACACACTTACATGACCGTTCACTGTTATGGCTTGGTACTGGCACTTCAATAAACAGTGGTGTATTAAAAACCTAGAAACATTTACTTCTTTGTCGTATAATTCTGATGATCCTTTTATTGCGTTAAAGTTGCATAGTGTACACATAATACACAGCAATACGCACTGGGTGTATCACATTGTCATACAATCAAGACCGCGACGGCCTCTGTTGCATTGTTCCTTTCGTTATAAATGTAATTTTTGCTACATTTTCAACATGGATGACACCACGGGTGGCTCTAGTGGAGAATGAATTGCTTACCATTCATCTAGAGTTTTTGCTTGGGATTCGTGGTGTTCTATTTTAGTTTTTTGTTTTCGGTTTTTGTGCATTGTGTTTGTCAATGGTTTTGTCGTTTTCTGTTGATTTTCAGTGACTTTAGCCTACTTTGGCTATCCTGTGTTGGCCCTTTATGTTTATTGCTCCAAAGACTATTCAATTATTTGGCTTTCCAATCTTTCGTTTTTAGCTTACCTGATGAAGTTTATTCAAGAAACTCGTCGCGCACACTAAATTAGATATCTACTATTACTATCACTACTAGTCCGGGAGGGAATCGACAATCTAGTGGTCAAGTGTTTAGGCAGTGACGTGGTTTATTATATATTATTATTGCAATCAACAATTTCTAAAAAAAAATGTAATTATGATTAATCTAAGGTTCTCCTCTCGCATGGGTGACCGTAGCCTACTTGGCTTTCCTGTTTATATGCAATTATGATTAAACTAAGGTTCTCCTCCCACATGGGTGACCGTAGCCTACTTTGGCTTTCCTGTTTAAATGTAATTATGATTAAACTAAGGTTCTCCTTCCACAAGTGTGACCGTAGCCTACTTTCCTGTTTAAATGTAATTATTATTAAGCTAAGGTTCTCCTGCCACATGAGTGACCGTTGCCTACTTTCCTGTTTATATGCAATTATGATTAAACTAAGGTTCTCCTTCCACAAGTGTGACCGTAGCCTACTTTCCTGTTTAAATGTAATTATTATTAAGCTAAGGTTCTCCTGCCACATGAGTGACCGTTGCCTACTTTCCTGTTTATATGCAATTATGATTAAACTAAGGTTCTCCTCCCATATGGGTGACCGTAGCCTACTTTGGCTTTCCTGTTTAAATGTAATTATGATTAAACTAAGATTCTCCTCCCACATGGGTGACTGTAGCCTACTTTCCTGTTTATATGTAATTATGATTAAACTAAGGTTCTCCTCCCACAAGAGTGACCGTAGCCTACTTTCCTGTTTAGATGTAATTATGATTAAACTAAGGTTCTCCTCCCACATGGGAGACCGTAGCCTACTTTCCTGTTTAGATGTAATTATGATTAAACTAAGATAACTAAGGTTCTCCTCCCACATGGGTGACCGTAGCCTACTTTCCTGTTTAGATGTAATTATGATTAAACTAAGGTTCTCCTCCCACAAGAGTGACCGTAGCCTACTTTCCTGTTTAGATGTAATTATGATTAAACTAAGGTTCTCCTCCCACATGGGAGACCGTAGCCTACTTTCCTGTTTAGATGTAATTATGATTAAACTAAGATAACTAAGGTTCTCCTCCCACATGGGTGACCGTAGCCTACTTTCCTGTTTAGATGTAATTATGATTAAACTAAGGTTCTCCTCCCACAAGAGTTACCGTAGCCTACTTTCCTGTTTAGATGTAATTATGATTAAACTAAGGTTCTCCTCCCACATGGGAGACCGTAGCCTACTTTCCTGTTTAGATGTAATTATGATTAAACTAAGATAACTAAGGTTCTCCTCCCACATGGGTGACCGTAGCCTACTTTCCTGTTTAGATGTAATTATGATTAAACTAAGGTTCTCCTCCCACATGGGTGACCGTAGCCTACTTTCCTGTTTAGATGTAATTATGATTAAACTAAGGTTCTCCTCCCACAAGAGTGACCGTAGCCTACTTTCCTGTTTAGATGTAATTATGATTAAACTAAGGTTCTCCTCCCACAAGAGTGACCGTAGCCTACTTTCCTGTTTAGATGTAATTATGATTAAACTAAGGTTCTCCTCCCACATGGGAGACCGTAGCCTACTTTCCTGTTTAGATGTAATTATGATTAAACTAAGATAACTAAGGTTCTCCTCCCACATGGGTGACCGTAGCCTACTTTCCTGTTTAGATGTAATTATGATTAAACTAAGGTTCTCCTCCCACATGGGTGACCGTAGCCTACTTTCCTGTTTAGATGTAATTATGATTAAACTAAGGTTCTCCTCCCACAAGAGTGACCGTAGCCTACTTTCCTGTTTAGATGTAATTATGATTAAACTAAGGTTCTCCTCCCACAAGAGTGACCGTAGCCTACTTTCCTGTTTAGATGTAATTATGATTAAACTAAGGTTCTCCTCCCACATGGGAGACCGTAGCCTACTTTCCTGTTTAGATGTAATTATGATTAAACTAAGATAACTAAGGTTCTCCTCCCACATGGGTGACCGTAGCCTACTTTCCTGTTTAGATGTAATTATGATTAAACTAAGGTTCTCCTCCCACATGGGTGACCGTAGCCTACTTTCCTGTTTAGATGTAATTATGATTAAACTAAGGTTCTCCTCCCACATGGGAGACCGTAGCCTACTTTCCTGTTTAGATGTAATTATGATTAAACTAAGATAACTAAGGTTCTCCTCCCACATGGGAGACCGTAGCCTACTTTCCTGTTTAGATGTAATTATGATTAAACTAAGGTTCTCCTCCCACATGGGTGACCGTAGCCTACTTTCCTGTTTAGATGTAATTATGATTAAACTAAGGTTCTCCTCCCACAAGAGTGACCGTAGCCTACTTTCCTGTTTAGATGTAATTATGATTAAACTAAGGTTCTCCTCCCACAAGAGTGACCGTAGCCTACTTTCCTGTTTAGATGTAATTATGATTAAACTAAGGTTCTCCTCCCACATGGGAGACCGTAGCCTACTTTCCTGTTTAGATGTAATTATGATTAAACTAAGATAACTAAGGTTCTCCTCCCACAAGAGTGACCGTAGCCTACTTTCCTGTTTAGATGTAATTATGATTAAACTAAGGTTCTCCTCCCACAAGAGTGACCGTAGCCTACTTTCCTGTTTAGATGTAATTATGATTAAACTAAGGTTCTCCTCCCACATGGGAGACTGTAGCCTACTTTCCTGTTTAGATGTAATTATGATTAAACTAAGGTTCTCCTCCCACAAGAGTGACCGTAGCCTACTTTCCTGTTTAGATGTAATTATGATTAAACTAAGGTTCTCCTCCCACAAGAGTGACCGTAGCCTACTTTCCTGTTTAGATGTAATTATGATTAAACTAAGGTTCTCCTCCCACATGGGAGACCGTAGCCTACTTTCCTGTTTAGATGTAATTATGATTAAACTAAGATAACTAAGGTTCTCCTCCCACATGGGTGACCGTAGCCTACTTTCCTGTTTAGATGTAATTATGATTAAACTAAGGTTCTCCTCCCACAAGAGTGACCGTAGCCTACTTTCCTGTTTAGATGTAATTATGATTAAACTAAGGTTCTCCTCCCACATGGGTGACCGTAGCCTACTTTCCTGTTTAGATGTAATTATGATTAAACTAAGGTTCTCCTCCCACATGGGTGACCGTAGCCTACTTTCCTGTTTAGATGTAATTATGATTAAACTAAGATAACTAAGGTTCTCCTCCCACATGCGAGACCGTAGCCTACTTTCCTGTTTAGATGTAATTATGATTAAACTAAGGTTCTCCTCCCACATGGGTGACCGTAGCCTACTTTCCTGTTTAGATGTAATTATGATTAAACTAAGGTTCTCCTCCCACATGGGTGACCGTAGCCTACTTTCCTGTTTAGATGTAATTATGATTAAACTAAGATAACTAAGGTTCTCCTCCCACATGGGAGACCGTAGCCTACTTTCCTGTTTAGATGTAATTATGATTAAACTAAGATAACTAAGGTTCTCCTCCCACAAGAGTGACCGTAGCCTACTTTCCTGTTTAGATGTAATTATGATTAAACTAAGGTTCTCCTCCCACAAGAGTGACCGTAGCCTACTTTCCTGTTTAGATGTAATTATGATTAAACTAAGGTTCTCCTCCCACATGGGAGACCGTAGCCTACTTTCCTGTTTAGATGTAATTATGATTAAACTAAGATAACTAAGGTTCTCCTCCCACATGGGTGACCGTAGCCTACTTTCCTGTTTAGATGTAATTATGATTAAACTAAGGTTCTCCTCCCACAAGAGTGACCGTAGCCTACTTTCCTGTTTAGATGTAATTATGATTAAACTAAGGTTCTCCTCCCACAAGAGTTACCGTAGCCTACTTTCCTGTTTAGATGTAATTATGATTAAACTAAGGTTCTCCTCCCACATGGGAGACCGTAGCCTACTTTCCTGTTTAGATGTAATTATGATTAAACTAAGATAACTAAGGTTCTCCTCCCACATGGGTGACCGTAGCCTACTTTCCTGTTTAGATGTAATTATGATTAAACTAAGGTTCTCCTCCCACATGGGTGACCGTAGCCTACTTTCCTGTTTAGATGTAATTATGATTAAACTAAGGTTCTCCTCCCACAAGAGTGACCGTAGCCTACTTTCCTGTTTAGATGTAATTATGATTAAACTAAGGTTCTCCTCCCACAAGAGTGACCGTAGCCTACTTTCCTGTTTAGATGTAATTATGATTAAACTAAGGTTCTCCTCCCACATGGGAGACCGTAGCCTACTTTCCTGTTTAGATGTAATTATGATTAAACTAAGATAACTAAGGTTCTCCTCCCACATGGGTGACCGTAGCCTACTTTCCTGTTTAGATGTAATTATGATTAAACTAAGGTTCTCCTCCCACATGGGTGACCGTAGCCTACTTTCCTGTTTAGATGTAATTATGATTAAACTAAGGTTCTCCTCCCACAAGAGTGACCGTAGCCTACTTTCCTGTTTAGATGTAATTATGAATAAACTAAGGTTCTCCTCCCACAAGAGTGACCGTAGCCTACTTTCCTGTTTAGATGTAATTATGATTAAACTAAGGTTCTCCTCCCACATGGGAGACCGTAGCCTACTTTCCTGTTTAGATGTAATTATGATTAAACTAAGATAACTAAGGTTCTCCTCCCACATGGGTGACCGTAGCCTACTTTCCTGTTTAGATGTAATTATGATTAAACTAAGGTTCTCCTCCCACATGGGTGACCGTAGCCTACTTTCCTGTTTAGATGTAATTATGATTAAACTAAGGTTCTCCTCCCACATGGGAGACCGTAGCCTACTTTCCTGTTTAGATGTAATTATGATTAAACTAAGATAACTAAGGTTCTCCTCCCACATGGGAGACCGTAGCCTACTTTCCTGTTTAGATGTAATTATGATTAAACTAAGGTTCTCCTCCCACATGGGTGACCGTAGCCTACTTTCCTGTTTAGATGTAATTATGATTAAACTAAGGTTCTCCTCCCACAAGAGTGACCGTAGCCTACTTTCCTGTTTAGATGTAATTATGATTAAACTAAGGTTCTCCTCCCACAAGAGTGACCGTAGCCTACTTTCCTGTTTAGATGTAATTATGATTAAACTAAGGTTCTCCTCCCACATGGGAGACCGTAGCCTACTTTCCTGTTTAGATGTAATTATGATTAAACTAAGATAACTAAGGTTCTCCTCCCACAAGAGTGACCGTAGCCTACTTTCCTGTTTAGATGTAATTATGATTAAACTAAGGTTCTCCTCCCACAAGAGTGACCGTAGCCTACTTTCCTGTTTAGATGTAATTATGATTAAACTAAGGTTCTCCTCCCACATGGGAGACTGTAGCCTACTTTCCTGTTTAGATGTAATTATGATTAAACTAAGGTTCTCCTCCCACAAGAGTGACCGTAGCCTACTTTCCTGTTTAGATGTAATTATGATTAAACTAAGGTTCTCCTCCCACAAGAGTGACCGTAGCCTACTTTCCTGTTTAGATGTAATTATGATTAAACTAAGGTTCTCCTCCCACATGGGAGACCGTAGCCTACTTTCCTGTTTAGATGTAATTATGATTAAACTAAGATAACTAAGGTTCTCCTCCCACATGGGTGACCGTAGCCTACTTTCCTGTTTAGATGTAATTATGATTAAACTAAGGTTCTCCTCCCACAAGAGTGACCGTAGCCTACTTTCCTGTTTAGATGTAATTATGATTAAACTAAGGTTCTCCTCCCACATGGGTGACCGTAGCCTACTTTCCTGTTTAGATGTAATTATGATTAAACTAAGGTTCTCCTCCCACATGGGTGACCGTAGCCTACTTTCCTGTTTAGATGTAATTATGATTAAACTAAGATAACTAAGGTTCTCCTCCCACATGCGAGACCGTAGCCTACTTTCCTGTTTAGATGTAATTATGATTAAACTAAGGTTCTCCTCCCACATGGGTGACCGTAGCCTACTTTCCTGTTTAGATGTAATTATGATTAAACTAAGGTTCTCCTCCCACATGGGTGACCGTAGCCTACTTTCCTGTTTAGATGTAATTATGATTAAACTAAGATAACTAAGGTTCTCCTCCCACATGGGAGACCGTAGCCTACTTTCCTGTTTAGATGTAATTATGATTAAACTAAGATAACTAAGGTTCTCCTCCCACAAGAGTGACCGTAGCCTACTTTCCTGTTTAGATGTAATTATGATTAAACTAAGGTTCTCCTCCCACAAGAGTGACCGTAGCCTACTTTCCTGTTTAGATGTAATTATGATTAAACTAAGGTTCTCCTCCCACATGGGAGACCGTAGCCTACTTTCCTGTTTAGATGTAATTATGATTAAACTAAGATAACTAAGGTTCTCCTCCCACATGGGTGACCGTAGCCTACTTTCCTGTTTAGATGTAATTATGATTAAACTAAGGTTCTCCTCCCACAAGAGTGACCGTAGCCTACTTTCCTGTTTAGATGTAATTATGATTAAACTAAGGTTCTCCTCCCACATGGGTGACCGTAGCCTACTTTCCTGTTTATACCCTTTAAGTGTCTTGCTCCCAGAGACTTTTAAATTATCTGTTTTTCAAATCTCTCGACTTTAAGCGTATCTGATGAAGGTTATTCAAAAAACGCGTCATGCGTACTAAATTAGATATCTACGTTTTATTAAAGCTTTTTAGCACGTCTTGGTACAATCTTACATTATATTTAGGGTAATTGTACTAGAAATTAAATGGCGCTTTCTTAATGTGGAAATTGCAGTTAAATACGATATCCATAGGGAAAATAACATGTTATAAACAAATGATTAAGTTTTATACTATTCATTAAGGTACATAAGAGAGCAACACTTTTCTTATCAGGGGCTGTAGTCTTATGTCTCTCTAATTGTTTTTTGCACAATAAATAGTAATGAAATATTTTTTTTCTAGACAAAACAAACGAGTAAAAACATCTGATGACCAATTGTTACTAAGAATACATTGGAATTAAGTAAGTAAGTCTAATTTTGCTTTAAACTTTTGCTTTTTTTAAAAGTCATGGACAAATTTTATTTAGCAAAAATCAAGACCTTTCTCCCCGTTTTCCCAATAAAATGGTTAATTCCAGAAATGCGCCATGCGAAAACGATCAGATGTCTACGTTTATATTAAGAGTTTCTATAATGATGTAAGCGTGTCTAAACCAAAACAAAACTTTATGCTGAGGTTAAGAGTGCACAAAATAATGTACAGTTCCTCAATAATGTAATTATTGATCAAACTAATGTTCCCCTCACCTCAGACTTATGTGAACTTTGACAAGTTTGGCTATGCTGTGTAGGCCCTTTGGTTTACATACTCACAAGGACATTTAATTTATTTGTCTTTCCATCTTTTTGGTATGAACGTTCTTGATGAAGGTTATTCTTGAAGTCCATCATGCTCATTGAATTGGATGTCTACGTTTTAATTGCTAGGATTCATAATGGTGCACAAAATAGTACAGTGAAATCTGTCTAAGTCAGACTATGGATAACCAGAATCCAGTATAAACCGAACTTTAAATAAAGTCTCAATGTATGAAAATGTTTAACATGTATAAACCAAACAACTGTCTAATGTGAACACAACAGCAAGTCCAATGGAGGTTCGGTTTAGACAGGTTTGACTGTAGTTTGCTGATATTGAGAGTACAAAATGTGCACAATGTACAAAATAATGTACGAGGTTCTCTCTTATTAACATAACATGATCAAATATGATCAAATACAAATATCTCTCTTATTGATCCAAATTATTGACACATTTGGTTGGTTATAATGGGGTTACAATTACACGTAATATTTAAATGGCACGTGTAAATGTCGAATGTACTACCTAGTGTTACTTTTGATTTACTTATGCGAACTGTGCCCTCAGCTGGTGATATATGATTTTTAGTGCATCAATTTTCGATGAATTATATGCAAACAAACAATGCAACTACTTTGATCGAAAATAAATAATTGTATCTCTATTCACCGGGAAATCTTTTTTCGTCGATGTCAAAGAGAAAAACAGGTCTAAGGCAAAAGTGTGATGAATATTACTTCACGATTTTATTTGTTGAGAATTTTAGTATTTTACTTGATAATGAACACCATACTATACCATAATGTTGGCTTTCCTAAATCTTGTATCTCGGATTGTACCCTTTGCCATCACGCCAACGTTAAATACCGAAGTTCACTTATAACACCAAGGGCATTAATTAACAAAACAAAATTAATAGAAAGAAAAATATAAAGTTATAGATATACCGAAAGATATATATATAAAACTGCAGACAGCACGAATAATTTTGAAACGCTTACACTATTTGATAAGTGCATACTATCTTATACCTGATATCTCCTTGTGAAGTACATTTCTTAAAAATAACACTATCAAATTAAAGTGGAGAATGAACTACTTACCCTTCCGGAGTACCTGAGTTCACCCCCGATTTTTAGTGGGATTCGTGGTACTCGATCTTTAGTTTTATGTGTACGTTTTGTATATCGTTGTTTGTCCTTTTGTACTTTTTATTTTTGCCACTGTGTTGTCTATTCTTCTTCGATATACGGATTATGATTACTCCTTTGGTATCTTCAAACTCTTCTTATAGTCAAAACGATGATCAGCAATCTTACCAACAACACAGTATTAACTATATGTTTTACCTGCACAACAACTAAGAGGAGACAACACCATGGAATGGTAGATATCTAGTGACAATCGGCTATCTAAAGTAAGGGGATACCAAAAGGTAATCAGAAGCCGTAAATCGAACATAGACAGAAAAGAAAGGATAAAGCGACAAGCAATTATCTATAGAATATACATATATGACTAAAAACCGAGGGGTGCACACAGATACTCCGGAAGGGTACGCAGTTCCTGCTCTTCTAATGACGCATGTTGGTTTGCGGCTAAACACCACGAAGATCATCTGATATGGAAATTGAGTTGGAAACCAGCATCCTTAAGTAAGTGCAAATAACGAATAAAACAAGAGCCTCATTTACATAATTCATGTTGATAGGGACGAAACGAACCTCCTGTTTAATCGGAACTATTGTCATTTTTGCTACATATATCTTGCTTTGTTTGATATTAGTATTGTTTCTTTATTAAGATTGTATATTATGGTTATTGTTGTAGATATTGATCGATCAGGAAAGCACTTGCATGACCGCATGGGAGGCTTGGGTCCATAGAACTATCTTGACCCCGCCACCTTTTATTGAAGGTCCGTACCGAGCAAGGCAAGTTAGCGGTCATGTTTTTTGTGTTAGGGGTAGTACTTTTGCCTCTTTCAACTATTTTTTAATTGAATATTGGACCTGTTGTGACAGTGTGGTATTTGTTTGAGTTTCACTTTATTTCATCACTTTAGGGCTATATTGTAATCACTACCAGACATATTAAGGCACGAACGCCTGGACAGTTAAACTAACTGACCGATGCTAAGTTCCAGACCTGGAGGTGTTGGTAATCGTACTCAGTCTAGTTCTGTGATATTTGTCTATCCGTCTTTTTTCTCGCTCGGTTATTGTATTGTCTGTCCTTCTCTGTGTATTACAACTTTAGTATCTTCGTCTGGCTCTTCGCTTTAGTTTTCTGTGTTGTGTTTTTGTGTTTTACTCGTCTTTGTCCTGTGCCTTATGTACCAAATGTTACAGTTTCTCTGGATTGTCCATTCTTGATTGCCCATCTGTTTTCTCTAACGTTTTCACAGTTTTCCGGTTGTTGACTGATTTTGTCTGTTTATATACTTATGCGTTTTGACTTTCCCTTTGTAAGATTGTTCGGAGCTCGGTAATTTTGTTATTACCCTCATTTATTATGTAGAATATGAAACGACAGACCTATCGGAAGGTTAATAATAAACTTTGTCACATAGAGTTGTATATTATTTATTACACCTCGCAACATTGGGAGGTCCAAACTCACAACAAGCTGATTCCATATATCGTGGATTTGTTGGAGTATATCTGTATTAAAGGCAACTTTCAAAACTATTTAAAGAAATAAGATATGTCTTGTAGGTCTGTTTTACTTGTGCATAAGAGCTGTGTACCCGCAAATCACTGGCAAAAAGATCAAACACACTTCGCCACGAGAGGGAATTGAACTAACAAATTTAGCACCGATTGGCACTGATTACATAAGTAGATATGAATCTACCTAGACATATAATTTACATGATTTTAAAGGTGTGTTTCAAAGTACCAACCACAGTATTTACAGAGTGTGAATAACTAAAGAGATAAACATGTTGTTACCATAATTACAGCAGTAGTTTAATATTCCATCAGTGTTAATAGCTTTATTAACACTAGTTACACCTTTATAAGGGTTAATGGGTAAACAAAATTAGAACATAATATAAGTCAAACAATGAAATAGTTTTAAACATAATACTAAAGCAACTTAAGTGGTATTCGTGACATCCAGGGTTATTGTCGACTTTGGTGGGAATCTGGCCATACTAAGTTGCTTGTTTTACCATTAAAGTTTTGCAATATCATTTGTTTTTGTCGGGATTGTCTTTTAGCTGGAATATATATTTGGACGTGGATGTTCTGCTTTAGTCTGAAAAGACAATTCAGTATGATTGATGGCATATACAAGGATTGAAAACAGCGGAAGTGGCTAAAAACAGGACAATACAATATTACATCCTATACATGAATTAGTGACGTGATCGGTAATTTAAGTCGAAGTGTGAGGCCCATAGCACTAGTTCAAACGCGCCACATTTTATTGAAGCGCCCATGCCAAGCCAGGAAAATGAGCAGTCATGTATACATGTGTTAGGTGTGTCGATGTTGCCTCTTTATTTACGATTTGGGAACTGTTCCGACAGTATGGTATTTTTTGTCTTTCTAGATTTTGGAATTGCTCCGACAGTATGGTATTTTTTGTTTTACATTTTATTATGAATATATAACTTATTCGACCTAAATCCATGTTTCATATGTCATTTCAGCATTATGGGTGGGCATCATGGCTACGTTCTTATCTATCCAAGCAATCAGTGTCGATCACCGCTAACTTGGTGAGAGTTCTAGGTCCACCCATGGAGAGGTGTAGTCGATGCAACATTGTGTTGTCAAGTTTGGTAATGACTTTAGGCAAGTCTGTGGTCTTCTTCGGATACTTTGGTTTTTTCAACATCATTTTCCTAAAATAAGAGGGTTCATAGAAATAGGTTTATCCTGCCACTTTCTTCTGAAGTGCCTGTACCAAGCCAGGAAAGTAATCGATACTGTATGTGCATTAGGGTCATCGATGTTACCTATGTTTCTACTACTATGCAATAAAAGGGTTATTGCAGTACCGGGGTACACTTTTCTACTACTATGCAATAAAAGGGTTATTGCAGTACCGGGGTACACTTTTCTACTACTATGCAATAAAAGGGTTATTGCAGTACCGGGGTACACTTTTCTACTACTATGCAATAAAAGGTTATTGCAGTACCGGGGTACACTTTTCTACTACTATGCAATAAAAGGGTTATTGCAGTACCGGGGTACACTTTTCTACTACTATGCAATAAAAGGGTTATTGCAGTACCGGGGTACACTTTTCTACTACTAAGCAATAAAAGGGTTATTGCAGTACCGGGGTACACTTTTCTACTACTATGCAATAAAAGGGTTATTGCAGTACCGGGGTACACTTTTCTACTGGAGATTACTCACCAATATTCGTGCAATAACGTATACTGCATGTTAAATTATATAATAATAATATGTTCCCATTACCTAGCCTATATTGTTTTTCTTAAAGATTAAACATATTTTATTGCTAAATATTATAACAATTGGATTGGACACAAATTATAACAGTTTACAAGGGTCCTCTCCACGTCTTGCGTACCCTATGTTACCAGTTTCTCTGGATTTTTCTTTTTTGATGACCCCTTTGATATTCTCTAACGTTTTTTTTTTATTGAACATAGCATACGTAAATATTAGGAATTAACTTTTCAAATTGTTTGTATTTGTAATCTAACGGTTAATATATAACTTACTTAAGCTTTTACTTTTGGTTTTATTTTAAACATTCAAAGATTTAATTAACATTATTCGTATTTAAATGGTCAAAGTCATGTTAAACAAGAATAATTGTATTTATTACTAAAACTAATGTTCTCCTCCTTCAGACATAGGTGATCTTAACAGATTTTGTCTATCCTGTTTAGGCCTTTTGGTTTTATTGCTCCCAAAAACTTTAGGAGACGGATTAGTATAAGCTTACCTTTTTTCCGAATCCTGTCATGTTAAAACAAAATTTGTGTGTATAGAAACATTATACCAGTTTATCATGAATAAATATGTTTACACTGAAAAACTTTAAATTATTTGGCTTTTCAATCATTCGACTTTGAGAATACCTGATGAAGGTTATTCCAGAAACGCGTCGTGCGCACTAAATTTGATATCTACGCTTTTATTAATTCTTTAATCGTAACTATTACATGCATAATATTGAACTGAATATTCACAAATGGGGATTTTAATCATTCGATTTTGATCGTGTCTGATGAAGCTTATTCCAGAAACGCGTCGTGCGCACTAAATTTGATATCTACGCTTTATTACTGGTTAATAAGATATAACTCCTTTGGTTTTATTTTAAGCAATAAAAGATTTGATAAACAAAATTCGTAATTTAATGGCCAAAATTTTGTTAAGTAACAATATTTTAATTCTTTAATCGTAACAATCACATACATACTCTTTCACTGAATATTCACAAATCAGGATTTTACCATTTTATGTATGATTATATATTCAGAATAGACCATCCAATGCCTATCGTTTGATTTTCTGCTAAAAACGTCAATATTTGCATGCTTCATTAAAGAACTTCAATAAAATATACAAATATTAACTCTAAGCCTGATGGTGGAAGCAAACAAAATGTACGCCCATCAGAAGTTATCTCGGGTTATGATTCGTTAACTTCGCCCACTAACCAGTTATCAATAAATATCCTGCTTATTTGAAATTGACTGTAAAACAACAAATAATCGTACTGGTGATAAAGAATTAGTTCAATAAGGGATTCTTAAATACTTTTCTGCTGTCTGTGTAAACAAGGTAATGTAAAATCTATTTTACTACAAGAAAAAAGATAGAATAATATTGGTAAAATCTTAGGTTTGCTTGCTCAAAAATATTTTAAAATTATTTGGTGTTCTTGCTCCAAACTATTGGTAAAATTTTCGGTTTTCTGGCTCCAATTTTGTTTTAAATTATTTGGGATTTTTCTAATCTTTTTACTTTTTATACATTTTATGAGTGTATCTGAGATGTAGGCTATTCCAGAAACATGTCAAAGGCACATAACTAGAGATATCCGTTTTCATTTACAACACTGCAATTAAATATGATAAAAGAAACTTATTATAGGAAAGTTCCGTCATTAATAAGGATTTATAATGATGGCATTGATAGTATATATATATTTTTTTTACAATTTCTAAGATTTTGGACCATCATTTTTTTAAATCCGCCTAGTAGTAAGTGTTTCGGCACTGACATGGTATTTTGAATATATTTAACATTGAAATTTACATTTTCTAAATAATGTAATCATTATTAAAATTTAGGTTCTCCTGTCACATGTATAGATGACCTTAACCAATTTTGGCAACCCTGTTTTGGCACTATCGTTTTCATGCTTGTTAAAACTGTTAAAGCCCAATTTGGCTTCCCAATCTTTTGACTTTGAGCACCTGATCTTCAGGTAATTCCAGAGATGTATCGTGTGCATATCTACATTTTTGTTAAAACACTAAGTTTAAATTATGATAAAGAAAAGATTATTACTATAACGACATTATGGATGGTATATCTTGTTGTGGTTTCAGAGACTGGGTCATCATTTGTTTTAATTTTTAAAAGTTATTTGATAAATTTTTTAAAGTCGGAAAAGACATTCTATGCGTTTAATAGATTAATTTATTAATATAATAATTAAAGAAACATAACACAATATCATCCATTAATTTAACATAGTAAGACAATTTAAGAATAGAGCTTACATTACGAAATAACCATTTCTCAAAAGGAATTGATAGTTTTCCTTTCGCGTAGAATTTTTTCATTCCTCTATCTCCGACTAATCTTGATTATAAACAACACGGCGGGTGTCTTATGCTTCGCACACAACTAGGTGGGGTTCGTGTCCGTTTTCTGTGTTATGTTTTTGATTTTGCTCGTCTTGTGCTCAAGGTTGCCTGCCTCCGTTGGTTGTCCGTTATTAATTGCACCGTTTGGTATTCATTAACGTTTATTAAGGTATATTAAAGTACGCTACTAACTCTATTCCTGCAGTATTGTAAGGTGATAATTTATTGAACCCAATATTAAGTATACATAAATGTTAGAGATCACCGAAGGGGCAATTAACAATAGACAAACCCGCGAAACTTGCAACATAGGGTACACAAGACGAAGAAAAACAAAACAAAAACACAACACAATATGTGTTGGACACCACTATGCGCAAATAAACACAAATAACGTAAATAAGGAAGTAAAGACGAACCAAACATCGTTTTTTATGCGGAAGTCGTAACGGACATTACCACACGGAGCTCAGAACGTAAAGACATATAATAGAACAACAAATCGTAACGGACATTACCACACGGAGCTCAGAACGTATAGACATATAATAGAACAACAAATCGTAACGAACATTACCACACGGAGCTCAGAACGTTTAGACATATAATAGAACAACAAATCGTAACGGACATTACCACACGGAGCTCAGAACGTAAAGACATATAATAGAACAACAAATCGTAACGGACATTACCACACGGAGCTCAGAACGTAAAGACATATAATAGAACAACAAATCGTAACGGACATTACCACACGGAGCTCAGAACGTAAAGACATATAATAGAACAACAAATCGTAACGGACATTACCACACGGAGCTCAGAACGTAAAGACATATAATAGAACAACAAATCGTAACGGACATTACCACACGGAGCTCAGAACGTAAAGACATATAATAGAACAACAAATCGTAACGGACATTACCACACGGAGCTCAGAACGTAAAGACATATAATAGAACAACAAATCGTAACGGACATTACCACACGGAGCTCAGAACGTAAAGACATATAATAGAACAACTCTAACAACTAAGAAAGAGCAACACGATTTCTGCTTGATCGTGTGTTTAAATGTGATCACTTTATGCCGTTACAATATCATTGACAAACTTTATCACATAATGATGTATCGAGTACACCTCGCCACGAGAGGGATTCGAACTCTCAGCGTTAGTGGTGATAGGCACTGATTGCATCCTTATTTTGTATTTTCTAAAGCAAGAAATATATCAACAAATGACGAAATACCGACAATGTATTTATAACATGTTCAAAATAAATAAATGTTTCTTAAGCCAGTTGTACAACCATTGAAAATGAACATATATAGCATATAAATAATGGCAGTCTAACCTTTTTATCTCCACCTACAACTAATGTCGAAGGACAACAAATATCCGCTTTGCTGTAGTAAAAAGGATAAAATCCAAATATATCTAATAACATATATCAGCGCCTTGGCGTTGTTGAAATTGCTAGTATAATGTTATCCTGAAAAGTCGAATAATTACCCAAATCGAAGTCTAACAGCTGTTCCCTTCAATATTGACACAACGAGGTTCGGCTATAACTTGCTTGAAGTTCACAAATGAATTGACCGGGCTCTAGTGGAGGAACTGCTCTATCTTTAATTTCATTTGTAGTATTTTCTCAACCATTATTTGTCATTTTGTCCTTTTGATCTTTGTAATGGTTTTTCTTTTCCCAATTATGGCATATGATTACCCTTTTTGGTATCTTCAAACTTATCTTCCTCAGGTTCCATCTACGGAGCTGCTCAGTGCGCTCCCGAAAAATAGTGTAAAGGGATACTCTCTCTTGGGGGAAGAGGCTTGGCTGATACGAAAGTCTGACAGTAGAAGTTAGGGGGAACATGTATGGAATATTCAGCGCTCGCTCTAATTTAAAGACCTCTTTTGTAGATTAAAAAACAAAGAGTAGGTGCATTGTCGTTGCTACCAAATGCTACTTTTGTCGACCCTCCTCCTACTCTCTTTACATTTACTGTGACTGATAAAAGTTGTCAAATCTCTCCTTCATTGTTTGCATAGCTTTTAATTTACTTGTTCTCGTATTGAATGCGCATGATATATTTGTCGCTGGACGGATGTCATTAGTGGAGCAACAAATGCTACCCCTTCCGGAGCATCTGAGTTCACCTTGGTTTCTTGTGTGGATCGTGTTGCTCAATTTGAAGTGTTGTGCAGATCATTTTTTCTTTGACCATGTTATTGTCGTTCATTGCTTCTGATTATTCCTTTGATATCTTCAAATATTCGTTTCAGCAACCAAAAACAAAACCAAATGAATTAATAATGAAGGAATAATAACATTTACGATTCTACCAGTAAATTATTGAACTCTAAAAATAATAATAATGAATTTTAATATGGTTTCAATTAAACTTCAAATAAAACTTGAGATGTTTCAAATTATTGAAGCAATAGACCCTGTTAAAGTGAACAGTGATATAAAGAATTGATTGTCAAGATCATTTAATTCACCTATATATTGAAATCTAATCGGATATAACGAATTTCAGTTATAATGAACTAATAATGAAGAACCTTAGAGGTTTATTATAAACGAATTTCCCTTAAGCGTAATGTTATTCGTTATCGTCGATAATCCGTTTTATATTGACATTTCTTAAGATAAAATGATAATTAAGTTTATCGTCAAGAACAAGGTAAATAGGTAAAGAAATATCCTGTAAGATTTATTTGTTGATTTTATTTGTTATGGGAATTATTCCTTTTGTAATAAAAAAAAAAAAGGTAGATATCTAATCTAATAATTTAAAAGTTTTAATTTTGAGGGAAAGATTAAAACAAAGCAAAAATATAAATAAAAAAAAAAATACCATACTGTTGGAAAAGTTCCAAAATCCAGTAGAAAAATGATAGAAAGAGTTAAACCCGTCAACACAGAAAGACTAAACAAAATAACCAAAATAAACGAAGGTTATCCAAGCATGAGGTTTAAAATGAACAACAACAAATACCACCGAACAATTCCAAAATCAAATATCAGAATCGTAGGAAGAGGCAAAATTTATAACACTAACATACACATACATTTTGCGGGTTCGTGTTGCTCGATCTTTAGTTGTCTGTGTGCAGACTGTAGTGTTTTGCAGGTCATTGTTCGCCTTTTTGTCCTTTTTCGTTTTGATCATTGCATTGTCTGTCCTTCTTCCATTTACGGATTCTGATTACCCCTTTGGTATCTCCAAACTCTTCTTGTAGATCCCTTCGTCTTTTTCGTTTGGCCATTGTATTGTCTGTCCTTCTTTGATTTGCAGCTTCTGATTACCCCTTTGGTATCTTCAAACCTTCATAATGTCTTGATAAGAAAGTAAGTAATCTGAGAAGGGACATTTTGTAGACGACTGTAAGATTACATGCTTTAATCTGGAATCATATTAGATATCAAGTTTAGTGTGTTTCTGGAATAACTCTCATCATGTAGGCTTAAAGCTAAAATATTTGAAAGCTAATTAATTTAAAAGTCGTTGGGTGCTTTCACAATAATGTCAAACTATGACCAATTGGAGGCTTAAATTATATATGCAGCTTTTGTTGTTAACACGTACACCTCGTTAAACTCGTTTCATGTGTACAATTTTCTTAATAACATCACACAATTGTGGATGTGTGAATTATATACTATTTATAGGCGAATAAAGATATTCCGCAAAAATCACTGTACTTAAAAACCCGATGAGTGTGGTTTATATAGTTTTATGGGCTAAGCTCTTCTGCGAGAGGACTTTGTGTTGTTTTTGATCGTATTTCGACGCAAGGATGACAACCAAGGAGTCACTGGGAGTGGGTTTTATCTAGTTTTTTGGACTAAAATCCCCCACGGGTTGGTTATAATAGACGACCATTCCTGTGAGAGTTTTCCCATGAAAGTGGTTCGTGATGTTGTGGTTGGTTATATAGTCGACCATTCCTGTTAGAGTTTTCCCATGAAAGTGGTTCGTGATGTTGTGGTTGGTTATATAGTCAACCATTCCTGTGAGAGTTTTCCCATGAAAGTGGTTCGTGATGTTGTGGTTGGTTATATAGTCAACCATTCCTGTTAGAGTTTTCCTATGGAAGTGGTTCGTGATGTTGTGGTTGGTTATATAGTCAACCATTCCTGTTAGATTTTTCCTATGAAAGTGGTTCGTGATGCTGTGGTTGGTTATATAATCAACCATTCCTGTTAGAGTTTTCCTATGGAAGTGGTTCGTGATGTTGTGGTTGGTTATATAGTCAACCATTCCTGTTAGAGTTTTCCTATGGAAGTGGTTCGTGATGTTGTGGTTGGTTATATAGTCAACCATTCCTGTTAGAGTTTTCCCATGAAAGTGGTTCGTGATGTGGTTGGTTATATAGTCAACCATTCCTGTTAGAGTTTTCCTATGGAAGTGGTTCGTGATGTTGTGGTTGGTTATATAGTCAACCATTCCTGTTAGAGTTTTCCTATGAAAGTGGTTCGTGATGTTGTGGTTGGTTATATAATCAACCATTCCTGTTAGAGTTTTCCTATGGAAGTGGTTCGTGATGTTGTGGTTGGTTATATAGTCAACCATTCCTGTTAGAGTTTTCCTATGAAAGTGGTTCGTGATGTTGTGGTTGGTTATATAATCAACCATTCCTGTTAGAGTTTTCCCATGAAAGTGGTTCATGATGTTGTGGTTGGTTATATAGTCAACCATTCCTGTTAGAGTTTTCCCATGAAAGTGGTTCGTGATGTTGTGGTTGGCTATATAGTCAACCATTCCTGTTAGAGTTTTCCTATGGAAGTGGTTCGTGATGTTGTGGTTGGTTATATACTCGACCATTCCTGTTAGAGTTTTCCTGTGGAAGTGGTTCGTGATGTTGTGGTTGGTTATATAGTCAACCATTCCTGTTAGAGTTTTCCCATGAAAGTGGTTCATGATGTTGTGGTTGGCTATATAGTCAACCATTCCTGTGAGAGTTTTCCCATGAAAGTGGTTCGTGATGTTGTGGTTGGCTATATAGTCGACCATTTCTGTTAGAGTTTTCCTATGGAAGTGGTTCGTGATGTTGTGGTTGGCTATATAGTCAACCATTCCTGTTAGAGTTTTCCCATGAAAGTGGTTCTTGATGTTGTGGTTGGTTATATAGTCAACCATTCCTGTTAGAGTTTTCCCATGCAAGTGGTTCGTGATGTTGTGGTTGGTTATATAGTCGACCATTCCTGTTAGAGTTTTTCCATGAAAGTGGTTCTTGATGTTGTGGTTGGTTATATAGTCAACCATTCCTGTTAGAGTTTTCCTATGGAAGTGGTTCGTGATGTTGTGGTTGGTTATATAATCAACCATTCCTGTTAGAGTTTTCCCATGAAAGTGGTTCATGATGTTGTGGTTGGTTATATAGTCAACCATTCCTGTGAGAGTTTTCCCATGAAAATGGTTCGTGATGTTGTGGTTGGCTATATAGTCGACCATTTCTGTTAGAGTTTTCCCATGAAAGTGGTTCGTGATGTTGTGGTTGGTTATATAGTCAACCATTCCTGTTAGAGTTTTCTTATGGAAGTGGTTCGTGATGTTGTGGTTGGTTATATAGTCAACCATTCCTGTGAGAGTTTTCCCATGAAAGTGGTTCATGATGTTGTGGTTGGTTATATAGTCAACCATTCCTGTGAGAGTTTTCCCTTGAAAGTGGTTCGTGATGTTGTGGTTAGATATATAGTCAACCATTCCTGTTAGAGTTTTCCCATGAAAGTGGTTCGTGATGTTGTGGTTGGCTATATAGTCAACCATTCCTGTTAGAGTTTTCCTATGGAAGTGGTTCGTGATGTTGTGGTTGGCTATATAGTCAACCATTCCTGTTAGAGTTTTCCCATGGAAGTGGTTCTTGATGTTGTGGTTGGCTATATAATCGACCATTCCTGTTAGAGTTTTCCTATGGAAGTGGTTCGTGATGTTGTGGTTGGTTATATAGTCAACCATTCCTGTTAGAGTTTTCCCATGAAAGTGGTTCATGATGTTGTGGTTGGCTATATAGTCAACCATTCCTGTTAGAGTTTTCCCATGGAAGTGGTTCTTGATGTTGTGGTTGGCTATATAATCGACCATTCCTGTTAGAGTTTTCCTATGGAAGTGGTTCGTGATGTTGTGGTTGGTTATATAGTCAACCATTCCTGTTAGAGTTTTCCCATGAAAGTGGTTCGTGATGTTGTGGTTGGTTATATAGTCAACCATTCCTGTTAGAGTTTTCCCATGAAAGTGGTTCTTGATGTTGTGGTTGGTTATATAGTCAACCATTCCTGTTAGAGTTTTCCCATGAAAGTGGTTCGTGATGTTTTGGTTGGTTATATAGTCGACCATTCCTGTTAGAGTTTTCACATGAAAGTGGTTTTTGATGTTGTGGTTGGTTATATAGTCAACCATTCCTGTTAGAGTTTTCCTATGGAAGTGGTTCGTGATGTTGTGGTTGGTTATATAGTCAACCATTCCTGTTAGAGTTTTCCCATGAAAGTGGTTCATGATGTTGTGGTTGGTTATATAGTCAACCATTCCTGTGAGAGTTTTCCCATGAAAGTGGTTAGTGATGTTGTGGTTAGATATATAGTCAACCATTCCTGTTAGAGTTTTCCTATGGAAGTGGTTCGTGATGTTGTGGTTGGTTATATAGTCAACCATTCCTGTTAGAGTTTTCCTATGGAAGTGGTTCGTGATGTTGTGGTTAGTTATATAGTCGACCATTCCTGTTAGAGTTTTCCTATGGAAGTGGTTCGTGATGTTGTGGTTAGTTATATAGTCAACCATTCCTGTTAGAGTTTTCCTATGGAAGTGGTTCGTGATGTTGTGGTTGGTTATATAGTCGACCATTTCTGTTAGAGTTTTCCCATGAAAGTGGTTCGTGATGTTGTGGTTGGTTATATAGTTGACCATTCCTGTTAGAGTTTTCCCATGAAAGTGGTTCGTGATGTTGTGGTTGGTTATATAGTCAACCATTCCTGTTAGAGTTTTCCCATGAAAGTGGTTCTTGATGTTGTGGTTGGTTATATAGTCAACCATTCCTGTTAGAGTTTTCCCATGAAAGTGGTTCTTGATGTTGTGGTTGGTTATATAGTTGACCATTCCTGTTAGAGTTTTCCCATGAAAGTGGTTCGTGATGTTGTGGTTGGTTATATAGTCAACCATTCCTGTTAGAGTTTTCCCATGAAAGTGGTTCTTGATGTTGTGGTTGGCTATATAGTCAACCATTCCTGTGAGAGTTTTCCTATGGAAGTGGTTCGTGATGTGGTTGGTTATATAGTCAACCATTCCTGTGAGAGTTTTCCTATGGAAGTGGTTCGTGATGTGGTTGGTTATATAGTCAACCATTCCTGTGAAAGTTTTCCCATGAAAGTGGTTCTTGATGTTGTGGTTGGCTATATAGTCGACCATTTCTGTTAGAGTTTTCCCATGAAAGTGGTTTTTGATGTTGTGGTTGGTTATATAGTCAACCATTCCTGTTAGAGTTTTCCTATGGAAGTGGTTCGTGATGTGGTTGGTTATATAGTCAATCATTCCTGTTAGAGTTTTCCTATGGAAGTGGTTCGTGATGTGGTTGGTTATATAGTCAACCATTCCTGTTAGAGTTTTCCTATGGAAGTGGTTCGTGATGTTGTGGTTGGCTATATAGTCAACCATTCCTGTTAGAGTTTTCCTATGGAAGTGGTTGGTGATGTTGTGGTTGGTTATATAGTCGACCATTCCTGTTAGAGTTTTCCTATGGAAGTGGTTCGTGATGTTGTGGTTAGTTATATAGTCAACCATTCCTGTTAGAGTTTTCCTATGGAAGTGGTTCGTGATGTTGTGGTTGGTTATATAGTCAACCATTCCTGTTAGAGTTTTCCCATGAAAGTGGTTCGTGATGTTGTGGTTGTTTATATTGTCAACCATTCCTGTTAGAGTTTTTCTATGGAAGTGGTTCGTGATGTTGTGGTTGGTTATATAGTCAACCATTCCTGTTAGAGTTTTCCCATGAAAGTGGTTCGTGATGTTGTGGTTGTTTATATTGTCAACCATTCCTGTTAGAGTTTTCCTATGGAAGTGGTTCGTGATGTTGTGGTTGGTTATATAGTCAACCATTCCTGTGAGAGTTTTCCCATGGAAGTGGTTCATGATGTTGTGGTTGGTTATATAGTCAACCATTCCTGTTAGAGTTTTCCCATGAAAGTGGTTCGTGATGTTGTGGTTGTTTATATTGTCAACCATTCCTGTTAGAGTTTTCCCATGAAAGTGGTTCGTGATGTTGTGGTTGGTTATATTGTCAACCATTCCTGTTAGAGTTTTCCCATGAAAGTGGTTCAAGATGTTGTGGTTGGTTATATAGTTGACCATTCCTGTTAGAGTTTTCCTATGGAAGTGGTTCGTGATGTTGTGGTTGGTTATATAGTTGACCATTCCTGTTAGAGTTTTCCCATGAAAGTGGTTCGTGATGTTGTGGTTGGTTATATAGTCAACCATTCCTGTTAGAGTTTTCCCATGAAAGTGGTTCTTGATGTTGTGGTTGGTTATATAGTTGACCATTCCTGTTAGAGTTTTCCCATGAAAGTGGTTCGTGATGTTGTGGTTGGCTATATAATCAACCATTCCTGTTAGAGTTTTCCCATGAAAGTGGTTCTTGATGTTGTGGTTGGTTATATAGTTGACCATTCCTGTTAGAGTTTTCCCATGAAAGTGGTTCGTGATGTTGTGGTTGGCTATATAGTCAACCATTCCTGTTAGAGTTTTCCCATGAAAGTGGTTCGTGATGTTGTGGTTGGTTATATAGTTGACCATTCCTGTTAGAGTTTTCCGATGAAAGTGGTTCGTGATGTTGTGGTTGGCTATATTGTCAACCATTCCTGTTAGAGTTTTCCCATGAAAGTGGTTCGTGATGTTGTGGTTGGTTATATTGTCAACCATTCCTGTTAGAGTTTTCCCATGAAAGTGGTTCAAGATGTTGTGGTTGGTTATATAGTTGACCATTCCTGTTAGAGTTTTCCTATGAAAGTGGTTCGTGATGTTGTGGTTGGTTATATAGTCAACCATTCCTGTTAGAGTTTTTCCATGAAAGTGGTTCGTGATGTTGTGGTTGGTTATATAGTCAACCATTCCTGTTAGAGTTTTCCCATGAAAGTGGTTCGTGATGTTGTGGTTGGTTATATAGTTGACCATTCCTGTTAGAGTTTTCCCATGAAAGTGGTTCTTGATGTTGTGGTTGGTTATATAGTTGACCATTCCTGTTAGAGTTTTCCCATGAAAGTGGTTCGTGATGTTGTGGTTGGTTATATAGTCAACCATTCCTGTTAGAGTTTTCCCATGAAAGTGGTTCGTGATGTTGTGGTTGGTTATATAGTCAACCATTCCTGTTAGAGTTTTCCCATGAAAGTGGTTCGTGATGTTGTGGTTGGTTATATAGTTGACCATTCCTGTTAGAGTTTTTCCATGGAAGTGGTTCGTGATGTTGTGGTTGGTTATATAGTCAACCATTCCTGTTAGAGTTTTCCCATGAAAGTGGTTCGTGATGTTGTGGTTGGTTATATAGTTGACCATTCCTGTGAGAGTTTTCCCATGAAAGTGGTTCGTGATGTTGTGGTTGGTTATATAGTCAACCATTCCTGTTAGAGTTTTCCTATGGAAGTGGTTCGTGATGTTGTGGTTGGTTATATAGTTGACCATTCCTGTTAGAGTTTTCCCATGGAAGTGGTTCGTGATGTTGTGGTTGGTTATATAGTCGACCATTCCTGTTAGAGTTTTTCCATGGAAGTGGTTCGTGATGTTGTGGTTGGTTATATAGTCAACCATTCCTGTTAGAGTTTTTCCATGGAAGTGGTTCGTGATGTTGTGGTTGGTTATATAGTCAACCATTCCTGTTAAAGTTTTCCCATGAAAGTGGTTCGTGATGTTGTGGTTGGTTATATAGTCAACCATTCCTGTTAGAGTTTTCCCATGAAAGTGGTTCTTGATGTTGTGGTTGGTTATATAGTTGACCATTCCTGTTAGAGTTTTCCCTTGAAAGTGGTTCGTGATGTTGTGGTTGGTTATATTGTCAACCATTCCTGTTAGAGTTTTCCTATGAAAGTGGTTCGTGATGTTGTGGTTGGCTATATAGTCAACCATTCCTGTTAGAGTTTTCGCATGGAAGTGGTTCTTGATGTTGTGGTTGGTTATATAGTCAACCATTCTTGTTAGAGTTTTCCTATGAAAGTGGTTCGTGATGTTGTGGTTGGTTATATAGTTGACCATTCCTGTTAGAGTTTTCCCATGAAAGTGGTTCGTGATGTTGTGGTTGGTTATATAGTTGACCATTCCTGTGAGAGTTTTTCCATGGAAGTGGTTCGTGATGTTGTGGTTGGTTATATAGTCAACCATTCCTGTTAGAGTTTTTCCATGGAAGTGGTTCGTGATGTTGTGGTTAGTTATATAGTCAACCATTCCTGTTAGAGTTTTCCTATGAAAGTGGTTCGTGATGTTGTGGTTGGTTATATAGTCAACCATTCCTGTTAGAGTTTTCCCATGAAAGTGGTTCGTGATGTTGTGGTTGGTTATATAGTCAACCATTCTTGTTAGAGTTTTCCCTTGAAAGTGGTTCGTGATGTTGTGGTTGGTTATATAGTCAACCATTCCTGTTAGAGTTTTCCTATGAAAGTGGTTCGTGATGTTGTGGTTGGTTATGTAGTCAACCATTCCTGTTAGAGTTTTCCTATGAAAGTGGTTCGTGATGTTGCGGTTGGTTATATAGTCAACCATTCTTGTTAGAGTTTTCCCATGAAAGTGGTTCGTGATGTTGTGGTTGGTTATATAGTCAACCATTCTTGTTAGAGTTTTTCCATGAAAGTGGTTCGTGATGTTGTGGTTGGTTATATAGTTGACCATTCCTGTTAGAGTTTTTCCATGAAAGTGGTTCGTGATGTTGTGGTTGGTTATATAGTCAACCATTCCTGTTAGAGTTTTTCCATGAAAGTGGTTCAAGATGTTGTGGTTGGTGTTAACCATAAAAGTTAAAACCAAGTAACGAAGTAAAACTTGTTTTATATAGAAAAGATAAACAGCAAACTATCAACTATAACCTGTGTAACACCATTTTCTGAAGTAAATAATTAAATGATATTGTAATAGCGTCTAATATATGTTGTTTGGATGATGCATGTTTGATATGATTGTCGGAAAATAAAATAAGAACCCTTTGGTATCTTCCAACTCTTTCTAGAAATCAATTGCATTTTGGACAAACACTTTTTTTTTTGGTACAATTTATCTGAATAATTTTGATATTAACCTGTTGATATTAACTACTAAAATGAAAATATAAAAAATAATACTACATTGTGGAAACACTTCCAAAATGCAATAGAAAATTTCAAAAAGAGGCAAAATCGACACCCCTACCACAAATGCATGACCGTTCACTTTCCCAGCTGCTCACAGACATTTCAATAAAAAAAAAGTTGCGGGTTTAAGCTAGTTTTATAGGCCCAAATCTAAGTGACAGACATGTAAATGCATAATGTCATTACTTCAAAAAATGATTCATTGATTTCAACTTAGTCTTAGTAAAGGACATAAGAATAAATTAAAAAAAGAAACTTATCTTTTGATTTTCAATGTCTGCTTTTGGATTAACAGCTTATTTGAGATCATCGAAAGACACAAAACTAATGAGTTCCCTGAGTGGCGAACAATGCACACACAACGATTTACAAAACACTACACAGAAAACTTAAGATCGAGCAACACGAACTCTACTAAAAATTGTGGGTGAACGCAGGTACTCCGGAAGGGTATGTATTTCCTGCTCCACTAGTGACACCCACTGCCGCTTTCGATGGTGAATCATATTATTAATAACGGCAAACTTTGCATTTAAATATGCATGTAACGAATGTATATACGGTACACAATTAGACAAAAATTAAGGACTACAAACCGATATTAATTACCATTTAAATTGTATCCACGATCTTTCACATCTTCATTAAACATCGACAAATACAAGAGCAAGGATCCAAAACATTCATCCGATTAAGGTAAATGTTCTTAATGAGAAAAAACTGTTGATGTAATTCGACATTATTCACATTTCTATGTAATAAAATGACAAACAAAGCAAAAATACCACAAAGACAGAACAATTCAAAAGATAGAACAATTCTAAATTAAACATCAAAATCGTAGAAAGAGACAAAATCGATACCCCTAACACACAAATACATGACCGGTTCTTTCCTGGCTTGATACCCCTAACACACAAATACATGGCCGATTCTTTCCTTGCTTGATAGTCATAACACACAAATACATGGCCGGTTCTTTCCTGGCTTGATAGTCATAACACACAAATACATGACCGGTTCTTTCCTGGCTTGATACCCCTAACACACAAATACATGGCCGGTTCTTTCCTGGCTTGATAGTCAATGCACACAAATACATGACCGGTTCTTTCCTTGCTTGATAGTCATAACACACAAATACATGACCGGTTCTTTCCTGGCTTGATACCCCTAACACAAATACATGACCGGTTCTTTCCTGGCTTGATAGTCATAACACACAAATACATGACCGGTTCTTTCCTGGCTTGATAGTCATAACACACAAATACATGACCGGTTCTTTCCTGGCTTGATAATCATAACACACAAATACATGACCGGTTTTTTCCTGGCTTGATATTCATAACACACAAATACATGACCGGTTCTTTCCTGGCTTGATAGTCGTAACACACCAATACATGACCGGTTCTTTCCTGGCTTGATAGTCATAACACACAAATACATGACTGGTTCTTTCCTGGCTTGATAGTCATAACACACAAATACATGACCGGTTCTTTCCTGGCTTGATAGTCATAACACACAAATACATGACTGGTTCTTTCCTGGCTTGATAGTCATAACACACAAATACATGACCGGTTCTTTCCTGGCTTGATAGTCATAACACACAAATACATGACCGGTTCTTTCCTGGCTTGATACCCCTAACACACAAATACATGACCGGTTCTTTCCTGGCTTGATAGTCATAACACACAAATACATGACCGGTTCTTTCCTGGCTTGATAGTCATAACACACAAATGCATGACCGGTTCTTTCCTGGCTTGATAGTCATAACACACAAATACATGACCGGTTCTTTCCTGACTTGATAGTCATAACACACAAATACATGACCGGTTCTTTCCTGGCTTGATAGTCATAACACACAAATACATGACCGGTTCTTTCCTGGCTTGATAGTCATAGCACACAAATACATGACCGGTTCTTTCCTGGCTTGATAGTCATAACACACAAATACATGACCGGTTCTTTTCTGGCTTGATAGTCATAACACACAAATACATGACCGGTTCTTTCCTGGCTTGATAGTCATAACACACAAATACATGACCGGTTCTTTCCTGACTTGACAGTCATAACACACAAATACATGACCGGTTATTTCCTGGCTTGACAGTTATAACACACACATACATGACCGTTCTTTCCTGACTTGATACCCCTAACACACAAATACATGACCGGTTCTTTCCTGGCTTGATAGTCATAACACACAAATACATGACCGGTTCTTTCCTGGCTTGATACCCATAACACACAAATACATGACCGGTTCTTTCCTGGCTTGATAGTCATAACACACAAATACATGACCGGTTCTTTCCTGGCTTGATAGTCATAACACACAAATACATGACCGGTTCTTTCCTGGCTTGATAGTCATAACACACAAATACATGACCGGTTCTTTCCTGGATTGATAGTGATAACACACAAATACATGACCGGTTCTTTCCTGACTTGATAGTCATAACACACAAATACACGACCGGTTCTTTCCTGGCTTGATAGTCATAATACACAAATACATGACCGGTTCTTTCCTGGCTTGATAGTCATAGCACACAAATACATGACCGGTTCTTTCCTGGCTTGATAGTCATAACACACAAATACATGACCGGTTCTTTTCTGGCTTGATAGTCATAACACACAAATACATGACCGGTTCTTTCCTGGCTTGATAGTCATAACACACAAATACATGACCGGTTCTTTCCTGGCTTGACAGTCATAACACACAAATACATGACCGGTTATTTCCTGGCTTGACAGTTATAACACACACATACATGACCGTTCTTTCCTGACTTGATACCCCTAACACACAAATACATGACCGGTTCTTTCCTGGCTTGATAGTCATAACACACAAATACATGACCGGTTCTTTCCTGGCTTGATACCCATAACACACAAATACATGACCGGTTCTTTCCTGGCTTGATAGTCATAACACACAAATACATGACCGGTTATTTCCTGGCTTGATAGTCATAACACACAAATACATGACCGGTTCTTTCCTGGCTTGATAGTCATAACACACAAATACATGACCGGTTCTTTCCTGGCTTGATAGTCATAACACACAAATACATGACCGGTTCTTTCCTGACTTGATAGTCATAACACACAAATACATGACCGGTTCTTTCCTGGCTTGATAGTCATAGCACACAAATACATGACCGGTTCTTTCCTGGCTTGATAGTCATAACACACAAATACATGACCGGTTCTTTTCTGGCTTGATAGTCATAACACACAAATACATGACCGGTTCTTTCCTGGCTTGATAGTCATAACACACAAATACATGACCGGTTCTTTCCTGGCTTGACAGTCATAACACACAAATACATGACCGGTTATTTCCTGGCTTGACAGTTATAACACACACATACATGACCGTTCTTTCCTGACTTGATACCCCTAACACACAAATACATGACCGTTCTTTCCTGGCTTGATAGTCATAACACACAAATACATGACCGGTTCTTTCCTGGCTTGATACCCATAACACACAAATACATGACCGGTTCTTTCCTGGCTTGATAGTCATAACACACAAATACATGACCGGTTCTTTACTGGCTTGATACTCCTAACACACAAATGCATGACCGGTTCTTTCCTAGCTTGATAGTCATAACACACAAATACATGACCGGTTCTTTCCTGACTTGATACCCATAACACACAAATACATGACCGGTTCTTTCCTGGGTTGATAGTCATACCACACAAATACCTGACCGGTTCTTTCATGGTTTGGTACCCATAGCAAACAAATACATGACCGGTTCTTTCCTGGCTTGGTACTCCTAACACACACATACAATGTACATGACGGATTCTTTCCTGGCTTGATAGTCATAACACACAAATACATGACCGGTTCTTTCCTGGCTTGATAGTCATAACACACAAATACATGACCGGTTCTTTCCTGGCTTGACAGTCATAACACACAAATACATGACCGGTTATTTCCTGGCTTGATACCCCTAACACAAATACATGACCGGTTCTTTCCTGGCTTGATAGTCATAACACACAAATACATGACCGGTTCTTTCCTGGCTTGATAGTCATAACACACAAATACATGACCGGTTCTTTCCTGACTTGATAGTCATAACACACAAATACATGACCGGTTCTTTCCTGGCCTGATAGTCATAGCACACAAATACATGACCGGTTCTTTCCTGGCTTGATAGTCATAACACACAAATACATGACCGGTTCTTTTCTGGCTTGATAGTCATAACACACAAATACATGACCGGTTCTTTCCTGGCTTGATAGTCATAACACACAAATACATGACCGGTTCTTTCCTGGCTTGACAGTCATAACACACAAATACATGACCGGTTATTTCCTGGCTTGACAGTTATAACACACACATACATGACCGTTCTTTCCTGACTTGATACCCCTAACACACAAATACATGACCGTTCTTTCCTGGCTTGATAGTCATAACACACAAATACATGACCGGTTCTTTCCTGGCTTGATACCCATAACACACAAATACATGACCGGTTCTTTCCTGGCTTGATAGTCATAACACACAAATACATGACCGGTTCTTTACTGGCTTGATACTCCTAACACACAAATGCATGACCGGTTCTTTCCTAGCTTGATAGTCATAACACACAAATACATGACCGGTTCTTTCCAGACTTGATACCCATAGCACACAAATACCTGACCGGTTCTTTCCTGGGTTGATAGTCATACCACACAAATACCTGACCGGTTCTTTCATGGTTTGGTACCCATAGCAAACAAATACATGACCGGTTCTTTCCTGGCTTGGTACTCCTAACACACACATACAATGTACATGACGGATTCTTTCCTGGCTTGATACCCCTAACACACAAATACATGACCGGTTCTTTCCTGGCTTGGTACTCCTAACACACAAATACATGGCGGGTTCTTTCCTGGCCTGATACCCATAACACACTAATACATGACCGGTTCTTTCCTGACTTGGTACCCATAGCACACAAATACATGACCGGTTCTTTCCTGGCTTGGTACTCCTAACACACAAATACATGGCGGGTTCTTTCCTGGCTTGGTACCCATAACACACAAATACATGACCGGTTCTTTCCTGGCTTGATATGGAACTTCAATAAAAAGATGGAGAAGTTAAGCTAGTTCGATGGGCCCAAATCTGAATTTTGTGAAATGTTGTTTATATACCTTTGCATTCGAAAGACGATTGATAACGTTCAATATCACACACCGAAAAAAATACCCCTTTTGAACCCCAACAATATTTCCTTCCTTGCAAGATTAATTAAAAAAATTCGTTCGAATTATTAATTATAGGAAAAAAATATTGAATGGGTCATTAGATAATTACAACATGACTCGTCCTTTATTTTGACTTTGGGTTTTAACATCAGATTCATTGAACGGGTCATTTGATAATTACAACAAGATCAGATTCGTCCTTTATTTTGACTTTGAGTCTTATTAGGCTGCTCATTGATTTATCTGATCTATTAATTAAACACATGTTTTAAGTCAAAAAGAGAATTGTGATGTACGTCGCTTCAATCTATGAACTAGACGTGTCCATATCTGTCTTAACGTGGATTGAAGATCAATTATATGTAATAATAAACTGTGATGCCATCGTCTCTGATTAGAAAACTCTCTATTGCCAAAAGTCTGACATAAATATATTTGAGTATGGCCTTTTTGCAGTTGTAAATGCAGAATTATAAAGCAATTTGTGTATTTTATAATATAAAACCGTGTAATTATTAATTTTGGAATCGCAGATTTTTGTGTATGTGTTTTTGTTTGGGTATAAAAAATCTTACCAGAAAACTTAATAACAGAAGATGGTATCAGATACTCATACCCAACCAACCAAGCAACCAACAGAATTATACCAGTTACAGAAGAATACTTCTTTTTCCATATAGAGTCACATTTATATAATATCAGTATTTTTTAAGAATCAGTACACTAAAATTGATTTTAAAATTCGGAACGGATATGCCTGTTATTTAGAGATATGTTGATCCTTTCGGAACATCTGGTCTTACTTCTTGTTATGGTGTATTTTCTTAGGATATTTGTTATTTTTTTTCATCATGTTTCGCTGATGTCGTTTTCTCTATCACGATAGTGATTTTATATATTTTTCTCTCTAATTTGTATTTTTATCTTTCTACTAGAAAATACATGTACAATTCCTATATCTTGCAAATACTAGTACTTAATATTCTGGAACAAGTTATTCTTGTAATGCCAATGATTAGTGGTGATTCAACTAATCGGAACATCTTGGGCAATTTTCTTATCTTGTGATATTCTATGACATTTTTCCTGAGTTTGTTATTTTTTTCTCTCGATATATTGTGCAAAGAGGTTCTCCTGGAATGATTTAATGAAAGAAGAGTTTGAAGATACGAAAGGGGTAATCAGAATCCATATATCAAAGAAGAACAGACAACACAATGACCAAAAGATAAACGACGAAAGGACAAACAACGATCTATAAAACATACACATAAAACTAAAGATCGAGTAACACGAACCCCACTAAACACGGGGGTGAACTCAGGTGCTCCGGAAGGGAGGCAAAAATTGTAACTGAAAAGAAAAGTAAGCTTAAACAGTGATGGTCAACAAATTGTTTAAAATATAGCCATTGAAGGTACGATAGAATATTTAAAGAACCAATTAGCGGAGGGAGAAATAAACAAATTACCAACAATCCACATAGACAACACAACACCAGTTATAAAAACCTAGATATCTAATGTAGTGTACAGGGCGTGTTTCTCGAATAACCTTCACCAAGTACGCTCAAGGTCAATGCATTTGAAAGTCGTTGGATGCAAGGAAACTAAAGGGCCTAAATGAGATAGCAAAAATTGGACACGGTCACCTGTGCCTGTGAGATCAGATCCTTTGTATTAATAATTATTACATGATTTAGAAACTGTTAATTTACATAAAAATATATCTATTAAGCAATATCAGTGCCGAAGCACTGACTGTTGGGCGGGTAATACCCTCGAGGACTAATAGATCACCAGCAGAGATATCGACTCAGTGAAAATATCGAAAACCGAAAATATCAAATTTAGTGAGGAAGGCGCGTTTCTAGAATAACCTTTATAATGTAAGCTCAAGGTCAAAAGGCTGGAAACCCACATCGTTAACAAATGCTTGGGAAGAAGAAAGGTCAAGGGCATCAACAGGATATAGAAAATCAGCTAAGGTCACTTGGGCCTGAGGGAGGAGAACCTGGATTTTGATAATAATTACATTATTGAAAAACTGTAAATTTCAATAACAAATATATCTAAATAACAATATCACAGTACTGAAACCAGGACTACCGAAATTAACTAAGACTTGAGAGAAATTATATCGCTAAATATGGTCTAGGAAACCCAGATATTAATAATAGCATGGACGGTGACTAAGGAAGGTGCATGTTTTATTTACGTGTTCAGTGTTTGTTTGCGAATGGTGGTGTGTAGGAGGGCTCGTGTCTTACTTACGTTATTTGTGTTTGTTTGTGTGTGGTGGGTAGGAATGCTCATGTCTTATTTACGTTATTTGTGCTTGTTTGTGTATAGTGGTGTGTAGGAGGGCTCGTGTCTTATTTACATTATTTGTGCTTGTTTGTGTATAGTAGTGTGTAGGAGGGCTTGTTATTTACGTTATTTGTGCTTGTTTGTGTATAGTGGTGTGTAGGAGGGCTCGTGTCTTATTTACATTATTTGTGCTTGTTTGTGTATAGTAGTGTGTAGGAGGGCTTGTTATTTACGTTATTTGTGCTTGTTTGAGTATAGTGGTGTACATGTTGTGTTGTGTTTTTGTTTTCTTTGTCTTAGGTACCCTATGTTTCCAGTTTCTCTAGATTGTCCTTTCTTGATTGTTCCTTTGGGTTTCTTCAACGTTTATTTAATATCTTAATTAAGAAAAGCTTGAAGATACCAAAGGTGTAATCAGAAACCGTAGGTCGAAGAAGGACAGACAACACAATGGCCAAAAGAAATACGGACAAAGGAACAAACAGCTATCTATAAAACATACACATAAACCTAAAGATCGAGCAACATCAGTACCAAGACAAGTAGAAACACGATGTTACAGAATAAGACGAAGGTTAGAATTGAGGATAGACCACTTTTGACTATTTCTTATTTGTAACACAAATGTGCAATGCTATTTTACATATGCTATGGGGGATCGTCGAGGTCGTGATCGTGTGGTAGTTGGATTTATAACTTCCTATGCAATCAATGCCTATCTCCACTAACGTTGTGAGTTCGAACCCCGCTCAGGCAGGCGAGATGCACTCGATACAACATTATGTGATAACGTTTGTCGGTTACTTGCGACAGGTCGGTTATTTTCTCCTGGTACTCCGTTTCATCCACCAATAAAACTGACCGCCACGATATAGCAGAAATATTGTTGAAAGTGGCGTTAAACACCATAATCCAAACCAAACCAAAACTAAATGTTACATTGTATGTACAAATGTACATGCCATTTTAGTTAGCTCCAAGATAATAGATATTTGAGATGAATAAAGATGATTATTTAGCGGATGGAATGACAAGGTTAAGCAAGGAGATTGATATCATTCAAAGTAATAGATTTTGGCAGTGTTACGTTCAGAATTGAATAGCGCTGTCATCCATATGACATTGACACCTTTGAAAAACTGATGGAATCTTGTAAATGATGTAATAAACACGCTTGAAAACTAATTGTTGCGTATAGGAATGAGCATATTACAAAATGTATATGTATACCATCAGTTATGTTACTATACCATCAGTTATGTTACTATACCATCAGTTATGTTACTATACCATCAGTTATGTTACTATACCATCAGTTACGTTACTATACCATCAGTTACGTTACTATTCCATCAGTTACGTTACTATACCATCAGTTACGTTACTATACCATCAGTTACGTTACTATACCATCAGATACGTTACTATACCATCAGTTATGTTACTATACCATCAGTTATGTTACTATACAACATGTTCTAGGTCATTACGTAATAGTAACGATTACAGATATCTATTTGACCGTCCATTACCATCACCATTGAGTGCCATTAAAATGTCCCTTTATTATGATTTCACACTACGACTTGTAGAACAGTCAATTATGTCTGCTAACTGACATTTTCATGAACTGAAATAAAAACAGAATTTCCTTAAAAGATGCCATAAATTCATGTCAATATACATTTAGTTCCGAATGATGATAACTCACGAGGCCAAATGAAATCAAACTAAAACACACAAATAAATATGATATGCGTAGATCAATTAAAAACCAGTAAAACAATCAGTGCGGACCTGCAAGGGAGCAATTATTAACGATCATAAACAATACTTAATTCAATTGTCTGTCTTCCTATCATTTTCACACTTTTTATTTACTTTATGATCTGCAGCGTATGGATATGGTTAATTACATTACACAATAAATCACGCACAGTGATATTAAATTACCGTGCAATATGGAATTATGCCATAAACAAAAAATAATTCCAATAAACCGTGCTCTTTTTATACATTCTGATGACTCAAACGTAAACATAGAGTATTCGAGGAACGTTATTTTTTGTAATATTAGATCAAAATCAAACTAATAGAAAATTATAGTGTTTACATTTTATGTATTTAATCGTTGGTGCAAACACACTGTTCGTAGACATTGAATTATTCGATTGTGAAGAATTTCACAAGACAATAAAATATTTAAGGGAGCTTAGATATGTGCAAGATTAAGTAACAGTTTAAAACAATTTGAAATTCGTTAATTAAACAGACCGAACTGCTAAATCATCTAGACCATAATATAACATTCAAAAGGTACACGTTCTGTACAAGGACATAACATGAAAAGCCAAACAATAAAATACCACAGTTCCAAAATCGTAGAGAGAGGTAAAATTGATATTCCTAACACAAAAATACATGGCCACTCTCTGTCCTGGCTTGGTACGGACACTTCAATAAAAAGTGGCAGGGTTAAGCTAGCTTTATGGGCCCAAACCTCCCTTAGTGAAATGATGAGGTCATATATAGAAAACATATGTGTAAGATTAATAAACAGTTTGACACAAATTAATATTCACTAGCTTAAACGACTGAAAAGCTAAAAATATAACATAATATTCCAGATCTACACGTTCAGCAAGCACATATATGATATATATGCTGTATAAATGATAAGTGTGTTTTCTGACGATCATCAGATTAAGCAAAGTCAGAAAATAATAAAGGTGATCAAAAACCACAAATCATTAGAAAAACGACAAAGCCCAGGTAAAAAGAACAAACACAATTAAAATTAGTGACTTAAAACTAAATGAATAAGGGTAATAACAAAAATACCGAACACCGAGCAATCTTCTTAAGGAAAATGCAAATGTCAATAAACAGGCAAAATCAGTCAACAACCGGAAAACTGGGAAAATCGCAATAGCCCTGACTTTGTAAAGGCATTTCCAAAGAAATGGTGGGTTGAATCAGATTTTATGGCGCCAAACCTTTCGCTTCCATTACGGTTTAAGGGTTCCGGTTGTCACGGTTATGGTGTTTAACGGCACTTTCAACAATTTTTCAGCTATATCGTGGCGATCAGTTTTATTGGTGGAGGAAACCGGAGTAGCCGAAGAAAAACACCGACCTAAACTAAATGCAAGATAACAGCACTGACCCCAACCAAAAATAATGGTGAGCTCATGTGCTCCAGTATGTGAGCAGTTCCTGGTTCACTAGTCTCACCTGTCCTGTTACCCCATAGTCATAATAGAGTAATACAAAAAGATGATATATATGTTCGGTTCGTCTTTACCTACAGTTGTTTGTAGGAGGGTTCATGTCTTATTTACGTTATTTGTGTTTGCTTGCGTACAGTGGTGTCTAACACATATTGTGTTGTGGTTTTGAGGTGTTTGTCTTCGTCTTCTGTACCCTATTTAGTCAGTTTCCCTAGATTGTCCATTTTTGATTGCCCCTTCGGTATTTTCTAGAGCTAGAAAGATTTTATAATTTGTCTCATATACGATTATAGTTGAGACACATAACATGTTTAAGATCTGAATTAAAATTGATATATTCTATATAGGTAAAAAAAAATGCATAGCTATTAAAACGTGCTATTTCTGAATAGACATCTTTTTTGTTGGATTTAACTGTCAAATTTCAAAAGATTATACAAGATTTAAATATATTTTAGTTCTCTGGAATAACTGAAAAAGGAAGGTTAATACTATTGACAGATATTACATGACTACATTAGGTTTAGATTTATGGTTTTACAAAGCCACTTTCAACAATATTTTAGCTATATCGTGGCGGTCAGTTTTTTTGTGTGGAGGTGAATACATTAGTATTATTATACTAACAGTATTTAGAATTATTCAAAAGGGTTAATTTGGCATCTTCAAGCTTAAACACAAATACATTTAATTGTTTAATCGGTTAATTACCAGCGAATTGTCAACGAAATTAAATTTCAATTGCTAATTAATTTAATTAATATCGTTGTAGAGTAACATCTCTATAAACAATGATCTAATTAAACATTCTATATGCGCATTGCGCCATTAAATTGCTAATAAGTGCATAAAACACAATATTTACTACTGCTAGTAAAATTACCAATCCCTTGGTATAAAATAACAATTTCTACAATGTCACCCTGAATTGTCATGATTACCACTTGACGTTAAACAACCATCACAATCGATTAATTAATTAATTATTAATACAACTAAGGTTCTCATCCTTCAGTTATAGGTGACCGTGGCTGATTTTGGCTATACTGTTTAGGCCCTTTTGGGCATATTGCTCCCAAAACTTTAAATCATATGCCTTTTCAATCTTTCGAATTTGAGCGTACCTGATGAAGGTTATTCCAGAAAGGCGTTCCAGAAATATATTTGTCATATATGACCACGAATATGTTCCGTTTGTCGTAATCACAATCCAGCTTTTCTATTTCATGGCTTATTACCGGGTTTGTAGAAAGAATAACACGACGGTTGCTACTAGTGGAACAGAAACTACCTACCCTTCCGGAGCACCTGAGGTCGCCCAGATTTTTTAATAGGGTTCTCGTGTTGCTCAATCCTTTATTTTCTGCATAATGTTCTGTCTGCTATTGCTTGTCTTATGCCATACTATTGTCTATCCTTCAATTTACGGTTTCTAATTGCCGTTTTGACGTCTTAAAACTTTTCCTATGATGCTTAGAGGACAGTAAAGCTAGAAGTTATATATTTTCCCCCTATACAATTTTATGCACTTCGTCATGAAGGAACTTCGGATATACTGTTAAAATTGTACGACAATTTCTGTTGGAATAATGTTCAATTTATTGAGGACTTCAATTATGCCATTTCAACATTTTATTTATAATGTTAAGGACACCGGAATAAACTATTGAATTACTTCCTTTATTCAAAAAGATTTGAGAATAAAAGAAAGATTTACATTTCCGGTTTTGCTTAACCTTGAGCTATTTAAGTAATCGTAACTACTCGGTCATTCTCCCTACCCTACAACTAACCTCGTAGGTAGATAGTAGAAATTCTTCTTAAATTGTTTGACGGAAGTTAAGTTAAGTTAAGCCGCACAAAAATATAGTGCATGAAAATCCAATATGGAAGGCATACTAAGTAAAATCTAATCATGCAAAACTAATTAAAACTTTAACTTTTATCCATGAAAATAATTAAAATATAGAAAATTGTTTAAAATATAACTTTATCAAACTTTCATGTAACTGACATGTGAAAAGTAGTGCGATTTATACGCCTAATGCATACGAGGTTATTTGTAGGGTAGCGAGAATGGCTGAGTAGTTACGATTGCTATTTAAGTTCGCGTTATTACAGTTAATTACCGAGACATAACATGTATAAAGCACACCTAACTTTGATGCTCTATGTAGATGGAACCACAGTGAACAATTTAACATGTCTTAGAATTCCGGAAAATTTAAATAAAAGGAGGAAAAACAGTAAATACCAATTACACTCTAAAATGACACAACATTCTATGTATTAGAACATTAAAATGACACAACAGTCTATGTATTAGAACATTAAAATGACACAACATTCTATGTATTAGAACATTAAAATGACACAACATTCTATGTATTAGAACATTAAAATGACACAAAATTCAATGTATTAGGACATTAAAATGACACAACATTCTATGTATTAGGACATTAAAATGACACAACATTCTATGTATTAGAACATTAAAATGACACAACAGTCTATGTATTAGAACATTAAAATGACACAACAGTCTATGTATTAGAACATTAAAATGACACAACAGTCTATGTATTAGAACATTAAAATGACACAACATTCTATGTATTAGAACATTAAAATGACACAACATTCTATGTATTAGAACATTAAAATGACACAACATTCTATGTATTAGAACATTAAAATGACACAACATTCTATGTATTAGAACATTAAAATGACACAACATTCTATGTATTAGAACATTAAAATGACACAACATTCTATGTATTAGAACATTAAAATGACACAACAGTCTATGTATTAGAACATTAAAATGACACAACATTCTATGTATTAGAACATTAAAATGACACAACATTCTATGTATTAGAACATTAAAATGACACAACAGTCTATGTATTAGAACATTAAAATGACACAACAGTCTATGTATTAGAACATTAAAATGACACAACATTCTATGTATTAGAACATTAAAATGACACAACATTTTATGTATTAGGACATTAAAATGACACAACATTCTATGTATTAGAACATTAAAATGACACAACATTCTATGTATTAGAACATTAAAATGACACAACATTCTATGTATTAGAACATTAAAATGACACAACATTCTATGTATTAGAACATTAAAATGACACAACATTCTATGTATTAGAACATTAAAATGACACAACAGTCTATGTATTAGGACATTAAAATGACACAAAATTCAATGTATTAGGACATTAAAATGACACAACATTCTATGTATTAGGACATTAAAATGACACAACATTCTATGTATTAGAACATTAAAATGACACAACAGTCTATGTATTAGAACATTAAAATGACACAACAGTCTATGTATTAGAACATTAAAATGACACAACATTCTATGTATTAGAACATTAAAATGACACAACATTCTATGTATTAGAACATTAAAATGACACAACATTCTATGTATTAGAACATTAAAATGACACAACATTCTATGTATTAGAACATTAAAATGACACAACATTCTATGTATTAGAACATTAAAATGACACAACAGTCTATGTATTAGAACATTAAAATGACACAACATTCTATGTATTAGAACATTAAAATGACACAACATTCTATGTATTAGAACATTAAAATGACACAACAGTCTATGTATTAGAACATTAAAATGACACAACAGTCTATGTATTAGAACATTAAAATGACACAACATTCTATGTATTAGAACATTATAATGACACAACATTCTATGTATTAGGACATTAAAATGACACAACATTCTATGTATTAGAACATTAAAATGACACAACATTCTATGTATTAGAACATTAAAATGACACAACATTCTATGTATTAGGACATTAAAATGACACAACATTCTATGTATTAGGACATTAAAATGACACAACATTCTATGTATTAGAACATTAAAATGACACAACATTCTATGTATTAGAACATTAAAATGACACAACATTCTATGTATTAGAACATTAAAATGACACAACATTCTATGTATTAGAACATTAAAATGACACAACATTCTATGTATTAGAACATTAAAATGACACAACAGTCTATGTATTAGGACATTAAAATGACGCAACATTCTATGTATTAGAACATTAAAATGACGCAACATTCTATGTATTAGAACATTAAAATGACACAACATTCTATGTATTAGGATATTAAAATGACACAACAGTCTATTTATTAGAACATTAAAATGACACAACAGTCTATGTATTAGAACATTAAAATGACACAACAGTCTATGTATTAGAACATTCTATGTAGCTTCCAGTGATGTTTGAAGGCATTTGGTTTTCTTGCTACCAAAGACTTAAATTAATTGGCTTTGAGCTTACCTGATGAAGGTTATTCCATAAACGCGTCATGGGCACTAAATTTAATGTCTACGTTTTTATGATAAATTGTGATTCACGTAAATCTGAAAGGACATTCATCGATGACGTTGTTGTCATTTTTTATTTTTTTGTCACAGTAACCTTTATGATATTACGTATGACTTCTACGTAAATATGAATTAAGAGCCCGGTCCTTACATTATATTGGATTATACACTTTTCTTTCAATTATTCAGAGATCTCCAATAAATCATTTTAAGAAATCAAGTTTTTGAAGCCATAATGTATTGGATAAGAAACACAATATTGCGGAAATATTGCTTTACTCTCTAAAATATTCTTGATTGCCCCTTCGGTTTTTTTTCTAATGTTTATCAATAAATTATGAATTACACAAACTATTTTGTAAAGATATATCATAAACATGTATTGTGAAAACACTATTGCATGACTACATCTTTACACATTATGTAATGTTACTGTATACAACTCTCAAACTATTGCACCTAATTTTATTGGAAAAGAGATTAGTGATACTTTTACAGCTGGTCTTATATCCTTTGACCCGACTTGACTACGTGTAACATGACGGTTGTTTTATAGAACAGCATGTACTTACCCTCGTTAGCGAGGGGTAAAAAGCTGACATAAAGGTAAAAACAATATATACATATGGCTTCCATGAATTATTTCGATTCTAATATGTAAAAATTTGTATAATATCGCAATGAATTGTCGATGACGTCATAAATTTAATCGGTCATAGATTAATATTTTTTTTACTACGGGTTTGGACTCAAAGCGTTTGAAGGACGTCATATTAGAATTTAGGTTTGAATCCTTTATCTATGGAATATTTTACAAAATAGTTTTTGTATTTTACCTCTTAATATCAATGACAATAGATATGTTCCACTTGTCGTAAACATTTCCCGGTCCTTTCCTCATTCATGACTTATCACCGTATTTGTAATTAGAGTAACACGACCGGTTTCACTGATGGAGCAGGAACTGCCTACCCTTTCGGAGCACACGAGTTCGCCCCAGGTTTATTTTAGCGGTGTTCGTGTTACCCGATCTTTAGTTTTATGTGCAATGTTTTGTAGATCATTGTTTGTCTTTTTGTCCTTTTTTTGGGATTGTCTGTCCTTCTTCAATTTACGGATTTTAATTTCCCCTTTGGTATCTTCAAACTCTTCGTACTCCGCCCGTGAACCCGTGTTTTCTTACAAACGAATATATATATACATTGTATCTAGTTCTTTACCTATATCTGCCAATGTCGAAATACACCCGAGAGTTCCGTACCATTTTCGTAAAACAAGATATGTTATTAATAGTCAAGTTTTGAGTTAACTATATAGTATTATAGATTATTATGCTTTCTGTAAATTTCTTCTGTAATATAAGTTCATACAATATTTTGGCATATATCACAAAGAATTATATAGCGTTGATATACTATGCGAAAATAGTACATCTACTATGCCAGTTTCACGCGAGGAAGGTTGGGTTTTCAGCTGTCTGTCAAGCTATGTATAGCTAGTCCACGTGCAAGGGGGCAGATCCATTCTGTCAATCTATCATAGTCGTCTAAGCGTTTTTTAATACTTGTTGTTGTTGTTAATTAAATTTCAAACTTCAAAAATCTTTATATTTTTATATTTTTAAAGCCTTGAATGAAACAAAGAATATTCTCACACTTTGAAGACTATCTGATCCAATATAGTAGTCACCAATATCAGGACTTCCTTTATTGTAATAGTTCTCAATATATTTTGTCTACATATAGCAGTCAGCATAATAATAATAATAATGTTGTGTTAGCAATGACTATGCCATATAGTGGTCAGGGTTGAAGACATAATACACTCCCCTTCGGGTCGTGCACTATGTCTTCAACCCTGGCCACTATTTTGGCATAGTCATTGCTAACACAACATTATTATATAAATATAAATTTAACAGATGGTGTTTCACATCCTAGCATACCGGAAGTGACATGTGTAATCAGAAACCTTAATATTAAGGGATTTCAAAATAGTATTATTTGAAGCAATAACCCTGCGTTTGAGAAAGCACATTATAGTATTAAATTGAGCAATTTTAGCTTTCAATTTCTTTATTTTTCTTTATTTTTATACTATTGTATCAGATGATGTAGCTGCTGTGTCATCATTGCAATATTAATATTTTTTAGAAATATAAAATATAAAATAAATAGAGAATATTATATGGCTCTTTCCGTATCACATCCCGTATCAACCCGTGACACCAATATCATCCCGAGAGCTTTAGCTCGAGGGATGATATTGGGTCGAGGGTTGATACGGGATGTGATACGGAAAGAGCCATATCATATTATGTTTATCATATACTTAAACATGAGAAAGTCTTGTTCTGTATTATGAACCTTTAGTCACGTGATCAATATCATTTTAAGGGGTACGATAAAGGGGTGATGATATCGATATCAGTCACGGCAGACAAATACAGTCGTAATGTTCTTTCAGTATTATATATGCAAATTTCCTTTATTTAGTACTAAGTATATGATAAATATAAGTTATCACATTAAATTAGATAATCTACGTTTCAATAGCTATCACTGGGTCAATATATATGCTGGTAGACTATTAATAACCGAGGGTAGCTTCCGCTTAGACGCTTGCTTCAGCACTGACATGGTTTATTGGATTTATTTATGGTTAAATTTTACAGTTCTTAAAACAATGTAATATATTAGAACTAAGGTTAATCTCCGTGACGCATAATGTAACCTTAGACTATGTTGGTTATATTGTTTAGGTCTTCTGGGTTACTTTCCCCCAAAGATTTTAAAAGTATTTGGCTTTACAATATGTTGACTATGGGTGTGCTTTATAGAGGCTGTTAGTAATCATCAACCGCAAATCGACGAAGGATGGTTTGGTTTGGCTTAGGGTGTTTAACGCCACTTTCAACAATGTTTCTGTTATATCGTGGCGGTTCGAAGAAGGACAGAAAAGACAATGACCAAGAGGGCTAATAGTGATCTACAAAACATTGCACAGAAAACCAAAGATTAATCAACACGAACCCAACTAAAATCCTAGGGAGTGAGGTGCTCCGGAAGGGTAATCAGTTCCTGTTCCACATGTGGTACCCGTCGTGTTACTCTTGTTACTAACTCGGTGATAAATCAGGAATGAGGAAAGGGCTGGATAGGGATTACGACAAACAGAATATATCCTTAAGTCAATTGTGACACATATATTCTGTAATGGTTAACCATGTCATAGTGGCGATCGCAAAACTTTCAAAGTGATGACCAACTTAACCACTAGGAACCCTTGGTTCAGTAACGTCTTTGTTCCTTATAAAGATTCCCACCGAGTTACTCGTAGTCAAATCCGGAAAAGGTTTTGGCGTTGTTACAGGAAAATTAAATATTAGATATTCATAAAAGGGAAAAGACCCATTGCTTACTCAATGCTTCTAACTCGCCTCTGACCAAATGAAATTGTTGAGTTTATTGCTATTAAATTTTACATTTATTATCATTTGCTATCACACACAGTGGCCATTTGTAGATATATAGATAGATAATATTTAATTACACTACCAGTGGTAAAATGTATGATAAAAAATGTCCCTTTTAATCATTACGAAAGAAACCAAGGTATGAAGTAAATACAATACACATTACATACACTCACGTCAAATAAACAATCCCAGCCTGAACAATTAATATGTCAGAACTTATATTCCAAATAGGCTTGCATAGCAATTCTAGTATAACGCATTAACCCACAAATGCCATTCAAGATACGATTTAATCAATTATGGTATTGATACGCTATTTAAGAGCATATTCCTCTTGTCGGAAACTTTAGGCAAGCCCGAGGGTTTTCTCATTTTGTCTTTAAAATTGCTAAATCTGACATTAATCAGCGTTCTAGGAATTATGCAGTCGCCTTCATGACTCGGTTGACCTATGCTAACATCCATTAGCTCAACTGATTGTAGACACGCTTTGTTAACTTTAATTCGGTTTATGAACAAGAACAACTCTGATTCCTTTGGACAATAAACGTTAGAGAAAACCGAAGGGACAATCAAGAATGAACAATCCAGAGACACAGGCAACAAAACCAAATCAACACGGACCCCACCAAAAACAAGAGATGAACACACAGGTGTTCGCGAATGGTAACAGTTCCTGCTTCTTATACGATACGCACCATGAAATTAGGATTTCACGATTTCACTTCACCTGAGAAAAACGTAACGATCTAAACAATACTTTACAGAGACATTAAATTAACCAAACATGTGTTGTTTCCTATTATGTATCTTTACGTTCAGATTTCCGTGTTGTGATGTCCGTTACAATTTCCGCATAAAAACTATGTTCGATTCCTCGTTACCTCCAGTTGTATGTAGGAGGGCTGATGTCTTATTTACGTTATTTGTGTTTGTTTGCGTATCGTGGTGTTCAACTCATATTGAGTTGTGTCTTTTTTTATGTTTGTCTTCGTCTTGTCTTGTGTGCCCTATGTTGCCAGTTTCTCTGGATTGTCCGTTTTTGATTGCTCCCTTCGATATTCTCTAACGTTTATTTACAGAAACAGTAAATCAACAAAACCATACATGACAACATGCAAGTTAATTATATTTTCAATGCTATTTACAGAAATTATGTCGTCACTGTTCTCTCTTAGTCTTACCATGTTTTTATCCGCCATGGTAATTAGCACACAAATATTTACACGAAGCCTATATGACCATGCGTGGCTGTTCAATCACTATCTTCCTACTTGAACATTTGACCCTCAATAAATAATTACCAATTGTAAAGATTAATCAATTAAGAACAGGATGAACTTGAAACGCAAGCTAACTTAACATTTCCTTCTGCTACCATCCTACATATCAGAACAGTGCAATGTAATTAACGATAATTACTGTGAAATGTAAACAAAGATTGTCTGCTTGAAATGATATATTTAAAGCTACAGTCCACTCAAATGTAAGCAAAGATCGTCTGCGTGGATTCTACAATTAAAACTACAGTCCACTAAAATGTAAACAATGATCGTCTGCGTGGATTCTAGAACTAAAGCTAAAGTCAGCGCAAATGTAAACAAAGATCGTATGTGTGGATTCTACTACTGAAAATACAGTCCACGCAAATATAAGCAAATGTCGTCTGCGTGGATTCTACAACTGAAAATACAGTCCACTCAAATGTAAATAAAGATCGTCTGTGGATTTACAACTGAAAATACAATCCGCGCAAATATAAGCAAAGATCGTCTGTGTGGGATCTACAACTAAAACTACAGTTCACGGAAATGTCAACAAATATCGTCTGCGTGGATTCTACAACTAAAACTTCAGTCCACTCAAGTGTAATTAAAGAGCGTCTGCATGGATTCTGCAATTACAACTACAGTCCACACTCCACAATGTAGTCTCTGAACAACTCCATTATGAATTGTTCCGAGCAAAAAGATAATAGAGCATGAAATAAGAATTAGAGAACATATAAGTCGTTGACCTCTGACCACAAGCCTGATATCGCTCACGTGGGTTCACTACACTAAAGCCCCTCAATGGTTGTGGTGGTTTCCAATCAACTACCCATGGTAAGTGTAGTCACTGGTCGGTGCTTTATAACTGCGTGGGCTATCCTCTACCGTGAAATCTGGTTGTCCCGATAAAGCTGACAAAATTATCTGTAAAATGCCTTATAATAATAATAATATTTATGCAATAATTGATTTTATTAAATGACTAAAAACCTCTGCTTTTCTTGATTGGTAAAAACCATACATCGCACTTTTTGATCACACATTATGATCACCGCGCAATCTTGCACGATCGAAAGATAGATAATTGTGTATCATAGCTGTCAAGAACCCAAATATAGTTCGGGGAAATCCTGATGACGTTCGCTTTAAATCTAATGTTTTCATTGAACGGTGTATTTTTTACTATAGAGCTCAAGTCATTTAACAAAGCAATTGTTGACTTTGGATATCGGTTGACACGATATTTATTAACCCAAGAAGTGATAATCACCTCGGACGTTGGCCTCGATAATTATCGCTTCTTCTGATTTGCTAATTCAACCTTATCAAAAGTCATTAATTGCATAATAATATCTATGATCCATAATGTAGAGAATAAAAAAATAGTTCCGACTATAAATCAATGTGCATTATCATGGTAATCTGTAAAATGGTACAGAAATAGCTCCACGGGGTAAATACCATACAATATATAGAAACAAGGCATACTAAAAAACCAATTATTGTATTATATATTTTTTCTATAATTTTAATTAGTGGGCTATCAACGAAGTTTTTATCTTGTGTTTATATTTAAGATACAGCTCGTAGTTCAATCGAGATGGTAACTAATGGATTTAATAAGTTTCCCTGTGGACAATTAATAGATGGGGGTCAAATGTTTATACTGGGAAAACGACATTGAGAATCCAAGGAAAGAACAAACACAGTCACACATATGATTTTATGGAGATAATGTTATTTATTTCATCTTAATTACTCTCTGGAACTGAGTCAACATTCATCATGGCAAGAAAAAAAAATGTATTAGAAAAAATATCGTTGTATTGTAATCAAACGAAAAACAAAAACTATACCACACTATCGGAACAATTACATAAAAGTATACCACACTATCGGAACAATTACATAAAACAATACCACACTATCGAAACAATGACATAAAACTATACCACACTATCGGAACAATTACATAACACTATACCACACTATCGGAACAATTACATAAAACAATACCACACTATCGGAACAATTACATAAAACTATACCACACTATCGGAACAATTACATAAGACTATACCACACTATCGGAACAATTACAAAAAACTATACCACACTATCGGAACAATTACATAAAACTATACCACACTATCGGAACAATTAAAAAAACTATACCACACTATCGGAACAATTACATAACACTATACCACACTATCGGAACAATTACAAAAAACTATACCACACTATCGGAACAATTACATAAAACTATACCACACTATCGGAACAATTACATAAAACTATACCACACTATCGGAACAATTACATAACACTATACCACACTATCGGAACAATTACAAAAAACTATACCACACTATCGGAACAATTACATAAAACTATACTACACTATCGGAACAATTACATAAAACAATACCACACTATCGGAACAATTACATAAAACTATACCACACTATCGGAACAATTACATAAGACTATACCACACTATCGGAACAATTACAAAAAACTATACCACACTATCGGAACAATTACATAAAACTATACCACACTATCGGAACAATTAAAAAAACTATACCACACTATCGGAACAATTACATAACACTATACCACACTATCGGAACAATTACAAAAAACTATACCACACTATCGGAACAATTACATAAAACTATACCACACTATCGGAACAATTACATAAAACTATACCACACTATCGGAACAATTACATAACACTATACCACACTATCGGAACAATTACAAAAAACTATACCACACTATCGGAACAATTACATAAAACTATACTACACTATCGGAACAATTACATAAAACTATACCACACTATCGGAACAATTATATAACACTATACCACACTATCGGAACAATTACAAAAAACTATACCACACTATCGGAACAATTGCATAAAATTATACCACACTATCGGAACAATTACATGAAACTATACCACACTATCGGAACAATTACAAAAAACTATACCACACTATCGGAACAATTACATAACACTATACCACACTATCGGAACAATTGCAAAAAACTATACCACACTATCGGAACAATTACATAAAACTGTACCACACTATCGGAACAATTACATAAAACTATACCACACTATCGGAACAATTACATAAAACTATACCACACTATCGGAACAATTACAAAAAACTATACCACACTATCGGAACAATTACATAAAACTATACCACACTATCGGAACAATTACAAAAAACTATACCACACTATCGGAACAATTACAAAAAACTATACCACACTATCGGAACAATTACATAAAACTATACCACACTATCGGAACAATTACATAAAACTATACCACACTATCGGAACAATTACAAAAAACTATACCACACTATCGGAACAATTACATAAAACTATACCACACTATCGGAACAATTACATAACACTATACCACACTATCGGAACAATTACATAAAACAATACCACACTATCGGAACAATTACATAACACTATACCACACTATCGGAACAATTACAAAAAACTATACCACACTATCGGAACAATTACATAACACTATACCACACTATCGGAACAATTACAAAAAACTATACCACACTATCGGAACAATTACATAAAACTATACCACACTATCGGAACAATTACAAAAAACTATACCACACTATCGGAAGAATTACATAAAACTATACCACACTATCGGAACAATTACATAAAACTATGCCACACTATCGGAACAATTACATAAAACAATACCACACTATCGGAACAATTACATAACACTATACCACACTATCGGAACAATTACAAAAAACTATACCACACTATCGGAACAATTACATAACACTATACCACACTATCGGAACAATTACAAAAAACTATACCACACTATCGGAACAATTACATAAAACTATACCATACTATCGGAACAATTACATAAAACTATACCACACTATCGGAACAATTGCATAAAACTATACCACACTATCGGAACAATTACATAAAACTATACCACACTATCGGAACAATTACAAAAAAATATACCACACTATCGGAACAATTACATAACACTATACCACACTATCGGAACAATTACATAAAACTATACCACACTATCGGAACAATTACAAATTAAATCGTAGAAAATTCGTAGAAGTAGAGACACAATGGACCTAACTCACATACATGTATACATGAGTACTCATCTTTCTGGCTTGGTGCAGGCACATCAATAAAAAGTGGCGGGGTTAATCTAGATTTATGGGCGGAAACATCGCTGTAGTTGATTGCTTTGAGGTACCAAAGAAAAAATCAAAATCTCGGTAAATTGAAATATAACTTTAATTCGTGATATACTTATTTCCGAGGTGTTTCCATAGTTGGAGTTCGTGTTGCTCGATCTTTAGTTTTCTGTGTAATGTTTTGTAGATCATTGTTTGTCCTTTTGTCTTTTTTCCTTTGACAGTTGAGTTATCAGTTCCTCTTCTATATAAGGTTCTGATAACCCCATTAGTATCTTCAAGCTTCTCCTAGACCACACAGGGGCAGTCGTGGTCGTGATCGTATGGTAGATGGATTTGCAACTACTTATGTAATTAGTGCATATCACCACTAAAGTTGTGAGCTCGAATCCCGCGCTCATGGCGAGATGTATTCGATACAACATTCTCTGATATAGCTTGCCAGTGACTTGCCACAGGTCGAGTTTTCTCCAGTTTCCTCCACCAATAAATCCAAGTGCCACGATATAGCTGAAATACTGTTGAAAGTGGCGTGAAACATCACAATCCTAACCCTATTCCTTAGAACACATATATGGGAGCAGACGCTATAACAGGTCAGTGATGCATATCCTTTGAGCGTCGTTATGGGTTTCAGCTACGGTTAATATACGTGTACTTTATTCGACGCCACAAACTTTAGTGGTGATAGGAATTGACGATATCAATAGACGCTGATATATCACATGATCATGGTGGCGCTCTAAATCTAAGTTTTTTCGGATTCTCCTTGTTCTTTCGATTGTTTGTTAAACAACCTTTTCTGTTTAACATGGGGTACCAGTTCAAACCAAATAGTATACTTACTTTTGTATAATTTATTTTGGATTCTTCTTGTTCTTTTCATTGTTGCTCAAGTAATATTTACTGTTTAACTTGGGGTACCCAGGTCAGACCAAATGGTATGCTTATTTGCTATGCTTGTTACCTCCTTTTGAATTCCTTTATATTGACAAGTGATTTATGGTCTTTCTTTCAATATGATCTTGGAAAACAATATCCAGATTATTTGATGCGAAAGACGTCATGCATGAGTATGTTTTGTAGGTCGTTGTTTGTCCTTTGTCCTTTTTCGTTTGGCCATTGTGTTGTCTGTTCTTCGATTTATGGATTCTGATTACCCCTTTGGTATCTTCAAACTCTTCTAACGATTTCTTCCCTCAATTCTTTAGAAAAAAACTATTTGCTGCTTAAACAAACAGAAATGTGAACCTTCTTGATTATAAAGTGATTTAACACAATAGTGTTTCTTCGTGGATATCTCAAATAGCGCTAAGAAACAATAATAGCATAATAACAACAAAGCAGGCTCACGTCCCTAGAATTGACCAACTTTTTTTTATTCAATATAATCAGCTAATAACTATGACTTGAAGGTATTTACTTAATTGAATTATTGATGATAGTCATAAAAGACCTTTCAAGAAAGGCAGAAACATTAATTTTAAATGCTTTGTGTAACTTTCCCGAAGTCATCCACGTACTACCATAATACGAACTCCAATACAAAATTATGTATTGTTATATTATTGAGAACATTTCATGCTAGTAATAGTAATGAAAGATACCCCCGGGGAGCAGTGATACTTGAGTTGTTAAATTGCTGATGTTGGTATTACTGGGGAATTTGTGCCTCTCCGCCTTTTGTGCATAAATACGATATAATTACGATGGACGAAGGATGTCTGTTTATAACAATTTACAAGATTTAATGTACATGTATAACATTATATGGAAAATATCAAATGTCCACGTCATAATGATCTTATTTTCGAATTATATTTACGTCTATGTTACAAATGATGATGTGTTGATGCTATTTTTAAGCAGTTCTTTGCTATGCTATAAACAAAATAGGATGACACATCCTGACTTTAGTGAACAACCATTTAATTTATAGGAGGAGGAGAAAGAGACGGTCTTGCATGCTTTAAAAAAAAGATGCAAAAAAAATGTCCACCAATACATGTAGTAGAAATTGGAAGACATCAAATGATTTTTCATGTAAAATAAGGTCTGTTTTTGTTTGGCGTGTTCATTTTCCTGCTTGTAGGAAGAACAGACACCCCGTCTTAAAGTTTACATTGTAGGAAGAACAGAGTTTACATTGTAGGTCTCTTGTATTGTAGGTCAATCGAACCTTTTAGTTTTATTTTTTCTGTTGGTGCTGTTGTATCGGAGCCATTTTTGAAACAAAACTCTAAACGACAAGATATGAACAGATATTTACGCAAAATATATTCAATATAGAATATTTAAGATACAATTATCATGCGAGTCATAATAATGTATAAAATAATCAGATGGCTGTTTCAATATTTTTGCTATTAACATTAATTCTGACGGTGTGGTTTTATTGTTTCTCATTTATTATCAAAATGCAAAAGATAAACGCTATAGAAAACGGAAGGGACAATCAAGAATGGACAATCCTGAGACACTGGCTACATTGGTCACAGGACGAAGGCAAGCAAAAACAAAACACACACAGAAAACTAAAAGTATGAGCAACACGGATTCCAGCAATGGTTAAAACAGGTGGTCAAACCAGGTCGTCAAAACAGGGGGTCAAAACAGGGGGTCAAACCAGGTGATCAAACCAGGTGGTCAAATCAGGTGGTCAAACCAGGTGGTCAAAACAGGTGGTCAAACCAGGTGGTCAAAACAGGTGGTCAAAACAGGTGATCAAACCAGGTGGTCAAAACAGGTGGTCAAAACAGGTGATCAAAACAGGTGGTCAAAACAGGGGGTCAAACCAGGTGGTCAAAACAGGTGGTCAAAACAGGTGGTCAAACCAGGTGGTCAAACCAGGTGGTCAAAACAGGTGGTCAAAACAGGTGGTCAAACCAGGTGGTCAAACCAGGTTGTCAAACCAGTTGGTAAAAACAGGTGATCGCGAATGGTAAGCAGTTCCTGCCTCTTATAAACAAACGCTAAAGAATACCGAAAGGGGCAATCAAAAATGGACAATCCAGAGAAACCGGCAACACGAAGGGACAATCAAGAATGGACAATCCAGAGAAACCGGCAACATATGGTACACCAGACGAAGACGAACAAAGCAAAAACACAACACAATATGCTTTGGACACAACTATGCACAAACAAACACATATAACGTGAATAAGACATGAACCCTCAGTACAAACAACTTGAGGTAATTATGGACCGAACTTCGTTTTCATGCGGAAATCGCTGCGGACACCACAACACGGATAAGACATCTGAATTTATGGTGGAGTCCATGATGTTCATCGCTTAACTTTCTGTGTTGTGTGGTGTTTTTGCTTTGTTTTTCTTCACCCTGTGCCTTGTGTACTCAACCTTGCCAGTGTCTCTGGATTGCCCAGTCTTGATTGTTCCTTCGGGTTTCCTTAACTTTAATTATAACAATCATCTTCATTTCATGTGTCTAATTCAATTTTATTATTATTTCAGAATGTTTCGCTACATAATTTCCTGCCTGCTCCTAGTAATAGTACCAGTCATATTCTCAACAGAATTAGTCGTAGACAAATTAAGTTCGGATCCAATAGACAGCAGATTCTTGTATAAACTTTTGTCCAATGAACCAGATCTAATTCGCAAACACTTATTGGCTGGTGGTTATTTACGCGCTTTATCAAGGCACGAGTCCGAAGACGATATGAATGAGTTCCCGAAGCGATCTCACATGTGGTTTAGACATGTCGCCAACGATATACCGATACAAACACGATTATCGTTTGGTCAGCCTCTTAGTCGAAATGGTATTGGATCAATACACAAAATACGATACGGAAAGAAATAAACCGTCTCCTGATCTGGAACTTTGTGATAAACTACATTTTATGCAATATAACTAGACAGCGTGTAGTGATATACATCTAGCGAAGCTAAAATAAAATCTCGGACAAAAGACACAAAGATTAAGAGAATCATGATAATGGTTGATATGTTTATAACACCATTTACGTTTTTACTATAACAGTAGATAAGGGCAAAGTGAATGTCTGTCCTGCTTCGATTTATTAATTCTGGTTACCTCATTTGTTATCTTAAAACTCTTCTTAAAGAAAAACAAAACATGCAAATATAGAAATACCAATCACAACGTTTTCACAGTTAACAATACATGTATCCGACTTAATAGTACTATTTCGTGGTTAAGCGAACATATAAGGAAAATATTATTATTTATATGCATTATTTAATTACGTAATTGAAATAAAAAAATAAGAACTTGTATCACAAAACTAGATCTTTGGAATAAAATAAAGAAATAATCATGTTTTATTGACAATTTTATAGAGTTCAAGAATAAAGCAATTGATCACAATCATGGATAGGGTTATGGGGTTTAGCGCCACTTTCAACAATATTTCAGCTATATCGTGGCGGTAAGTTTTATTAATGGAGGAAACCAGAATACCCGGAGAAATCCACCGACACTGACAAACTAAATAACATAACATTGTATCGTGTACACTTCTCTCAAATCTGAGATATTATACAATAATACAAACACTACAAGCATTTAACATAGCCTTGTATATTTAATCTGTACAAATGAATCTGGAATTATCGTTAATTTAAGAGTTAAGGTAGCAGGACAAACCAAATTACCTGAATAGGATAACCAAAATAAACGTTAGAGAATATCAAGCAAATGCCAAAATAGAAAGAGACGTGAAAAGGGGCTATTTGTTTTATAACTAAACTATTGGTCTAAGAACCTTCAGTATGTCCTTTAGATGCAACAAATTATTATACTGGTTCCATATGTTGATTTTTTTCTTCTATTATGTCTTGCATCGCTTCAATGGTGTAATTGTTAGCGTGCTCACATCGAGTGTGGCAGATAATGTGCTCAAACCCCGTTCGGGTCAAACCAAAGACTATAAAATTGATATTTGCTGCTTCTTCGGTAAGCATGCAGCTTTAAGGAGTAAGATACTAGTTTGTTCGGAATCAGGAGAATGCGTCCGAGTTGAAGGGCATAATCTTACCCGTGAACTGTTGTTTTGTGTAAGCAATCACTATAAAGATTCAATGCGTGTTGGTCTAGTACAAAGCGAATATCATCACCAATTCATTGAGGATAACGTGTTCTCGTCACAATATAGCTGAAACAATGTTCATTTGGTGTTAAATAACAATCACTCACTCTATTATTGATCAATTATTTGTACATTTTCGCGTTGACCTTACATGCGATAATACAATGCATATACTAGAGTGATATTAACATAATATCGCTGTTTTCTAATGTGACGTCACATTATGAGATCATCGATAAACATACTATCGTATATATATTTTGCTCGAAATGCAACGATAGTATATATTTCTTGACAAAATTAGTTCGCCTGATATTTTTTCTCTTACTGTAATATGTATTAAAGGTAGTGAGTTGTATATTTGCGTTCTGCATTTTATTATCAGATAAGTTTTAGGATAACATGATCTACAAAATACTACACAGAAAAGCAATGATCGAGCAATACGAACCACATTAAAAACCCGGAATGAACTCATGTGCTCTGGAAGTGTAAGCAGTTCCTGTTCCATATGTGACACACGTAGTGTCATTTTTGTTACAACCGGGTAGTAAGTCATGAATGGTGTTTTATAGTATCCTATAATGTTTTGCGCCTGCTCCATTTTTATATATCTGGTCTTTGAAAGTATTCCACGATGTAATTGTATCTGGGTTTTTTTCATTACATTGTTGGTCCTTGCAAGTCATCAATGATGTGTCTACCGGTACATCATTTTTTATTGCTAAAAGGTGGGTATTTGAAAACATTTTGTCACGTTTTTGCATCTGCCTTTTATGATATAGTGGGTCTCCAAGATGTTTTTGAAAATATTTCAAGTTTGAGTTTTCTTTTGCAAATGTTTTTTTGTAAAACCTTTTCTGTCATCACTTGGCGTCCGTCGTCTGTCGGTACACTCTTCGCATTTGAATCTTCTCCTCTAAAACCGCTTGGCCAAATTATTCCTTTATTGGAGATTCTCTTTAAATATTGCTAATTTCGTCCCGATACGTTAACAAACTTGGACGCCATAAGCAATTGTTTTTCTTGTTAGTCGATTTTCAAAAATCTACTCCTCTGAAATCGTTTGACTTAATAAAGCAAAGAATCTATGAAAGGTCCTCATTTCATCCCGATCGGATAAAAACACATAGCGCAATTCTGTTTCTGATTGGCTGAAGTTAAAAGAATTCATCTCTGAAACTTGGAAGCACAATGAATTGTTACTTTGCATGAATGGTTTATGGGATATTCTGTACAAAATGTCAAAATTTCGTGACGATCGTGCAACTAACATGGCCGCCATATGTAGTTCATGTTTGTGATTGGCCAATTAAAAATCATTTGGCCAAGGTAATTACAATTTGGTATGGAATGTTCTGTATAAAGTTTCACCAAAGCAAAATAACAGGTGACCGATACAAGTTCAGTCCACTGGGCCTCTTTTCTTATAATGGTATTGTATTTATTGTTGATTTACCAATATGACCCTTTCAGTGTATATTTGTTTTAGTGTTGTTTAGTTTGAGACCTTCTTAGAGATATGGAAGATTCAGTGCCAAGTGAAAAAGCTATGGAAGAGTTTTCTTTAATTTACAATCCAGAGAAATTGGCAACATAAGGTACACAATACGGGGAAACACAAACAAAAACACACCACAATATGTGTTAGACACCACTATACTCAAGCAAACACAAATAACGTGTTTATGTGGAAATCGCAATGGACATCACAACACGGAACTTAAAACGTTATGAAAATATTTTCATTCGTGGGGAACACATTTTCTCGGATTTCGTGGCTAAACCAATCCACAAATTTAAGAATCCTGGTAAAATATTTCATTCCATTTCCGGGAACAGCGATATTACATAACATCAATACTATATATGTTTCTATATTTATTCTTGAAAATCGGAATCCACAAATTTAGGAATCTACGAACGCGTCTTTTATGAAACAATTCAAGAAAATTTAGATCCGCGATATCAAGTTCTTTTTTTAGAATTAACCTACTCACACATCCTTTCTGACTAAATATTCACATGGTTTGTACATTAAGACTCGTAGATGTTATAATAATGTTACATGGCTGGTGCAACATGTGGAGCAGGAACTGTTTACCCTTCCGGAGCACCAGAGTTTTTAGTTGCACCTGCGGTGATATGTATTTGAAAATGATGCATGTTGTAAAGTTGATCAGTACTTTGGAGCTTATTTCCGGTTTTCGCCGTGTACTGCGTTTTCATTCGTCAATAAGCTTACCGGAATGACATGCACATTGCTACTCACAGCAACACAAATCAAACGTTTGGTGAATGCAAATCTGTAATACCTAGAAATGTTATCGACAAACGACGGAAGCTAATGAATATACAGGTCCTGGTTTGAGACAGGCACACAAATGAGGCTGGATTAAAGGTCAATGTAATACTTATTCTTTTGTTCTCGATTCAAGCAACGGCAAAAACAATGGACAAATTTGCTCAGGAAAAGTTTGAAGATGCGAAAAGGGCAATTAGAAGACGCAAACAGGAAAGTGACAAACAATGCGATGACACAAAGACAGAAAGACAAATAATGATTCACAAATGACTACACAGAAAACAAAAGACTGGACAACACGAATTCAACTACAAATAACAGAGTGAACTCAAGTTCTCTTGATGGGTCAGCAGTTCCTGTTCCACTAGTGGTACCCGTCGTGTTTTTCATATTAAACTGTGAGTGCTAAGTATTATTTATTCCAACTCAACTTATCCTTCCGGAGCACATGAGTTCACCCCTGGCTTAGTGGGGTTCATGTTACTCGATCTTTAGTTTTATATGTATGTTTTGTAGAACGTTGTTTGTACTGTTGTCCTTTCTCTTTTGGTCATTGTGTTGTCTGTTCTTCTTCAATTTACGGATTCTGATTACCCCTTTGGTATCTTCAAACTCTTCATAATACGGAAAGCCTGACCATGGACCAAAGTGAGTAATGTGTATGGATAGTGCTACACTCCCTACATGCTAATTACCTCTTTAGTAGATTTCGAATAAGAGAAGGCGCATTGTAGCCGCCACATGAGACTAAAGTTGCCGTCTCTACCCAACTCTCCATACTTAAAAACGTAGATATCAAATTTAGTGCGCACGACGCGTTTCTGAAATAACCTTCATCAGATACGATCAAAATGGAAAGCCAAATAATTTAAATTTTGGGAGCAATAAAACCAAAGGGCCTAAACAGAATAGCCAAAATCGGCTAAGGTCACCTATGCCTGAGGGAGGAGAACCTTAGTTTTATTAATAATTACATTATTTTGGAGCTGTAAATTTCACTTAAGTAGCAGTCAAACGTCATTAATATATTGATTTTCGATTTGTTAATCAATCATTGGTATCTTCTGCCTTTGTTATTGATTGGATAATATAAAACGCAGATTATTTAAATATTCAATATATCAGGACTGAGGATAATGTAAACTTTGATTGATTCTTAAAAGTTAATATTTGATTGTGATGGACACATAATGAGAAGCATATGCGAGAACAATTAAAATAAGAAGAGTTTGAAGATACCAAAGGGGTAATCAGAATCCGTATATTGAAGGACAGACGACACAATTGAAATAAATTAAGGATCGTATAGAATTATTGACAGTGTGTGGTATATTTTATTATCTCCCCTTTGATGATTTGTAGGTGTTGTTTTTTTACGTAACTACGTGTTATAAGAATTATTGACAGTGTGCGTTATATTTTATTATCTCCCTTTGATGATTTGTAGGTGTCGTTTTTTAAACAACCACGTGTTGTATTGGAATATCAGTGATTTAATGTAGGCTAGTTTGAGGCATTGACTTTTATACATTTATTATTTATCATGCGGAAGAGTAATAAATTTCTCAGTAAGTGTCATAATCGACAAATGCATGTGAGCCGTGGGATATTTATAAGAAGATAATTTTACACAGGCCAGGGTTAAACATGCCATAATAAAAACATAGCGTTTAAAGGAATACAATCAGAGAGGAAAACACCAATAAGTACAGTGATCTGATATAGGAAAATATTATGTTATTAGGTATCTAGATTTAAGGGCTAATCCAACACGATGATGTTCGTGTCGTTCAAATTTGATATCTACGTTTTTATTTACGGTAACACGACGGGTGTCATTAGTGAAACAGGAACTGCTACCCTTCCGGAGCACCCGAATTCATCCCCGTTGAGTGAGGCTCGAGTATCTCGATCTTCTGTAGTTTCCTGTCCTTTTTCTTATTATTATAATTCCTGTAAATTAGTATATATACTTCCTGTAAGTTATTATAATTCCTGTAAATTAGTATATATACTTCCTGTAGATGATCATACTTCCTGTAAATTATTATACTTCCTGTAAATTAGTATATATACTTCCTGTAGATTATTATAATTCCTGTAAATTATTATACTTCCTGTAGATTATTATAATTCCTGTAGATTATTATAATTCCTGTAAATTATTATACTTCCTGTAAATTATTATAATTCCTGTACAGTATTATACTTCCTGTAGATTATTATAATTCCTGTAGATTATTATAATTCCTGTAAATTATTATACTTCCTGTAGATTATTATAATTCCTGTAAATTATTATGCTTCCTGTAGATTATTATAATTCCTGTAGATTATTATAATTCCTGTAAATTATTAAAATTCCTGTAAATTATTATACTTCCTGTAAATTATTATAATTCCTGTACATTATTATACTTCCTGTAAATTATTATTATTCCTGTACATTATTATCCTTCCTGTAAATTATTATAATTCCTGTAAATTAGTATATATAATTCCTGTAGATTATTATACTTCCTGTAGATTATTATAATTCCTGTAAATTATTATACTTCCTGTAGATTATTATACTTCCTGTAAATTATTATACTTCCTGTAAATTATTATAATTCCTGTAAATTATTATACTTCCTGTAAATTATTATACTTCCTGTAGATTATTATAATTCCTGTAAATTATTATACTTCCTGTGGATTATTATAATTCCTGTAAATTATTATGCTTCCTGTAGATTATTATAATTCCTGTAAATTATTATAATTCCTGTAGATTATTATAATTCCTGTAAATTATTATTATAATTCCTGTAAATTATTATACTTCCTGTAAATTATTATACTCCTGTAGATTCTTATACTTCCTGTAAATTAGTATATATACTTCCTGTAGATTATTATAATTCCTGTAAATTATTATACTTTCTGTAGATTATTATAATTCCTGTAGATTATTATAATTCCTGTAAATTATTATAATTCCTGTAAATTATTATAATTCCTGTAAATTATTATTATAATTCCTGTAAATTATTATACTTCCTGTAAATTATTATGCTTCCTGTAGATTACTATTCTTCCTGTAAATTAGTATATATACTTCCTGTAGATTATTATAATTCCTGTAAATTATTATACTTCCTGTAGATTATTATAATTCCTGCAGATTATTATAATTCCTGTAAATTATTATACTTCCTGTAGATTATTATAATTCCTGTAGATTATTATAATTCCCGTAAATTATTATACTTCCTGTAGATTATTATAATTCCTGTAAATTATTATGCTTCCTGTAGATTATTATAATTCCTGTAGATTATTATAATTCCTGTAAATTATTAAAATTCCTGTAAATTATTATACTTCCTGTAAATTATTATAATTCCTGTACATTATTATACTTCCTGTAAATTATTATTATTCCTTTACATTATTATACTTCCTGTAAATTATTATTATTCCTGTACATTATTATACTTCCTGTAAATTATTATAATTCCTGTAAATTAGTATATATAATTCCTGTAGATTATTATACTTCCTGTAGATTATTATAATTCTTGTAAATTATTATACTTCCTGTAGATTATTATACTTCCTGTAAATTATTATACTTCCCGTAAATTATTATAATTCCTGTAAATTATTATACTTCCTGTAAATTATTATACTTCCTGTAGATTATTATAATTCCTGTAAATTATTATACTTCCTGTAGATTATTATAATTCCTGTAAATTATTATGCTTCCTGTAGATTATTATAATTCCTGTAAATTATTATAATTCCTGTAGATTATTATAATTCCTGTAAATTATTATTATAATTCCTGTAAATTATTATACTTCCTGTAAATTATTATACTTCCTGTAGATTCTTATACTTCCTGTAAATTAGTATATATACTTCCTGTAGATTATTATAATTCCTGTAAATTATTATACTTTCTGTAGATTATTATAATTCCTGTAGATTATTATAATTCCTGTAAATTATTATAATTCCTGTAAATTATTATTATAATTCCTGTAAATTATTATACTTCCTGTAAATTATTATGCTTCCTGTAGATTACTATTCTTCCTGTAAATTAGTATATATACTTCCTGTAGATTATTATAATTCCTGTAAATTATTATACTTCCTGTAGATTATTATAATTCCTGTAGATTATTATAATTCCTGTAAATTATTATACTTCCTGTAGATTACTATACTTCCTGTAAATTAGTATATATACTTCCTGTAGATTATTATAATTCCTGTAAATTATTATACTTCCTGTAGATTATTATAATTCCTGTAAATTATTATATTCCTGTAAATTATTATACTTCCTGTAGATTACTATACTTCCTGTAAATTAGTATATATACTTCCTGTAGATTATTATAATTCCTGTAAATTATTATACTTCCTGTAGATTATTATAATTCCTGCAGATTATTATAATTCCTGTAAATTATTATACTTCCTGTAGATTATTATAATTCCTGTAGATTATTATAATTCCTGTAGATTATTATACTTCCTGTAGATTATTATAATTCCTGTAAATTATTATAATTCCTGTAGATTATTATACTTCCTGTAAATTATTATACTTCCTGTAAATTATTATAATTCCTGTAAGTGTTTTGCTATGTTGAAATCATCGCTACATAAAGTTTACAGTTGTCATTGTAAAATGGTTGACCTTTACGAATTATCCATTTCTCAAATGTAAATACTCCTTGGATAGTTTCCCTTTCTTTACTCCATCACCTACAAGACTTTCACCGGACTTGACTACATGTATGTGTAACACGGCGGTTGTCTTATAAGAAACAGAAACTGCTTATCCTTCGCCACCACCCGAGCTCGCCCCGACTTTTTTGTTCTGTCCGTGTTGCTCATAATTTTATTTTTTGGTTTTGTGTGTCTTCGCTCCGAGACTTGTACCCAATGTTGCTTGTGATTGGTTCATTCTTGATTGTCCCTTCGGTTTTATCTAATTTTATTTTTACAGAACAAATGAGGCATAGTATATGATATTCGGAGATGATATTAATATCAATAGCATACAATCAGTAAATGGCTCATATGAACGTTTGATTCTATTAGCATCCCCTAAGAGTACCATATCTGTGGGAATAGCAGAGAAACGTAGGGGTAAACATAATCCGTAATTCGAAGGACAGACAACATAATGGCAAAGTCAAAGAGAACAAAAAGACAAACTGGTGTCGACAAACCATTCTTAATTTTCCCCTTGTGTTTTCTAAAACGTTTAGTTACACAGAAAATTGAAGATTGCGTAACACTAACGCCAGTAAACACGGGGGTGGGGTGTTGTCTTATGATCTTTTTAATGTATGCAACGACAATGTACATAGAACACTGTATAATAATAATGATACATCTTGAGATATAATATCAGTTGTTAAACATAGTGAACAGTACAATCGTAACTACTCGGCCATTCTCGCTACCCTGCAAATAACCTCGCACGTACATAGTAGAAATTCTTCTTAAATTGTTTGCCGGAAGTTAAGTTAAACAAGCCGCACAAAAATATAGTCCACGAAAATGCAATATGAAAGACATAATAAGTAAAATCTTATCATGCAAAACTAATTAAAACTTTAATTGAAATATAGAAAATTGCTTAAAATATAACTTTATCAAACTTTCATGTAGCTGACATGTGAAAAGTAGTGCGATTTATACGCCAAATGCATACGAGGTTATTTGCAGGGTAGCGAGAATGGCCGAGTAGTTACGATTGGTGAACAGTACTGAGGACAAGCCCCAGTATTACGTGTAAGTGTAAACTCAATATACTCAATATTGCTATTGATCAAATGTAGCATGTTTATGCAATACCGACAGATTTCATTAGAAAATATTCTATGACGTGTTTTTTTGCTTTTGAATATATCCTCTTATTTGTTGAAATTTGCAATAAAATGGCTTAATGATAAAAAAAATTAAGAGATCATATAATAAGAATAAAACTCCATAAATAGATAGTTTTTCACCCTGAAGTAAAATATTTTATTTCAAATTAAATAAAACTAAATTTGTAATAATACAACAACCTCTTTAAAATCTTTCCACTTGTTTGATTGTACAGCTATATTATCTTAAGAATTATATTTCATCTTTATCAACAGTCAAGGTTATATCTCCAGTGTGTGTTTTGATATTTTATATGGTTGATTTGGTTTATGGTGCTTAACGCCACTTTCAAAAATATTTGAGCTATATCGTGGCGGTCAGTTTTATGGATGAATTGATTGATTGATGTTTTGGTGTTTAACGCCACTTTGAGTTTATGGGTGGAAGAAGCCGGTGTATCGGATGTTGCATCGAGTACACCTGGACATGAACGGGGCTCGAACTCACAAGTGTTTGTGGTGATAGGGACTGATTACACAGGTAGCTATACATCAAAATACCATACGATCATGACCACGACGGACCCTGGTATTTCATATGGATAGTATCCATTAAACACAGAATACTGTTGTAAAGACATAAACATCTAAGTTAGTGACACCACCTACTTCCGGTATAATATTATCTACCCTTTGATTCACGGCTTCTGATTACCACATTGGTATCTTCAAACTGTTCTTCACAGATATATACATGTATATAAAATTTCATTAAATTGAATAAGGTCATACAATAAAATGACTAAAATAAAAAGGGCAAAAAGACAAACAGTGGTCACCAGAACACTACACAGAAAACTAAAGATAGGACTACACGAATTCAACAAAAAGACAGGAAGTGAACTCAGTGAAATGATTCTTAAAAGAAAGTGTGTAAGAATGATCATGAGTAAATGTTAACTCTAACTCGGCTATTTTTCGTTATATCATAGCCAGAACATTAGCTCACTGAAACAACAGTCTGTGGATACACATGTCGCCTCATTCTGACACATTATCCAGATTCCGAGCTAACCAACATTGCTCTTTCTCCTTAATGCTGCGTGCGTAGAGGAGAAATACCACTTTATTGCATTTGTTGGTTTTACCCGATCGAGGCTCGAACCCCCGATCTCCCACACTCGAAGCGAGCGCGCTAACCATTATACCACCGATGTGGTTAGAATGATCATAATCTGAAGTATTTTTCTTGGCAAACATGATCTTTTAGGTAACTGCTTAGCACAAATATTCAGCGCGGAATGGTATATTTAAACGTCAAACGCAACTTTCATGAAAAAAAAATTCATTCAATTTGTTCCCTACGATATAAAAATGTAATGTTTTCGTACAAATTAACCCTTTTGAACACAAAATGTACTACAAAAAAAAAGACATATTTACACACATAATATGAAGCTATATACAGGAAGTTGCAAAATTGTTTTAAAGTAAAATGAAATGATTCTATATGACAGGCTGCTCGCATCTCAATACAGAAACTACAGAAACACGATTATGAAATATTAAATATTCATAATTTCCACTATAAAACAACACAAGTAAAGTCTGTCTAAAGCCTTCATTTCCTCAGATTCGAAATAAAAACATAAAATGAAAGTTGCTTATTGTTGTCCCAATAATCTTTGACTGTACTGAAATCTATACCACATAATTTCTGCCAGCATTGAGCAATACTAAGAACAAAATCATGTACACAAAACGTTTCTTTGAAGGACAGACAATAAATGTATCTTTGATTTTCTTTATTTAATATGTACAATAAGTGTTGTACTTACTTATTTTGGTTTATATACAAAGAAGAGGAAGACTTATGTTTAACTCTCAGTTTGGGAAATTTTCAGGAATATCATGGCGAGAACAAGTTAAATTTAATGAGATGATGATGATGATGTCCGCTTTGTACATTGATTTTGTATAGTACTATTTCACTGAAACAAGCACACAGAAAGACGTGTTACTCCGTACATACATATTATCTCCGTGACATCCAGTCTCTCTCTCATTAATACTGCTTGCTTAGCGGTGCGGATCAACAAATACCAATTTTTATAGTCTTGGTTTAACCCGATCGGGAATGGAACCCACCATCTACCGCACTGTGGACGATCACGTCAATTATTAAAAGCATCAATTCGGTTGCATATACATTAGTGATTTAAGCGGAAGATTTTAAATTAAAAATTACATAAAAACAAGGTAAAATGAGCAAAATGAAATAACATTAGATTCAATATCAATACATATCACTCAACACTTGCGGTCAGTAAACCAGACTAATGCATTTTATCAGGAATTTTGGTATGTTTTGTTTTAACCTGATGTTTGAGTTTTTCATTAAGCATATTTTATTACTCTAATACCAGCGATAGGCACTATCTATGACAGTATATACGCCCTCCCTACACGTTACAACATAGCATACACCTGCAAAAATCAGTCAAACAACCTAATGAAGGAAAGACCTGCAACAAAAAGTGGAGTAAATTACGTAGGTCAATTCAGTCCTCTATCACTGCCAAGACTTTTATCAGGCTTGACTATATATGAGTAACACCGTGGATTTTTATAAGAAGAACCTGAGTATACATCCGATTTTGGTGGAGTCCGTGTTGCTAATGTTGTTAGCTTGTTTGTGTGTGTGTTGTCCTGCAATGTGACTTTGTATTCTGGGTTCAGTGTTGTGATGTCCAATACATTTTCCACATAAAAAAGATGTTCGGTTCGTCTTTACTTCCAGTTGTTTGTCTCAGACTCAAAAGAAACAAGCACAGCCAGGATTATCCTTTAAATTAGATATATATTGATTGATTGATGTTTAACACCAACCTCCGCAATATTTCAGCTATATCGTGGCGTAAATATATATCTTATCTAACAAGTCAATAAAGTTCCATGTTTGTTTACCGGTAGAATACCAGGCTGCAACTGAAATTTTATCAACTAAATGTCTTAAAAACTAGAATAACCTGGAACAGTTATATTCTCCATATCTGCGGACTTCCAGCCAAGCACAACGTGGTGACGGGTAAAACGTAGAATTTTTCACGTTTAATTATTTAATCGATAGCTAGGAATGGCATAGTTTTCCTTGTTTCTTTAAGAATAATTAGTACTTCCTGAAATTCGAGTAAGTAAGCCGTCTGTTAGATAAGAGGACGCATAGTTATTAACTATATTATACATCAAACACAGACATATCTTATTTCGTCGTTTAATATGATCTTTGTTTGCAAGGTTGTTGCTTTTTGTAACCAGATCATCTCCCCACTCGACTGTCCATTCGGACTTAGATGTTGTCTTTTTTGTCACGTAGACAATGCACTTCAATAAATTACTCAAGTTGAGCTTAAATAGGGGGAGGTTTTCTCAACTTAAAATTGTTTATTTTTAGCACAAGTGGCCATCTTGGATAGAGCTTAGGCCGATCGGCTATGATTTTCAATGGGGATCATCCCAGGACTATTCTTGCAAAGTTGGTTCAAATTGACAGAGTAGTTTCAGATAAGAAGATTTTTGAATTATTATTTGCTTAGATCAGCATTATCTCTGTCATCAGCAATATTATCAAAAGTATAAATGCTTCTGGTTTCAAATAAAGTTGTTTTGACTCATCTAACAAGTTTCTATTCTTTAAGTAACGGTAGCCATCTTGGATCGTTTGGACCTATCGGATACAATTTAAAATGGGGGCCCTCCAATGACTATTCCTGCTAAGCTTGGTTCAAATTGGCTCAGTGGTTTCCGAAGACTAAAATGTAAAAACGTTTGCTTCGGACACCAAGTGATGGCAATAAAAATGAAATAATTTACAACAAACAACAGTTCCTAGTGATAACTTACTGTCAATATTGTGATCGAAACACGATGTTCTAATAAACGTTAGAGAACATCGAAGGGGTAATCAAGAATGGAGAATCCAGAGAAACTGGCAACACGAAGGGGTAATCAAGAATGGACAATCCAGAGAAACTGGCAACACGAAGGGGTAATCAAGAATGGACAATCCAGAGAAACTGGTAACACGAAGGGGTAATCAAAAATGGACAATCCAGAGAAACTGGCAACACGAAGGGGTAATCAAGAATGGACAATCCAGAGAAACTGGCAACACGAAGGGGTAATCAAGAATGGACAATCCAGAGAAACTGGTAACACGAAGGGGTAATCAAAAATGGACAATCCAGAGAAACTGGCAACACGAAGGGGTAATCAAGAATGGACAATCCAGGGAAACTGGCAACACGAAGGGGTAATCAAGAATGGACAATCCAGAGAAACTGGCAACACGAAGGGGTAATCAAGAATGGACAATCCAGGGAAACTGGCAACACGAAGGGGTAATCAAGAATGGACAATCCAGAGAAACTGGCAACACGAAGGGGTAATCAAGAATGGACAATCCAGAGAAACTGGCAACATGAAGGGGTAATCAAGAATGGACAATCCAGGGAAACTGGCAACACGAAGGGGTAATCAAGAATGGACAATCCAGAGAAACTGGCAACATGAAGGGGTAATCAAGAATGGACAATCCAGAGAAACTGGCAACATGAAGGAGTAATCAAGAATGGACAATCCAGAGAAACTGGCAACATGAAGGGGTAATCAAGAATGGACAATCCAGAGAAACTGGCAACATGAAGGAGTAATCAAGAATGGACAATCCAGAGAAACTGGCAACACGAAGGGGTAATCAAGAATGGACAATCCAGGGAAACTGGCAACACGAAGGGGTAATCAAGAATGGACAATCCAGAGAAACTGGCAACACGAAGGGGTAATCAAGAATGGACAATCCAGAGAAACTGGCAACACGAAGATGTAATCAAGAATGGACAATCCAGGGAAACTGGCAACACGAAGGGGTAATCAAGAATGGACAATCCAGAGAAACTGGCAACATAGGGTACACGAGACACACAACGAAGACAAACAAAACAAAAACACAATGCAATATGTGTTGGACACCACTATACAAAAACAAAATCAAATAACGTAAATATTATGAAAAGAAAGTTTAAGATGTGATGGTCAACAATTACACCAATATCAACAAGACAACAACTACATGTTCCTCTCTCAGAGAAAACAATAACATTTTAGATTATTGGAAAGCAAACAATTTTTTATATTGCATCAACAAATATTTCATTATCACTATTTATTTTCTACAAAATCATAGCTTGTTCACATTTGAAGATGTTTCTAGTCATAACTTTGTCAGCTTTGATGCGGCACCTTTATCTAGGAACCAAACGAGTTGACCGTTTGTAGGTTTTACTCTAGCAGCTGGTAAAGGTACTTCTTCTTTTCCTTCCAATACTCTCTAAAATAAATCAAAACGAAGCATGCATCAATAAAGTTATTTCTGAGCAGAATATTTGTTCATATAACAGTCATTCAGGAGGGGCCGTCGTGATCGTAGTTGGATTTACAACTTCCTATGCTACCAGTGCCTATTACCACTAAAGGTGTGAGTTCAAACCCCTGTCATGGCGAGGTGTACTCGATACAACATTATGTGATAAAGGTTGTCAGTGACTTGCAGAAGGTCGGTGGTTTCTCCGGTTTCCTCCACCAATAAAACTGACAGCCACGATATAAATGAACTATTGTTGAAAGTGGCGTTAAACATTATAACCCTAACCCTAACCCAATAATCAATACAATCACAACATAGGACATAAAGACCGCAGCATAATGTTGTTTTAGCACTTTAGGCAATTATTTGTGTTTGTTTCTTACGATAAGTAAGCAGGTATTATGCTATGAAAACTATAATTTATAGCAAACTCATTAAAACTCGATACCATCCTGACTTGTCAAGTTTTATATGTCCACTTGTTCCCATAACCGTCTGACAAATACAGACGGGAAATCCCAGGGTCAATGGAATTGTATCTATAAATGAGCACGGACCTGATTAGCTTTCCGACAAAATGATATTGCAATTTGCTTGGAAAATCAAAATGCATAAGGGCAACAGCAAAAATAGACAACATAGACCAATCAAAGTCCGAGTTAATAAAAACGTAGACATCTAATTTGTTGCGAAAACGCGCTTCATGAATAAACTTTATTGGGCACGGTAATGTTTATGGTCGAAAGATTAGAAAGCTAAATAATTTTAAAGTTTGTCGTAGCAAAGAAATTAATTGGTCTAAACGGGATAACCACAATCGGCTAAGGTTTCCTACGGGATAGCTACAATCGGCTACGGTTTCCTACGGGATAGCTACAATCGGCTAAGGTTTCCTACGCCAAAGTGACGTGACATTGACATTAGTTTTAAAAATACGTTAAAATTATCAAAATTTCATTGTCTTTCTGAATTTGTACATTCTAATATAGCTATGTATATGTTTGTATACGCTAATACACATTTTTGTTTATTATTAAATTGTGAAGCATCAAATTAAATACATTCTTTACTAACTCGTGAAAATACATCTAATTTTGAGAGGTTCAGGAATACAAGAGTACATAGAAAAACTGACAAGTCTTGATGCTTTAAAGCTACATCGTATTATTTAAAACTACGTGGTAAAAACACAGCATGCGTTCTTAGTTAAATACATGGTCTTTAATATGTTAAATTCCACTAAATCTTAAGCATTTACAACAAGAAAGGTCTGAAGATATCAAAAGAGTAACAAGAAACCGTCAATTGAAGAAGGAAGACAATACAATGGCCAAAAGAAAAAAGGACAAAAAAAACCATAAAAGATCAACAAAATACTACACATAAAACTAGAGATTGAACAACATGAATCCGACAAAAGACACGGAATCAACACGGGTTTCCTGGAAAGATAAACAATTCTTTCTCCACTGGTGGCACCCGTTGCGTTAAACTACACGAACATCCACTGATATAGAAATTGAGCTGGACACCAGTATTAGTAAATAACCTGAACAAAACACAAACTTCCTATAAAGCAAACAGGATTAAAATCGAACAAACACGCACCTATGCGAACATCACAACACTTAACGAAAAAAGAAACAAATATAGCAGTTGAAATTACATCTACAGTCAGTTTTTATCAAAATCCTAAGGTGTACTCGATACAACCTTATGTGTGGAAAGGTGTCTCAGTTAAAGTGGTGTTAAACACCCAATAATGATAATTTCAATACTAACTTTGACATTTTGTTTGTTGTCGTTCTGAATAAAAAAGTAGATATCAAATTTAGTGTACATGACACGTGACACGTTTCTGGAACAACCTTCACTGTAGGTACGACTAACAACCGAAAGATTAGAAAGCCAAATAATCTAAAGTGTTGGGAGCGATGTAACCAAAGTGCCTAACAGGATAACCAAAGTAATTTATCGCTTTATATTTCATTTACCTCAGTACATGATTGGAAGCAAAAGGTGCATCGTACGCCTACTTAACCTTCTACAAGAACTCACGTAAATGGAAAATCCAATTTAGCATTGCATAGTAAAATACAACATTAAATTGAATATAATATGAACAAAGTAATCATGTGATTTTCTGTGAAATAATTGAATCTTCTAAGGGGAAGTTTCCCCTGGCATTTTATTTTGAATTAAATAATTTAATTAACATTAAATCAAAATTGTGTTATCATTTAAATACACCAAAGGGAGAAACCATTAAATTGTTTTGATTGTTTTTTCAAAATAAAAAAAAAAATAGCAGAAATATTGCAATAAAAATAAAATTCATTGGTTTGTAACTGGAACTGGAACTAGTACTTGATTCGATGTTCCGAATGTCACACTGCACATGCGTGTCAGTGATGGTGATGTCCTCGAAGTATCACACATGTGTTTTCAAGTCGGTCATTAATTTATTTTGATTGGTTTGGTTTAGGATTGGCTTATGATGTTTAACGCCACTTTCAACAATAATTCAGTTATATCGTGGCGATCTTTTTATTGGTGGAGAAAACAACCTGTCGCAAGTCACTGACAAACTTTATCACATGATGCTGTATCAAGTACATCTCGCCATGAACGAGGTTCGAACTCACAACTTTAGTGTTGATAGGCACTACTTACGCAGGTCAATCCTACTACATTACGATCACGACTACGACGGTTCCAATTTATTTGGAAATACTCAGTAAAGTTAACAAAACTCGGTCATAAATTCCTGACCAAAGGGTGCCAATAGTATTGGTCGTATTGTCATCTTCCGACAGTGTATGTCGGATTGAACTGACTACCCTTACAGCGGACATAAGCTCACCTGTCGTTTGTTGTGGTGTTACTCAATCGTTAGTGTGAGGAGTTTTGTACACCATTGTTTGTCCCTTTGCCAATTTTCATTTGGTCATTGTATTGACTGTACTTCACATCCTGGCTTCTGTTGTCCCCTTTGGGTTCTTCAAACTTTTCATACTCTAGTTGAAATATTTGAGGTCTTCAAAAATAAAGACCATTTCGAACAAAACATATCAAAGATATTATGTTTATTGAAATTTGTCAAGAAAAGTTTGTAAGTATCAAGCAAGTCGGAAGAAGAGTTTGAAGATACCAAATTTAAGGGATTATCAGAATCCGTAAATCGAAGGACAGACAACACAATGGCCAAAAGAAAAAGGACAAAACATTACACATAAAACTAAAGATCAAGTAACACCAACCCCACTAAAAACCGGGTGTGTACTCATGTGCTCCGGAAGGGTGGGCAGTTCCTACATCCGTCATATTAATCTAATTACAAACCCGGTGATAAGCCATGAACGAGGAAAGAACCGGGAAGTGCTTACAAACTTCATTGTAGAAAGTGGTTATAAGTGATTGATTGGGTAACCACTAGACAACCAACCCACTCTTGTACATGACTGAAGCTGCACTTTTTAAAAGCAGTGCAAAAATGTCATAACGACTCTGATTCTTGTTGAGATCTAATATAAAAAAGATAATAATTGTTTGATGAGAGGACATCACTCCGAAATTTTAAAGACAAACTAGCATCAAAGAATACATAATATTGTCTTACTTAAGCAATAGCAGACTTCTTTGAATATTGCAGACAGGAAATTGAAAATTATGTATTAATTATATTGCTAAGCAATCAATATAGGGTTTTTTATCTGTTGTTAACTTGTTGATCTTACTATTAATGTATTATAAGAGTCAGAAATGAAACACGGATTTACCATGATCAGTCTTTGATTCTTATAATACAAATCAATAATTAATTAATCCAGAACATCACCCATTTTCCTCAAGTAATTGACTGTGTTTTTCTGTAATGTACAAGATCGCAATGAAAACAATGGCAATTTTTTCAAAAGTGCACGAGACTGTTCTAATATATTGCTCTCAACCTTATTTTCCTCAAGTTATTGATTTGTTTGTTTGTTGGTGTTTAATGCCATTTTCAACACTATTTCAGTTATATCGTGGCGGTCAGTTTTATTGGTGGAAGAAACCGGAGGACCCGGAGAAAACCTCCGACCTGTCGCAAGTCACTGACAAACTTTAGCACATAATGTTGTACACCTCGCCCTGATCGAAATTCGAACTCAAGTAATTAACAATGTTTTTCTGTAGTGTATAAGATTTCAATGAAAACAATGACATTTTTTTTGGACAACATATGCATGCATGGCTTATTTTTCACAAGTGCACGAGACTGCTTTCCTCCTATTTTCCTCAATTAATTGACAATGTTTTTCTGTAGTATATAAGATCTCAAATGAAAACAATGGCGATTTTTTGTCAACATATGAATGTTTTTTTTTCTCCAAAAGTACACGAGACTGTTCTTATATATTGCTCTCCCCTTGAAATTATTTAAACTAAGAATTAAATAGAGTATTAGGATTTACATTTTGTAATTTACTTTGGCCATCCTGTTATGGCACTTTAGTTTTCTTACTCCCAAACATTTTTAATTAGACTTTCTATTTTTTTGATTATGAGGGTGCCTAATGAAGGTTATTCCAGAAACTCATAATGAGTACTGAATACAATATCTACGTTTTTAATTAACCACTGTTTCAGATATTTTATATAAATAGGAATATATATTTACTTCAGCTATGTTTTTCTTAAATACAGCTATCTAACGTTCGTTAACATGAAACACTTGATCAAACACATTTTCCATTTGTCATGCAAAACGTCATACTTACGTCTTACATACGTCACAAACTTCTACTATAATGAAACTTGTCAACAAATTGTTCATTTTGTGCTTTTTACAAACGTTTTCGTTGGGAAAAATACAAAGTTCAAAGTTTGTCTATTTGTTTCATATTCAACATCTAACATGTATAAAATCAAACAATCAAGAGGCGAAAAAAGCTGAAATACTATTTTAAGAATATGCTCTTTATCATACAGATGTGTTGTATTAAATGAGATATAATGATTTTTTTTAATGACTTACAGTTGGTACTTATTTTGATTATCTATAAATAAAAACGTAAATATCTAATTTAGTTCGCACACACGTTTCTGGAATAACCTTCAAATCCGAAATATTCGAGTCAAATAATTTAAAAGTCTTGCGAGCAATGCAACCAAAGGGTCTGAACAGGATAGCCAAAATCGGCTAAGTTTACACTAAGGGGCCAAGAGAGGTCAAATAGTTATCATTTACTATCAATTTCGAGAGAAGTGGAAGGATGTATGTACAAATATATTGTAAATAAATGTTAGAGAATACCGAAGGGGATATTAATCAAAGTATGAACAATCCAGAGAACCTCGCAAGACAAACAAAACAAAAGCACAACACAATACATGTATGCGTTGGACAGCAGTTCCTGTTTATTATAAGACACCAATGTACAATACACAATGCAACACAATTTGTCCTGCGTTATGTCCACTTTCTATTACAATAAAGCCTAAATGTTATACATTTCCCTGACAAAGATTACTGTAAAACAGATGTAGTCTCTTTGTACCTTGGTTTTATTCGTAACTCAATATTTCCATACTAAGGAGCATTAAATCCAGACTCTTCGCTGTAATTGAACTGTATATATTTATTGATAGACAATAACTATCTGACTATAGCAAGAGGATGTGTGTCTTTTGTGGGTCAATTTGGGTTAGGGTTATGGTGTTTAACGCCACTTTCAACAATATTTCAGTTATATCGTGGCGGTCAGTTTTATTGGAGAAAACCAGAGTACTCGAAAAAAACCACTGACCTGCCGCAAGTCACTGACAAACTTGATCACATAATGTTGAATCAGCACACCTCGCCTAAGAGGCATTCGAACTCACAACGTTAGTGGTGATATGCACTCATTGCATATGTAGTTGTATATCAAAGTACCATACGATCACGACTATGACGGTCTATTTGGGTGCTTCCTAAAATATAATTTCCATAATTTTGCTTCCTAATTTGTTGGGTCAATTGTTACTTTGACATTGTACTTCAGTTAGTTTACAAAACATTCCAGTTTCTGTTGTCGCCATGATATTGATGCTACATTTTCAGAATCAGCTATATACATACATTTGTATATCTATATATTTCTCTCTGTTTGGCATTAACATAAAAAGTACTTTTATCATTATGGTGTCTCTCCCTCTTCGATTTACGGCTTATAATTACCCCTTTAGTTTCACGGTATCTTCAAACTATTTTTAGAAACGAATTAGGTCATACCTGCACCATATCAGCTTTTCCGTCTCCACATGAGGCAAAAACAGCACATGCGCAATTGTTTATGATAGGATACGTCATGGTGACACGTGATGGAGGCGGTTTTGGTGAGTCACTTATTGGTGCAATAATATTTTCTGCTTCCTGTAAAAGAATGATAAAAAAAAACAACTATGTATTTAATTGGTTGGGTCTGCAATACTACAGCTATATCATGGGGCGAGAGTATTTGATATGGGAACAATGAGAGTCCCAAAGAAATATAAGAAACCGCAAGATCGGAGTATATAAACGTTAGAGAATACCGAAGGGGCAATCAAAAATGGACAATCCTGAAAAACTGGCAAAATTGGGTACACAAGAGACAAGACGAAGACAAAAAAAACCACAACACACTATATGTTGGACACCATCACACGCAAACAAACAAACATAACGTAAGTAAGACATCAGCCCTCCTACAAACAACTGGAGGTAAAGTCGAACCGAACATCGTTTTATGGGGAAATCGTAACGGACATCACAACTCGGAACTGAGAACGTAACGACATATAATAGGATAACACAAACTAAAAAAATTAAAAAGATGATCAACACGGGCCCCACCAAAAGCCGGCGTGAACTCATGATAAGGTATCCTATTTTCCGATCGTTATATAGTTTCTAGTTTTCTAGATTAATATTATTTTATTGCAAATAGAACAGCAATGGGATTGGACAAAAAATTATCACAACTTATGGACTGTCCTCTTCCTACAGATAATACACATATAATAATGTCAACAAAAATAGCACATACACAAATATAAATAATATTTAACACAATATAGTGAAACATGTGAAATAAATTGATGTTGATGTAGACCAGATGACCGACCACTGATTAGAATCTTTTTGTTTGTCTAATATGCTCGAACTTTATTGAAGATATTAGAATTTTCATTTATACTAATTTCATCGTTTCCAAAGAGTAATGTTTCTATATTTTTGCTGGTTTCTCTTAAGTTTCTAAAGAGACAATATCTCTCGTTTTGGTATAATGGACATTCCATTAGATAATGAATTGAATCTTCATACGGTGCACCACATTGAACTTTGGGGTCATTTGTCATGTTTATGCGATTATATGTTACATAAATTTTAGACTCAACCTTCTTCCCCTTCCTAATCTGATTAAAATAAGCATTCTCACTTTTACCATTTACTTATGTCGCGGAGAGAGATCTGACGAAAAATATTATGGATCACCAGGCAAAAAAAACATTTCTAATCCTACAGTTTTCAATGACAATTTAAGTCAAATTTAAAGAAAAATGCCGATTCTACATGTTCAAAAAAGTAAGATTCTGATTTTTTATCTCGTGTGAAAATAATTTGTAGATTCGTGGAAAACATGACCCTCTTAATAAATGTAAAATGATCGATCCATTGGTAGCATTTAGTATTTAATGTCATTATCTACAATACTTCGGTTAGATCATGACAGTCACCGTTATTGGGATAGAAATACGGACTACACAGATAAAATCATCAACCTCTCTCAAATACGTATCAATCTAAACATTTTATATCATGAAGTTATATCGAATGCATTTTACATCGGGTGGGTTTACGGGTTATGGTGCTCAACGCCACTTTCAACAATATTTCAGTTATATCGTGGCGGTCAGTTTTATCGGCGGAGGAAACCGAAGTATCCGGAGAAAACCACCGACACTGACAATCTTTATCACATAATGTTGCATCGAGTAGACCCCGCGGGATTAGAACTCACAACGATAGTGGTGATAGGCACTGATTGCAAATCCAACTACCATACGATAATGACCACGACGGCCCCTCACATCGGGTGGGAGTAGAATACACTAACATTAGCGGTAATAGACACAGTGTATTAGGTAGATGTTGAAGGTAATTCCAGAAACTCGTCGTGCACGTTAAATTGGATATCCACCTTTTCATTACTTTCACCGAGTCGATTGTATTTATACATCTGCTAGTAGAATATCAGCCCCGAGGGTATCATTCACCCAGTAGTCAAGATTTATTAGATATACATGTATTTCTTATTGCAATTTACAATTCCTAAATGAGGTAATTATTATTATTATTAAAACTCAGATTCTCCTCCTTTGGGTATATGTGACTTAGGCCGATTGTGGCTATCCTGATTACACCCTTTGAATTTCTTGCTCTCAAAGACTTTTAAATTATTTTGGCTTTCCAATCTTTTGTCTATGACCTTCACTGGTGAAGGTTATTCTACAAACGCGTCATGTGCATTAAATTAATCTATGTTTTTATTCCTGTAATAGGATCATGGTCATGACGGGCCCTTAGGACCAGGATTATGGTAATCTAAATCTACTAAACACGCAATATAATGGCGGGAATAGCATTAACTACACTCCGCGTCGGGTGGGAGTCAAATAAAAACAAACACTAGCTGTAAGAGACACCGATGATACTATATTAAGTATAGATGATAATGAAACTGTCATACAATCATGGCCGTGGTGGACCCTTAGGACAAGGATGTATAGCTAAAACATCATATGACACGCAAGATAAAGGAGGAAAACACCAGAATAATGATGAATCGACATACAATATTTACATACGTTAAAAACTGTTAAAATTTTAAGAGAACAAACTAATAACAACCATATGCATGCCTAAGGGGACGGCTCTATCGTGTTTTAGTCAAAATATTCTGACAAAGCAACGTATCAATTGCTTTAGAATAATACAAATACAAGTAATTTGAAGCAATTCGAGACAAAAGGACGAACATTAACTTTTTTCTTTGTTAACTTAAGCATTGTCGAAGATAAAATCTAAACCAGACAATCAGAGTTGTAGATATCCATTTTGATTTACTGGATTTCTATTTCAGACTAAATAAGGCTTTCTGTCAGACATTTTAAATACTCTTGAGAGTCTTAAACTGATTCAATTTGAGAAAAACCATTAAAGACGATTAAAATGTAAACAATAGCCTGTTATAATACATGATGGTGATATCTGTACATTGTTATTACATCAACAACATTGAGCCCTGACAATTCTTCTGAAGAAACACGTATTACTGGTGTCAAAACCAGACGACATTTTAATTGATTTTGACAAATACTTTTTAATGGCATTATATTTTCAAGATTTATTTTTTTTGGGGGGTTATTTCTCGATATTTTACAAGAAATACATGTATAAAATGTATTTGACAAATATATACTGTAAGCCTATTAGTGTGTCTGAAACGATAAAAAATGATTTGAAAAATAAAGTGTATTTAGTGCGAACGAGACAATAATACATGCTACAAAACTGTATAACATCTAATTCACTTTCTTTACTAAGGGAAGAGGTTTGGGCTAATAAAACTAGGTTCAGTAAGAAATTCAACATGGCTGCTATGGTCAATTTCTAAGGAAATACTATGGACCCATAATTATTGTTAAGCCAGCCACTTTTTACTAACGTGCCTTTACCAAGCCAGATAAGTGAGTGGTCATGTGTATCATAATATATGTGTCACTGTGCTACGGATATAGATCTTTTTACTAACGTGCCTTTACCAAGCCAGATAAGTGGGCGGTCATGTGTATCATAATATATGTGTCACTGTGCTACGGATATAGATTTTTTTTACTAACGTGCCTTTACCAAGCTAGACAAGTGTGCGGTCATGTGTATCATAATATATGTGTCACTGTGCTACGGATATAGATCTTTTTACTAACGTGCCTTTACCAAGCCAGATAAGTGAGTGGTCATGTGTATAAATAATATATGTGTCACTGTGTTACAGATATAGATCTTTTTACTAACGTGCCTTTACCAAGCCAGATAAGTGAGTGGACATGTGTATCATAATATATGTGTCACTGTGTTACGGATATAGATTTTAACTGTTTCTACGATTTTTCGCTTAGATTTTAGAATTGTTCCCACAGTGTGGTATTTGTTTTCTTCATGTTACTATGACAATCAAGGGCTACGCCAAGCGAGGCATATGACTGCAGCATGTCGACAAGGAAACGTTGAACAATGTATATTAAAAGCAAATGTAAACATAGTATTTTCCAACATAATGCGTTGGACTGTAATTTGGACGTTTACTTCATTTTACTATTTCAAGCCTTTATTTCCCTTAGCTATATATATTGTAACCGTTTCTTACCGATCACTCTATATGAGAGCTTTTAATATGGGGGCTTATGGTCATGCCACTTTCCACAGTACTTCAGTTATATCGTGGCAATCAGCTTTATTGATGGTGGAAGCTGGAGTACCTGGAGAAAACTACCGACCTGCCACAGGTCGCTGACAAACTTTATTGCATAAAGTTGTATCGAGTACACCTCGCCATGAGCGGGATTCGAACTCACAACTTTAGTTGTGATAGGCACCGATTACATAGGTAGTTTATAAATCCAACTACCATACGATTACAACCACGACGGCCCCTGCTTTTAATATGGGTAGAGTACTAAAAAGATAATATTCGTATGTATCCCTTTATGACTAAAGGGAGGCTTCCTGGTCGTGATCGTATGGTAGTTGGATTTACAACTACCTGTGCAATCAGTGTGCTTAGCGACCCAACCAGTCTGCTTAGCGGAGAAGCAACAAATATAAATTTTATAGTCTTTGGTTTGACCTCATCGGGGCTCGGATCTACGATCTACCGCACTCGAGGCGAGCATGGTAACCATTATACCAGCGATATGCGGTTTTATGACTACTAAAAATGTAAAGATTGGGGGATAAATTATAATAAACACGACAGTATGTCGACCTTTAAAACATGATTAATTTTTTCTAATTTCAAAATCCAATATAAAGCCAGAAAGGCTATATAGCTCTACATTTGTATAATTAAGAAGAACATGCAATTTAAATCTACTTAAATTTATTTGATCTTTTTTATATTTTTCCTTTGGCGATATACACTAACATTGGTAACATCCTGTTTGGGGTCATGTCAGGTAACCGTTCATTCATCTTTGACTGTCCAATCATATACAAGACAGCTAAATATATTGTACTGTCGGACAACAATTCATGCCGTATGCACGGTTTAAAAACGAGGTCAATCGCTGATTGGTCGGTTGAAAATATTACGGCTTAGTTGACCCTAAACAGGATATTATTAGATAATAGTGTATGGCCAAAAGAAAAATCAACAAACATCTAGAACCTTAATTAAATTAAAATTGGTTGGTTGGTTTATGGTGTTTAACGCCACTTTCAACAATATTTCAGTTATATGGTGCCGATTAGTTTTATTGGTGGAGGAAACCGATGTACAAGGAAAAAAATACCCAACCTGTCGCAAGACGCTGACAAACTTTATCACATAATGTTGTATCAAGTACACCTGGTCATGAGCGGGACTCGAACTCAAAATTTTAGTGGTGATAGACACTGATTTCACAGGTAGTTGTAAATCCAACTACCATACGATCACAACCGCGACGATCCCTGCTTTTAATATGGGTAGAGTACTAAAAAGATAATATTCATATTTATCCCTTTATGACTAAAGGGAGGCTTCCTGGTCGTTAT